>NW_020870655.1:60951-68451 GCF_003789085.1 Penaeus vannamei | reverse complement strand
TCAGTGGTGTATCTGCTGCCGATTCAGTGGTTATTTGTTTATCCTTTTCAGTCAAGTCACGAACAGTATCAATGTTTCCCTCACAAACTGACATTGTTGGCCTGCCACTGTGGAGCTCATCTGCAATTTTGTTTTTTCCACTTCTGAAGTGACTTATCCAT
The DNA here is from genome assembly GCF_003789085.1 of Penaeus vannamei. Lineage (NCBI taxonomy): Eukaryota > Metazoa > Arthropoda > Malacostraca > Decapoda > Penaeidae > Penaeus > Penaeus vannamei. Next base: position 68,290 of record NW_020870655.1, on the reverse strand, counting down.
TTGTAGGTTGTTGACTTGTATCGGGCATTATCACTATTAACTTCTTTCAGAACGTCATTGATTTTCCTATTCTCCCAACCAAGTTTCACCATGAGCTTTGTATGTTCTGGTCTTGATTTTGATGGATTCCATGTTGCTTGAATGGTGCCTGACTTTCAACTGATGGCGATGCGTTCTTACCTGCATTTAAAGGTTCATGCTTACTAATCTCTGCTCTAGTTCACTTGCCCCCTCTTTTCCCTTTTCACTACTATATTATTATATAACCCTCTCTAATCTTTGACATCTAACACATTTTATCATAGTCTTTAACTTAACTTTGCCCTTTCTGACACATTACTTTACCATAGTGCTATATGACCTTTGATGTCTAGCACATTTATTTGTTTCAAACATTATACAAACCTCCATATTACTTTACTACTTCACTATTGTGTGTCATACTTTAAGACAGTCACACTGGCCAAAATACAATGTGAATAGTTGACATAAAGACTGATCTCGTAAACTCTAGTGAACATAAATACAAGTTTGCATTACCTACAAGAGAGCACAATGTTTTGGTATGTGGCATCTTCCAGGTATAGAAAACAAAAGATTTATATTCTAAATATTGCCAGTTATAGCATTGTACATCCCATTATCTCAATGACAATGCCCCAGGCCATATGGCATGTGGCCATGAGGGTACTGTATAAAGAACAACATAAAATGTATTGACATGTATGATCCATTGCCGAGAATTGTGTCCAAGTCCACCATGATGTGAATGATCCATAATCTGGATCCATGACAGAGTTAACCATGACGTGAACCCCACATCTTTCGGAGATTAAGGGTTGAGATCTCTTAACATTATTTAGGCATATACGATTAAGGGCAGCCTGCCATCTCTTTCATGTTATGGATTGTTCATCCTACTGAACAGCTGTGGGACATTCATAGGAGAATATACATTCTAGGCTATGGAATAAGTGGCGCCAACCACAGGACCCCTAATCCTTGCTTTTGAAATATAACCTTTGGTAAACTCATACATCATTTATATCACCCAGTTTTCCTGTAATTTGCAAATGACAGATTGAAGACTAATATCTTTAATTATTCTATGAGATTTTGTGTACAAATATATTTCATAGGAAGCATAGAATTTGTAATAGAGATAGGTGATGTTGAATAATTTTTGTTGCAAGATATGACTAGTAACAATATGCTGATATAATGGGCATACTAGTGCACTCTCTCTTTCAGATTCCCCCAGCTCATTTACTGGTGATTCCATAATTTGCAACCACTATGTCTTAGATATTTTCTTTTTTTGTGTTTATAGATGTTAAAAAAGATAAGAAAAACTCAAACAATATTATTTACTTTCATACTTTTTATGAATTTGTAGATATAGCTATTTGAAGGTAATGCTGGGTCAGCAAATTTCCTCCCAAAATAGGTGTGGCATGCACCATTCAGCATGCACTGTCAGGAAATCATTTCAATGCCTAGAATTTTTTAAAAATCATGTTTAAAATGTTATCAGATACACAGAAATCACCACAATTTCATATTTAATTTCATCATATACATTAATGATTTTATTTAAATCCATGTTACCTATGTTGTATATCCAATCAGAGGTATTTTGCAATTGTTTTCATTAAAGGCCGCCCGACTCCATTGCATTAAAAGCTGATGGATCAAAAACCTCTCTCTGTTTGTGTGTGAAATAAAAGACCTCACTGAATTGGTAAACCTTACGGGTGCATCTATATAAAACACCAAAACTATCTTTCACTGGCTCGAAGTGATGCTAATACTGGGTCCCTGGTACTGTTCGGCCATTGCAGGTCTTGTAACTGCTGTACCTCTAACAATTCTTCCTTTGTTACCATGTCAAATTCAATGTTTGGCATGCTCTCCTTGCAAAATTCAGACATTGAGGAACCACTCAATATCTGGTTTCCTTTTGGTCTTTGCAAACTAGACCTAGTTTATTAGGCTTTTGACAGTTCCTTCAATGCATCAACATCCACTGAAGATATTGATATTAAGTAATAGAAAATGAACATACTTTTATGAGATGTTAACAATCCTTGAAAGAGATTTATACATCCTGTTATACCTGGATTAACCCGTTGCCACCGGGTGGCACGTACGTATATGCCATGGCTGTTGTGGACCGAACGCCGGGGGGCATCATGTCATGCCCATTCCCGTGCCACTGGCTCATCGGATAGTAGCGGCTTCATTTATATTTTAGGCAATGGCACCTATAATGAAGGTAAACCTTAAAAATTTTAATATTTTTATAAATTTGAGCAAAATAAATACTTTTAGGTGCTAAATGTCGCTCGCAAACTACCGATCGAGTCGGGCGCAAACAGGGGAAACTGTCGATGCGCGCCAACAAGCCCTTGCATACGTCCACTTGCCAAAATTTTTACTTGTCGGCGATCGGTTAAGCACAAATTGATCCTGTTTTCCAATTATCAGCATTTTATAGAATGACTGGTGCTCTTGAAGAAATGAACTTTATCCTCATAAATACTTTTTCTTCCTAGCCCCATTACGTAGTTAGCTATTGGTTAGCAAAAAAATTAATTATATTTCATTTCACTACACACTATATGTTTCACTGAAAAGTTTTAAGAAGACCTATATGCAAAAGTTAATTTTGTGCATCTACTTGGTCTAGTTGATAATTTATGTTGGGTGATGTACTTCATATGGCCTACAAGAGGTTATAGTAGATGGATTGCATCTACCACTTGAACTGGTCTATATCTGTTTCGGGAGTGTTTGTGTGGGTGTGAATTCCTACAAGTGTGGCAGGTTGTTGGAGGTGAAGATAGAGTTCCATAGGGGACCCAGAGAGGCTCCCTGTGGCTTCTGCATTGCTGTAGTCAGGTGGAGGATTATGAGACAATACTGATCTCAGCCTGGATTTTAAATATTCATAAGCTGTGCCAGCTATCCAGGAACGAAGGGAGCCTGTGGTCCAATGAGAGCTGTGAGGTGTCTGTGTGAGCCAGTCAGGTCTTGGTAGTGAGTTGAGAGAAGTGCCACCTGGTGAGTGAGCATGGACAAGACTGTGGACCTAGTATGACCCAGCCTTGCAATTATGCCATACTGCAGGTTGTGGTTCCAATAACAGTTCTCCCCATCCAGTGAGTGAGCTTAGCGAGCGAACGAAATACCAAAGATGGATTGGTATCTACTACTTGATGTAGTGTTGAAATCCGTTTGGGGAGTCATTGTGTGGGTGTGAGTTTTCGAGCTGGAGTGAGATTTACCGGGGATCCAGAGAGGCTTCCCTTTGACTAGGCTGTCCTTGTATTGCTTGTTGTAGTCAGTTGGAGGGTCATGAGTTGCTGATCATGACCCAGATATTGGAGCTTAAATACTTGTAAGCTTGTTCAGCTATCCGGGAATGAGGGGAGCCTGCAGTCCAATGAGAGAGCCATGAGGTGTCCATGTTAGCCAGTCAGGTCCCCAAGTGAGTAGTGAGAAGTGCCTGCTGGTAAGTGAGCATGGATAAGGCTGTGGACTGTGGCAGTTATGCTGTGCTATTGGTTGCAGGTCGTGGGTACTGCAAGATGATGTATGTCGGATGCCCTATAATGAACTCATTTGCAAACTACAACCTATCACAACCTACATAAGTAACACGAATTGAAAAAAAATCAGCAATTTATTTGATGAGATGAAAAACTATTTATATTGAATTCTACTGGCATTAAAGTGGTTTCATGTGATCTTACAGCCAATTATCCTTCATAATTTTCAAACTATCACATAAAAATACACATTAGTCAGTTTGCAAATGTGGACTTGATCTAAATTTCAAATAGATATATCTTTGAAATAGTAAAAGATATCAAGCTGAAAGTTTAGCATTAGTTTAACCTCTAACTATAGATGTGACAAATATAAACAAAATCTAAAGCATGATGGTTACAGGCTCTGGATGATTTGACATGGAATGACTCTTATGGGGTCTGTTGAGACTAGTTGTATGGCATCTTAACCCAATTTCTTTGGGAGAATTTAGGGTTCATTGGGCCTCTGCCCTGGCATTATGTGTGGCCATTTGGGCTTGTACACTCTAATTTTATCCTGGTATCTTTAATCCTTATGATCTGGATGATGTGACCATCACACCATGAAAAATTTGAGGTGAACATGATTGGAAGAGTGCCAGCTTCAGTGAAGACACTATTTACATTCTCAAGAGCCTATTTCTGAGGACCATGGCCAGCTGCATAGGTTGTATTACAGAAACTTGAATATTACAAAGAAATAAGAAAATGGTTTAAACATCAAAATGTTGCTTATTGTTATTTTATTGCCTTGAGTTATGGACTACCTAAAGAGTTGATATGGAGCCTGTGCAAGGAAAACAGTCTATAACCTTTTGGATAAATTAAATCAAATGGCAAATATGGACTTTGGAAAATGGGAAAAAAATGAAAACGTTCATGCAGAGAAAGAGAAAATAACATTGCAGAGGGGTCACAGAGTCTTGTCACTGTGCACCTGTCAGAGTGCCTCCCCCAAACCTTTGCTTGTTGTTGTCGTGTGGGGCTTAGCCGACGGAGACTACCCCCTCCCCCTTATTACTACTATTCATCCTTATTGTCCTCCCCACACAGTACTACTTCACTCCACACCAGTCTGTCTTCCTCATGCCCTTATCCTTCTACTGTTTCCACATCTGCAAACCTTTTGAGTACTCTCTTTGCCAAGTGGGATTGATTTTTTGTGATTCCCCCACAGCCCCTTACTCTAACAATGTCCTTCTCTTCCAAGAAATTCTCCAAAAACAAGTAGGCTAGTTTTCTTTTGCAGTTGTTCTGATTGTTCACACCTTATCACAGTTACATCTGAGTCCCAAGCTTGTAACTATCTACCCTGACTGACCTCATTGGCAAACCTTTTCCTGTCACACCTCACTTCTCTCTTAGTACTTATACTGGAATTATTTGTCTCTCCCTGACCTGATTGCCTGTCTTGTTGATTATAATGCAGTGGCAGTACAGTGCTACACTGTTCCTCCCAGAGGCCAGCAGAAGTCCCACACCAATATTGCCAATATTAGCTTCTGTAGATATGGCCTTGTCATATGGAGTGTCCTGTCCTGTCTGACCATAGTGACCCCTTCAAAAGCAATGTCACAAGTGTTGGCATTTTAGTCACCCAGCCAAAATGCATAGAGGGCCTGCTGCCCTGTATGTGACCAACCTGGTCATGACAATTCAAATTAAACCTGAATGTGAAGTAGCAGTTCTCACATTCAAACTAGGCCTCACTCTACATTTGGCCAGACAGGAAGCATTTTTTTTTCTCTGCCTCTTCCAAAACTGCCCTTCACAAGATGTCTCAGCATCTCCCCCAGTATCTCTTCCTTCTACCCTGAACCATCCTAACTCTACTCCCCTTCTTTCCCACTCAAATTCCTTTTCCAGTGTAAATCCAGATACTCCAATTTTTGCTACTCCTGATACTTAATCCACAGGATTTTTGCCCTCACATTCAATGCAATGGATACCCACTCGCCCTTTGATGAATGAATTGAAAAATTGCACAAGTTGAGAATCAGGAGTATGCATGGTGTACATATATTTTCATTTCAAAGGATAAATATTATTATATATTTTAAGTTATTAAACATTGTTTATATTTTAAGTTATTAAAAATTATTTATATTTAGTTTTCAGCAATATTTATATTTAAATTTAAGCTAAAATATGAATTAAAAGTAAAACCAACTTCAAGTTGAAACCGCAGATCTCGTGAATATTCAAAATGTGGAATTCTGAAGAAATTTACTCATCCAGAGTCTTTTCTTGCTTCTCTTGCTCTTATATTTTCTATAATATGAAAGAGTAGCAAGAGTTAGGGAGAATATTGCGGGATTCATAGCGAGTTTCTGTGGTCATGATTTGTTTTGATGTTTGCACTGGACAAAGTTGATGGTTCTTTTTCCTCCTTATTTTACCTGTTGCACCATTTAACCAAAACGTTACACTCCATCTTTTACCACATCCACTCCTACACCCCCCTCTTCCTCTGCTCTTTGGATATATATCCCTCTTCTCCTTGTAAGAGAACCTTTGTTTCACAGACCTTTTCACCCAACTCCCTTCCAGAAACTCTTGAAGACATCCAAAACTTCCTAAACCTGACCCAAGTGAACACAACACAACCCATCCTCTCCTTCTCTATGTGCACCATTCCCTCTTTGTTTCTCGTTATCCTTACCGCTGCCACCTGGAAGTTTGTGTGACTCTCTTCTGTTGCAACAGTGTCCTTCTCCAGACTGCTCCATTCCTAACATTCTTCCTGATACTTCACCATCTTCTCCAGTCCTGTTTTCTCATTCCCCAGATTATTATCCTACTTCTCCAACAGCCAGCTCTGTTTTCCTTAAACAATGTCCCTATTCCTTCCCTAGTCACAGATACACTCCATTTCATTCTGTTGCCCTACCCCCGAACCCTTTCCTCTTTTTTACTAATCTTTGCTTTACTTCATATACTCCCCCTCTTTTCCCATTTCACTAACATACTATCCTATAATGCTCTCTATTTTTTGACATATACCACATTTTATTGTAATCTTTAACTCCTCTTTACCCTTTATGCCCCAGTACTTTACCATAGTGCTATATGACCTTTGATGTCTATCACATTTATTTGTTTCAACAAGCTTGAATCCAAGGTAGCAGTTCTCAGATTCAAATTAGGTCTCACTATGTGAATCCATGCAGGAATCATGCCGATGTTGTTTTTCTCTCACTACCCCTTCAACACTGTCCTTTGCTCCACTCTCCTTGCTTCTTCCCAAGATGTCTCAGCATCTCCCCCAATATCTCTTCCCCCTACCCCTATTTCCTTTCTTCCAATCAAACACATTTTGTCCTAATCATTAATTCATTTCATACTTTTTGCCACAATACTGTGAGGTAGCAGTGCTCACATTATTGTTTTATATGACCTTATAATGTCTGGCAAATTCATACTATTAACCGTTATTATAAAATAACTATGTATTTGTTATATTGATAGACATTTGAAATTTACTTTTTCTTTATTTAAACAGACTGATGATCCAGTTGTACAACATCTCTTTGAGAGTTCAGAAGAAGGCCAGAAAGTTACACGCAACAGTGGAGATAAATTCTTGGCCGTCTTCAGAAGAATTGCAGATCCAAGGAATAGTTAATGACAGATTTAATAGTTCAAAATGTTGAATAGCTATACATTAGTTGTTTTTATTATTTTATTGGGTTCTATTTATTTTTTAAAGGGAATTCATTATATTATTTGACTGATTATATGGAGGA
>NW_020870655.1:43451-50951 GCF_003789085.1 Penaeus vannamei | reverse complement strand
TACATTGTTGCCCCTGCAATCGGGGCCAAGTTTGTTGCTATAGGGGGGTTTCCGCGCAATAAAACCTACATATTTGCATTGTATAGAGTGAGAGAAATTCAATGATACCAAAATCGTCGATATCGGAGCGGCGAAGGTAATATAGAAAATTACCGAGAAGACTACCCGAGGTTGGGAAGTTCGTATGATACTTGCTGTGATCCATACAAGCCAGTGGGGAAAATTAATAACAATCAGGAATTTAGTTAAAAAAAGATATGGAATGGTTCCCTTGACGTAAACTGAGACACTTTTCATCTATGGCAAAAGGTGCGCAAATCGAAAATAAAGAAGATACGGGATGAGATAGAGCATGTAAAAAAAAGCTGGTGGGGTAGTGTAAAATGATTGCTACAGCCTTTGCCTTTGCTACTGTGGCAAAGAACAACAAGCTTTGACTGCTAGATCTTGAACTGGTTCCTTGATTAAGGATGCATCACCAGAAATGGAAGCAAATCCATTTATGGCAGGCTCTCAAGGGGTTCTAGTGGGGGGGGGGAGCAGCCGTTAGAAAAATTTCGTGATCAGATGGGGTTTAGAGGCGAGGTCCCCAGGATTAGGAAGGTTTTTGGTTCATACAGTGATACTTGTTGATTTCCCAGGCGTGGATGGTGAAAGAAGGACTTCCACTCATCTTCAGAGACACTTTTAACATCTTAAACAGAGAGCCGGATTGGTATCTTGTGACCGTCAGCCATTCACTGTAGGCTGTTGATCACAAAAGCTCAATGTGATTGGGTGATCGATGTGAGACAAGTGTCTATGAATATGAGCGTTAATCTCAGAAGGATATGGTCACTTTAGATAATTTGTAATTGAAAATGTGAAGAAATTTATGCATATTGCAAAGTGAATAATTGAAACAAGGAATAATAATTGCAAGATTGGATGGCTTTTTGAAAAAAAGAATTGCTATAGATGCATTTGGGTCTTCTAAAGAATTTCCATGATTTCATGTAAAATTCCACAAGAATATCACATAACTTTATTATTATTTTTTTTTTCTTTCTTTTTTTTGAGTATCAAATGATTACTAACCTTTATTTCTGTCAATAATTTTCATTTTGAAAGCATCCTATGGTAGGCCTATTTCCAAAAATATATTTCCTGTGAGATTTTGTGATTTTTGCCTGATTTTGGGTATTGTTTTTATTGCAATTGGACATGGTTATCATATTTGTATCCCATTGTAGCCTAGCCCTACCTAACATGACCTGACGTTATGAATGATAATACACAAGCACTTGCATTGCATAAACTTATCAGTTAATACCTTTGTTCATTATCTTATTCTTTTCAAACCATTAGTTTTCACTCAAAAGATTTCAGCTCTACTGCTAAAACTTGGTATATCTATGGTACTCATAAATAAGGCATTGGTGGATAGTTGTAGAAATTATAGTCTGCAGAAGCCAACTACCATATAGTCATATTATTGTCTGTAATAGAAATTGTGTGGCATCAGGCAATATAATTCCGTGAGGAATTATCATTATATAAATATAATCTTGACAGAATTTGTGTGACAGATATGACACCATATAAAACGTGTCATATGTATCTAATATTGTTTAATATTGATATGATTTATTGTTTTTGTTAGAAGGTTTTAACATTTATAATATCTTTGGTATGGCTTATGTTTGCCAAGCAATTATAACCAGTATTAGTAGTTTCATTGGTATTGTAATCTCTCCTGCTCCAACTAAATTTAGCTGAACTCAGCCTTATTGGACACTATTCAACATAAATACTATATCTTCCAGCAGGTAGTATTTTTGCACCATATTTTTTTGTTATTAATAAAATGAAAGCAAAATCTGGTGCAATTCCGTTTTTGGTTAGATAAGGAGTATAAACTAACCAGCACATGGAATCTATAGACTGATGACTGCTTCTGTGATGTATTTGTTGAAGATTAAAATGTAAAAAGTTATATGATTCACTGAAGGCATAAAAATAATCTATTTTTATTATGTACATCTTGTGCATAATCTGTAGATTGCCCTGGCAATTGGGCTAACAAATTTTTTGCATTCTCGATACACTGCCTGGGAATGTCACTTCTTAGTGGAGTGCTTAAATATTTCCTGTCACAATATTCGTTATACAGCAGACAATAGTATTGGAAAGCCTGAGATTTAATATTAAGATATTTTAAATGTGTAGTAAATCAATATAGTTTCTATTCCTTAAACTTTGAATTTCTGTTCTATCATTGCAAGATGACAGTTTTTCTAATTTAAATTTTTCTCTGCATCCACAGGAAAAGAAGAAAGACTCAGACTCCTAGACATCTGTGAGGTTATTAAAGTGACAGCATGTGTGCACAGAGATTATGGCCAACCGTCCAGGCCCTAGGACGTGGGCTTATTAATAATAGAACTGAAATCCTTCAGCAAGGTGTGAAGGCATACAATGTCCAGAACTTCAACAACAGTCATCATGGACCAAGTCATCAGCAAAATGCAGTACCAGGACAGGATCGTATGCCATGGACTCAACGGGTTACACGTACAGCTAGAGGATCTTTCAATAAGATTGTTGCCCGTTCACTTCACTCTGGAACTGTGCTTTTTGTCAAAGAATTTCGTGATACAGAAAATGAACATGCTCATGCAGTACTGAGGTCTTTACCAGCGTATAGTGCAACTACAGTAGCTTGTGGTGATAGTTTTAGTCATATATTTCATCAATATCATGCACTTCCTCTTTCCAATTTGGATTGGGAGAGATGTAGTGCAGAGGAAGTGGCAAATGGATTCATTGCCATGTCTCAGCAATGTCTTCATCGTCCAATGGATCTAGAAGATTCTCAGCACTCTGGACTTTGTACTGTACTTACAGATAGGTTAACCCACTTAAGTGATAATCAGTTATTAATGGTGCTATCAGCATTAACTCTCTGGCCACCCACTAGCTCTACAACTACACCAAATTTTGTAGCAATATGGAATGCTTTGGATAAAGTGTGCACAGACCGCATGCGCCGATGGGACATGACTAGAATGTTCTTAGTTGCTGATCACTGGTTTGCTTTGAGACTTTCAAGAATATCCATGTATAATGTTCAGATGACTAGGATATTAGGGAAAAGAGTAACTAGCATGGAACCTTCTCAGTTAGTGCAGTATTTGTTTTATGCCAATCTGAGCAGAAAGCTAGAGCCCTTCATTGTAATGCGTGAATTAGAAAAGAGATTGATAGAAGTATTAAAAGATATATCTATTGAGGAACTTGGTGTGATTGCTATGGGATTTTTCAAAACACAAACATTTTTGAAAAATGAAAAACTTATTGATGCCATCATAGAAAAAACACAGAATAATCTGGAATGTGTGTCAGATGCATCACTCTGTGCTATTTTGAAGGTGTTGAGAAAAAGTATCCCAGTTACAAGGTGGAAATCTCTTCATAATCTGCTTGAATCACTTGGACCACAACTTCCTCGCCTCAACCACATGTGTCTTCTCCAAGTAGCCCTCCTTGGGAATGATCTTCTAGTGTTCCATCCTCCAGTTATAAATACAATAGCAGCAAGATTTGCAGAGGATATGAATGAATTGAGACTGAAGGACCTTGAGAGACTAACCTTTGCACTCATGTTGTACAACTTTATTCCACCCAGTCGACCAGACATCTTTGCTCTCATTGCTGATGAATTAAGGAGGCCAGAACGAATCTCAGAGATAAATCATTATCCCAAGTGTTTTGTGTCATGTGTTGTGTATTTGGTGACTATGGGTGTCTTTCCACCTGACCTGATCTCTGCTGCCCTTCAGCCATCTATGTTGAGCCTACTTAGTAGTAAGTGTTATTTGATACAAGATTCATGTGTGTAGATATGTATTTACTCAAAGCTGCAAGAAGGTTATAAGAATTATGTGATGTGATCCAAGTAACTTAAAGGTAGTTTCCATAAGATTGTGAATAATTTTGATGCATCTTGTTTTCTTTCTAGTGAACCAGCATTACTCAGACATGGGGCGAGAGGTGAATGAACTGGACTGGTCATTAGAAATTGAAGGTCCTGCAAAGTACCCAGGTTTCAGATTAAATCCTGATTTGAGATGCCAGCTCACAAAGGTCAGTGAGTCAGTTTTATGTCTCTCAATATTAATGCATAGGGCTCTAAATGAGTGCATAATATGCATATATGTATGTGTCTGTTTAGGAATATTCTGTTCCCCTGTATGTTTTTGAGATGCATATATGGAATATTATTGATTTTAAAGTTATTTTTTGTCTAATCTGATAATTGTAGATTTTATATATTAATGATTGTGAAATTGTCTTGGGAAAATTGTTATTTCTTAAAGCTCTCAAATGTTTTTTTTTTCTTTTTATTGTAGATATTAGTGTAACTAACTCTTGGACTAGTTCTGGAATATTACTGGAATTGGAAATACATTTTGTTTTGGCATAGGTTCCTGCACGTAGATGCTGTAACTTGCAAAAGATAATTTTCATATACTGAGGGAGTATGATCTGAATGCACTGAATTTGAATAGGCACTTAATCTCTGTTAACATTTTCCGAAGCATTCGGTCTCAGTCTTTTGAGCTTTTATTTTGTTTTTCAGAAATACTTGGGTAGAATACCTCTTGCAACAAGCAAGATGTTGACACACCAAGAGAGATTAATATTAGAGGTACAAGACAAATTGGGAGCTTTACTTGGTGGAGAGCAGTATGTGACTGCTTCTCTTGTCCTTCCTCATGTTCAAACACCAGGTAGGTATTTGTACTGATACATTGTTGTAGTTGAAAAGTTACATGTGCAATATTGGTTTGTCAGAGAATAACCAGAATACTTTCTAAACTATGTGTCACAATTGTAGTTGAAATGTTTACTTTTCAACACTTTTAATGTGAAATTGATAAAATTAAATGTTCCCACAGATTTAGTGTTTTGCACGACAAGTGATGGAGAGCCTGTACCCATACCTCAGGAGTACACTGACCTTCCTAGCACTTCATTGAAACGTCCACTTAGTTCATTTAATCATCTTCAGTGGAATGCTGTTGTCATTGGTGGGCGCAATTCTTTTATCCGAAATACCAACTCACTTCGAGGCAATGTCCATATGAAGAACCGTCAGTTAAGCAAACTAGGGTATAATGTATGTGTGGTAAGTGTTTTCTTTCTTTCTTAGTTAAACTAGTTGAAATTAATTAGATAACGCAGGTCCAGTTTTGATAGGTCTCTCTCCTTATATAAGACAGATAATCAAGGGATCTTCAGCAAGTATTCAGTTAACCTGATGCTGCCAGAGATGGTATGCAAGTACATGCCATTCCCACCCAGAATTTAGTGTATTAACCCAATGATGCCAGGTGGCATGTACATATATGCTATGACAGTTGTGGACAAAGTTGTAGGTGGCATCAAATCGTGACCATTCCCATGCTGTTGGTTCATGGAGCTGAATTTATTTTTTAATAGTTATTTTAAATGACATTAGAATATAAGCTTTTAGTTGCGTGATGTTGCCTAGAAACTATTAAATGAATAAGAACTAAATGGGAAACTGTCAATGTGCGCCAACAACCCTGCATGAATGTGTACTTAACAAATTTTTCTTACCTAATGTTAATGGGTTAATTGTCTCTACACGTAGATGGCTCCACAATTACCTAGTAAACACAGTATTAATTAGGGAAAAAAAAGACTCCTGGAGGTTGGTCAATAGCAAGTTTTTTTTTTTTTTTTTTTTTTTTTCCCACGCCTCCCAGACCTAGATATTACTCTGGAAAAATAAAACAAGTTTAAGTACAAAATATAAATCTTGTTTATTTTTGAAAGCCTCAGTCAGAGGGCTGCCATTTTGATATCGTGATGATGCATGATGCATGTTTGCCCTATGCAGTATTGCCGTACATCAGCTTGTAGCAATAGACATGATGCAATCCAGTCCACACGGTTTGCGCAGAAGGCTTTGTTATTCATAAATCTAGCTGTTGTGGCACTAGGGGTTCTGTTTTTGATGGCATTTTTGAAAACCATGGTTTCAGATTTGTGGTAGATGGGAATTTAGCAATAGAACAATTTTATTTACCATTTTTGGACAAAAAATACAGTTGGATGGGTTACCTGAACCAAAGTGTTTATATTTTGGCCATACTACTATAATGTATCTCACCTGTTTACCGATTTCCTTGAGTTTTGGAAATATTTTCAAATAATTATAATGTAGTTTATGCTTTTCCTTGATCTTGGGAAATATTTATTTATAATTTCTATAATAATAAGAGTATCAGTAATATGATTAGTAAATTTTTTTTTTTTTTTTTCCTGAAAACTCAAGGAAAGGTGAAATCTGGTGATCACAAGGTCTACTGATTTGACTCCTTTGTGGATAAGCACTCATACCACCATCTATGTGCAAAAACTTTTCAGAAAAAAATATACCAGTGAACACTACCTTTTCCTGATAATATGGGGTTAAGATTCAAAGAGCTGGTAACATGAAGGTAGATTTTTCCTTTTAAACATCAAGAAAAAGAAGAAATAACAGTAGCACTAGACTCAGGGTAGCAATGAGGATAACAAATTCAAATCTACTGAAAGTTTTGTGTGCCTCTCCTGTGACCAGGGTTGAGCATTCCACACTCTCTCTTTTCCTTTGGGGCTGATTCAAGGCTCAGGCATCATTGAATCACAGTCTGTTTTCTCCTTTTCTTATCTTAATGGGGTTTTAACTAAGGACAATTGTAAACATATAAATCACCATACTGCAGTTGCACATGCATTGGTTAGTGTGTGTATGAGAGAGCATGTTTGTGACTGACTGACCAAGGGAATGACAGGCAGAGGGAGAAAGGAAAAGGGACATGGTAAGGAGAGGGCAATGAATAGGCAACATCAGAAAGAGAGGGAGAAACGGGGTACATGACAAAGGTAGATAGAGCATAAAAATGAAAAGAAGCAGGACCAGTTACAAAAGAAAAGGGGAAGAGGGAAAAGGGGAATGAAAGAGGATAGGTGAGGTCAGAGAAGAGGCACTCTGATGTAGAGGAGCAGATCTGTGTGGTATGTTTTAAGGTTAGAATATTTTGTCTTTCTTCATTCGAAATTAACCATTTTTTCTTCTTTTTTACATATATTAGGTTCCATACATGGAGTACACAAAGAAGAGTTTGCGTACAAAACTTGGATGCCTGGAGCGATCATTACAGGAAGGGTCCAATCTTCGGGTTGAGGGCCGGATTGAATCAGCGCTGGTTTGGATCAAGGGACAATCAGCACAGCAAGAGGAAATGTATGGGTGATCCATACTTTGCAAATGTGCTACCTGTAGGATAATGATATTTGCTAACACTTACAATAATGCTTTATACTCTGCAGTAAATGATACAAAAGATATAAATTTATATATGACTTTGTTTTTATAAAATTGTAAAAAGTAATCTTGTTTAAAAGATTTTTTGAGCAAATTGTTACTTGAAAAGAAAAGCAGAC
>NW_020870655.1:28451-35951 GCF_003789085.1 Penaeus vannamei | reverse complement strand
TGTTCTTTGTATTGTATCTATTTATTTACAAGTGCGTTACTCTGAAGAAATAAAAGAGGATAGCCACACCAGTAATTCAAACAACTATATAGAAGGCTTTACCACCTTTAACAGTGGTGGCAGGGTGGTAATTCAACCATTTGGTTTGAACACGAACTCGACTCCAAAAGAAGAAACAAAAACCGCTCGACCAAGACCATCACGATATGAAGAATTGCACTAAACTACGTAAGTACACGTTTTGGGCAAAACTTTTCTCTTTCCTTTCTTCTTCCCCCATATATGTGTTAAGCAAACCTGTTCTTACATTGGTTTTGCTGGTTAAAGTGCTAAAGTATAAAATTTAAAATCCTTACACTAACAGGGTATGGCAAACTCGCATACTGTCAATTATATTGACCTGTCATTTACTCAGGTCAAATGTGACCGCTGGTTACAAACACAAGATTGTCGTTTATTAATTAATTTTCTCGCATTTAGAGATTTATATTGTTATAATTACAACGAATTCAATTTTGTTCGTGATTTTCTCTCAAGCTGAGAATTTTCTTTTTGTGATTTGCAATTACTTATGAATTCTGTACACTCTTCTCTCCTCTTGTACGAATTTCGTTAATTGATTGTTGAATTTCACTTGTTTTGGACTCTTTTGAATTAAATTCATTAAATGAATATGCATAAGGATCTTACCCTTTCATTGTGCCAGAATGCACAGGGTTTCATAATGAATAATAGGTCTACGCCCCGGCGTTTGAGAGTAGGTAAGAAAACTCATTCGATCGGCATATTGAGTCGGTGTAAGCCTTAATAATGTCTGATTATAAAGGTAGGATTAAGGTTTTAAGCTAGAATGATGATTCCCTTAGTAATCACAACCTTCTCACCTTACATTGCCGCTTCCATGTACAGGAAATCCGGACAATCGTGTGATTCGTAGCTGATAGCCATTCGCAGATTGTAGAGTAAAGACTAATGGTAAAAATTCAAGTCTCGTTCAATTCACTTCATTTCGTCCAGGTAAATTGGGTAAAAAGGAAAGAACCCACTGTCGAAGAAGGCTAGCGTACTCTAACATGCGTAAACGAGAAATGATTACCTCAGTCTGTCAGATTTTGTAGTGTATCCGTAATTACGATTAAATAATCAGGGATAACGTAAAAATAATTCTTAACTGGGATGCTTGCATTGCAAAAGCTTGCAAAGGAATATTTTTCATGTCACCATTCATAATTGTGTATGTTAAGTCACATATCATATCTTGAATTCAATGTGGTGGTTGAAATAATTGTTGTATTAACATGTTAATGATCATAATATTTGTTAAAATAAACGTTGCTATTCGCGTTTTTGATTCATTTTGTGTGAGCTCGCTTCTCTCTTCACGCTATTCACACTCATGTTTACATACACATTTGCACGCAGACAACAGACTGTAAAATGCAAATCTTCAGCTATAGGATTTGTTGTGTCGTAATTGCAGGTTATATCTTTTACCCACGATTTTGCTACTGTGATGGGTTACAACACATATGCAGTCATTTCACACACTCTCCACACTGTAAATATTTACAAATCTTCCTCTATAGGATCTGTTGTGTTGTAGTTACTGGCCAATTATTTTTCCTTGTGGCGTCGCAAATCGTGATTAGTGGAAATGATGCACAATACATAATTTTTTGTTCTCTATGAAATGACAAGTTATCCTCGCGGATGCCATTGTCATTTCCCTTATCTATTCTCATATCTATCTGAGATGGTTAGTAGTTCAAGATGGTTCGTGAGTATCGCTACCCCCAACTCCCTCACTTATTTTTCTTCTTGAAAAATACAAAAGTGAAAAACAAACAAAAAAGGAAAATAAATGAAATAACAAATTAGCATAAAAATCTTGGCTAGCAGCACTTGATTAACATCCCTCCCTCTCTGTTGTCTTTCTTTTTCTCTTACTATCTTGGCCCTTATGTGTATGATCTATGTGATGTATATAATGGACGTGGATATCCGACACGGCACTAAAGGAGATCTAACTGCAGCAAAATCGCCTTGCAATGCCGTGAGACGAACATCACCAGAAGATCGCCGCAGGCTAGAGGACCAGGACTCGTCACTGCCGCCAAGGATGAAATGGACAGGCGCCGCCTGCCAGGACTGACCGTAGATCCAGTGAAGGACCAGGAACATATCAGAGCAGGCCCCAGGATGCTATGGAGAACCGCCTGCCTGGACGTCCATAGATCGGTCAAACTCCAGGAGCTCCCCAGCGCAGGAATAAGCAGCTCTCAGACGAATGGACTCCACTGCTTGGATGCCGGTAGACCCAGACACAGGCTACGAGCACGTCTGTACGAGCCGCAGCCAAGGACCTGGACGAATCTGCAGCGACGTGTGGACGAAGATGCCGCCAAGTACCACCTGGATGAGAACTAAGAGGACGACTGGACAACCCGAGGTCAAGGAGGACCTAGGCGAAACCTTCGAGGACGTGTGAACGTCGATGACAGATGGATGCACCAAGGACCAAGAAGAGGAGACTGACAAGGACAAGCTATACGAGGACGACCACGAACAAGAACGTGACAACATGACCAGCAAATCAGGTCCGAGGATTGGTCACCCTTGAGGAAATTCAGTGATGCCACGAGGATGAGGCATGAGTAGGTGGCCGAGCGATATAGTATACTATGGAAGAGGAAGAGACTACACGTGGCTTGCGGACACCATGTGGGGCAAGCCACCGCATAGGGCAAGCCAGCACGTATGGTAATAACCCCTTGGAGCGCAAACTTGCCCCGATAGNGACGCACACGACACATGACAACACACACACACATACACACACACACACACATATTATATATATTATATATATATTATATATATATATATATTATATTATATATATATATATATATAATGCACCGTCAACCTGACACTTGCCCTATGCTTGGCACCTATAACGAGTGGTGAACGTAAGCATTACTCTGCAAACCGAGATTCTGTTTCATTTTCTAGTGATCAAGCACACTACAGAAAATGGGTATTTAAACGGGTAACCTTTTCAATTTTCATCGATCTGGATGATTTCGGGTAAATGTTTACAAAGGATCGTTGCCGCCAGAGCATGTGGGTTAAGGTATCCACAAACGTTTCAATTTTGTCAGTGACGTTTCTTGAGCGTATTCTCAACCAGTGTGCCGCATTAAATATCAAAATAATAAATAGATCAAGTAAATATTTTTATATTAACTCAAAACGACGTACATGTCTTATATACATATTCTTATATTATGTTAATGCACACATTAACACGTTCGTTATTGATGAAACCTAACATATAAAATAATCTGAATGGATATTTGGCAACTCAGTCCCTTGTATACATCGTTGCGATATACTTTTTGGAAAAAAAAAACATGGGGTTTATTCATTTTGGTCTTTTCAATTTTCAAAAAGGACGGTAAATAATGATTTTAATGGTTATATTTTCATTAAACTATCATCTAAATAGCCCTGTGGATGAGAAGACTTTATGCATGAATGATTCTCAAGTGGAATTGCTCGCAGTGGGAGGCAAGCCATAGGCCTGTATTTTTTACTCAGCTTGAAGGAATTAAGTATCCCTGCTTTTATTAATGGCTATTTTGATGATTGTTCAATAGAAATAAAACCATTAAAATCATTACTTTCCATCCTTTTCTGAAAATTGAAAAGAACAAAATGAACAATAAACCCTATTTGTTTTTTTCCAAAAATTGAATCGCAACTATTGTGACGTCATCATAATCAGACGCCATGACACCCCGAGTTGTTACTGACCAAGCCTTTCCCCATGGCTGTATGAACTAATTTTTTTAAATACCGGGAGCTCCCCAAAGACCAAATTTCCATCTCCCATTGTAATATTCTGTACATTTAAAGATGGAAACTTTATTTACCTTAAACTGAAGGGAAGAGAGGTTGATAAGGGACGAAACTCTAACGAACTTCTCCATCTTGAACACGTTTATTGTATTTTACAGAATTTAGTGCTGTTCCTGAGATCGGAACAATGTCATCGAGAGTTTAGCTTCACCGGAATATTGGAATAAGAATTCGGAGACACAAGAAGCACTTCCAAACAACCTCCACTTCCGAAGCGGGTAACGAGCACTGAAAATATAACTGTCAAATTAGCCGATAGATGGCCGGCAAATAAAACAAAAGATGTGCGTTCATAATGACATACAACGCAACATATTTGAGCATTGCACGCATAATAAGTAAGCATTTCGGTATGATCTGATAGAAATTGAAATAAAAGAAATACACAACCGTGCATTTTCTTTTAAAAGTGACAATAGATAGGCCGTGGCGTCACCAGCTACATGAACGAAGATTTACAATTTACATTTACGCGAAACATTTTCGATGATTTCTCGTATCGGTTCGCTCACACAGATAGATTTGATTGAATGTTGAGTGTAGATTTTGATTGCAACACTGATCTTAGATTTCGTACGAGTCCGCGCGGGTCTTTTTGTATAATTTATCCTTTGTGTGTTCTATTTTTTATGTTCATTTTTATGAGGATTTGAGTGAAAAGAAACTGCAGAGTTTCTTTTTGGTCCCTTATTCGCGGAACTCTTTGAAGAACAGAAAACAAAACGATTCATGTTAATTTGTGTTCTAAGTAATCCTGTGGAGAGAGACCTTGAAATACTTGTGTATATCTCTAGGGCTTGGTATATATAAAATCATATGGTATTCGTCACAGCACACGACATACGTTTAAAAGTACTGAAGCGGTTTTATGCCGTTGGGAGAATAACCGAAAATACCAAAAAAGCAGTTTGAACTAATAGAAATAATGATAAGGTTAATATCCAAAAGATCAAGATTTCGGCGGTTTAGATATTTTTACTATAGAGATATATTCTGAATGCTATACTAGCACTTACATACTCATGAATTTGAATTAATCTTTGCATGGATTTGTTTCATTTTTGTTTTCTATATATTGCGAAAACAACAGATATAAAATTTTCGTCCACAGTTCCTCTTGAGTACTTTGTATGTCTCTTGTTTACTAGATGATCAGACATCAACTTTGAAGATACTCTTGGCTCTGTAATTCTTTCCGGATTTAAGGTGTTGTTAGTATCAGCTGCCGGAAAATCGGAGGTATACACAAACAATCTTACACTTTATTGTACGCTCTCTTCGACCACTTTGACCAAGCACGGCGTTCCACCCCTCCCTCCCTCTCTCCCTCCCCTCCTTTGTATACCCTCCACACACCTGTCCACCTGACAAAACTTTTCCTAATCTCGAGTTACAGCTCAGGGAGAGAGACAGACAGACACAGACACAGAGATAGACAGACATACAGAGACAGACAGACAGATACAGAGACAGACAGACACAGATACAGAGACATACAGACAGACAGACTCACAGACAGATACAGAGACAGACACAGATAGAGAGACAGAGACAGACAGACACAGATACAGAGACAGACAGACACACACACAGACGGAGACAGACTGACAGACACACAGAGAGAGACAGACACATAGACACAGGCACAGATAGAAAGACAGACACAGACAGACAAAGACAGACAGACAGACACAGACACAGAGTGAGGCAGAGATCCTTGGTACTTCCAGGTCCTTCTAGAACTTACGGGAACGGTGTCCTCTCGCCACAAAGCCTTCGGGAGAACGGCGTCCAAAGCTTCACTTTATTATCAGGGAAAATGAAGCTTTTATGATGTTCGTCGCCTTACCTGTGGATTTGCAATTCGTAAATGCACAAGTAGTTGGGCTGATAAATAGACACACACTGATGAATAGATAGATAGATAACTGTAGATGGATTTAGATATATTTCATACAGCTAGATAGATAACTATAGATGGATTTAGATATATTTTAGATAGTAGATGGATTTAGACACAGCTAGATAGATATAAATGGATTTAAATATATTTCATACTAGATAGATAACTATAGATGGATTTAGATATATTTCATACAGCTAGATAGGTAACTATAGATGGATTTAGATATTTCACACATAGATAGACTAGATGGATTCAGATATATTTCACACAGCTAGATAGATAACTGTAGATGGATTCAGATATATTTCATACAATCATACAGTTTATTTCGATAATATATGCATATTTATGTATACATACAAATGATTGTAAATATATACATGGTGTAAACAAATTCATTAATCAGAAGACCTGAATTACGAATTCACTGCCTGCATTCCCATCCCTTTAAACGCGATATTAAACACTGCTGCTAAAAATGAAGAAAAAATTACTGATATGCAACAGCTTCTTGACCCCCCCACTCCAACATCCCCTCTCCCTCCTCCAATTCCCAACCCTTCCCCCTTCTCTCCTTTCTCCAAATCCCTCCCTTCTTCCCTCCCTCCCAATCCCCAATCTCCTTTCCCTCTCCCCTTCCCTCCAATCCCCCACCTCCCTCCTTCCTCTCCTTCTCCCAAATCCCCCCTCCTTCCCTTTTCCCCCCAATCCCCTCCTCCTTCTCTTCCTTCTCCCAACCCCCTCCTTCCCTCCTTCCCAACCCTTCCTCCTCCTCTCCCTTCCTCCCAATCCCTCCCTCCTTCCCTTCCCTCCCTCCCTCCTTCTCCCTTAATCCCAAATTCCCTCCCTCCTTCCCTCCCTTCCCCCCAACCCTCCTCGCTCCCCTCCCACCAAATTACAACCTTCTCCCCCTCCTTCCCCCAACCCCTCCTCGCTCCTCCACCCACCAACTTGCAACCTACCTCCCCTCTCTCCCTCTACCACCCCTCCCCCCTCCCCCCCACACACATACTCGCCAAAGACCTCCAGTAGAGACTATGCAAGCGTAACTTTACCCCGGCACTGTGGCACTGTGCCTAGGGTGGGAGGGGAGGGGAGGGGGTGGAGGGGGGGTTGATACACCGCACCACAACTGGCCATGTGGCTTGTACCTTGCACCATTACCAGATCCATGGACTAACATGACTCCCCCCCCCTCTCCACATAATACGCATACACATACATAAGTACCACACATACACACTTACACACGCATACACATATATACACATGCATACATACACACGCATGCACGTCAACATATATACAAATGCATACAACACATACACACACACATACATTCATGCCAACACATACACACACACACATATACTCATGCCAACACCCATACACACATACAGACACACACATGCCAACACATACACACACATACACACATACCTACACTCAAACGCACACACATACACACATGCCAACACATATACACACATCCCAACATACATACACACATACCAAAACTCAAACACACACATACACACACTCATACACACACATATACACATACCAACACTTATACACACACATACACATATGCCAACACTCATACACACATGCCATCACTCGTACACACACATAAACACATGCCAACACTCAAACACACATACACACATCCC
>NW_020870655.1:13451-18451 GCF_003789085.1 Penaeus vannamei | reverse complement strand
GACAAAAAAACGCCAATCCATCACATCCGAAATAAACAAAACAAAACAAAAAATGAATAAAATAAAAAAACAGTGAAAAAGACCCTCCAGTTATCACATCAATGATATCTCTCTCTCGATCTCAAGTGTATTTACCAGAGTTACTTTTCCACTGGATTTCTCGCACAATCAGCTGATCGAAGTTTACACAAGAGCGGTGTAAGCAACCACGCTATCTTATTTATTTCACTCCCGCTATCTTATCCGCTTGCAGTCGAGTCCGGAGTCATTTGCGAGAAAGATGTAGTTTGTGATTAATGGATCGTCGGGTTATTTATATTTGAGCCGCGGAGAGAAATAGAAGATTTCCTGGAGACTATTCTGTCGTGTCAGTAGCCAGGATGGTCGTGTGTGTGTGTGTGTGTGTGTGTGTGTGTGTGTGTGTGTTTGTGTGTGTGTGTGTGTGTGTTAGTGTTTGTGTGTGAGTGCGTGTGTGTGTGTGTGTGTGTGTGTGTGTGTGTGTTGTGTTGTGTGTGTGTGTGTGTGTGCATGGTCGTGGTGTGTGTGTGTGTGTGTGTTTGTGTGTGTGGTGTGTGTGTGTGTGTGTGTGTGTGTGTGTGTGTGTGTGTGTGTGTGTGTGTGTGTGTGTGTGTGTGTGTGTGTGTATGTGTGTTGTGTGTGTTGTGCGTGTGTGCGTGCGCGCGCATGTCTATGTGTATGTGTTCAAGTGTATATTTGTAGCTATATAAGTAGATGCATAGATAAACGGAGAGGTAGATAGATAAACAGAGAGATATAGGTATAAATGTATATACATACACACATATATTTACACACACATACACATGTATATATATATATATATATATATATATATATATATATATATATTATATAGTATGTGTGTGTATATGTGTGTGTGTGTGTGTGTGTGTGTGTGTGTGTGTGTGTGTGTGTTGTGTGTGTGTGTGTGTGTGTGTGTGTGTGGTGTGTTATATATATATATATATTAATGAATGTATGTGTAGGTATAGATATAGACATAGGCATATACGAGTATATAGATACAGATGTATTACAGTTATAAATAAAGACATACAGCCATAAGTATAGACATAAAGAGAGATACAGATACAGACAGATGAGGAAATAAAGATATAGACACAGGGAAAGGATATAGATACATATCTAAATAGATAGCGGTATGAATATAGATATAGATACATATCTAAATAGATAGCGGTATGAATATAGATACAGATATAAATATAGATATAGATACATATCTAAATAGATAGCGGTATGAATATAGATATAGATACAGATATAGATATAGATACAGATAAGATATTATAATATATATATATATATATATATATATATATATATATATATATATATTAAATATATATATATATAGGCTGATAAAGATAATGATGTAGACGTGAATTTAACCTGACTTTGCTTTAACCTAGTCTTTCAGTACAAAAAAAAAAAAAAAAACTTAAAATGAAAATGGGAGCGAATTCGTAAGCAATACCTCCAACTTTTACAAATATTGTCTAAAAGCACTGATCTACGTAACTCAAGCTATAAATTTCGACCAATCACGGCTCAGCTTACCGGTGACGTCACACGATGGGCGGGGCTGCATGACGGTATCCCTATTCTTCAATGCTGTCAGTTTGATATGAAATATGATTATGAAGCTTAAAAGGCCATTTGTATTGTCGGGTTTTCTTATAAATGTTTTCTGGCGCGAGACCGCAAAAAATAAACCATGAAAGTAATAAAGCGGTTTACATAAATCATAAGAGATTGGGCTGTATAAAGGAAAAAAAAGTTGTGAGAGAAAGATAAACAAATGAGCATCACTTGTATGATATTTAGTCTTTTCGAATTGTGTTTCTCTTGGAATTGAGCTCCATATTTTCCCGCCTTAATGGTTTACTGATATCGTTGATGAAGGTGTATGTGATCTTATAAAATGAACGGAATAATTCAGTTAAACAGATAAACAGAACAATAAACAAATACACACACACACACATGCGCACAGTCACACACACACACATGCGCACAGTCACACACGAACACACACACACATACGTGCGCACAGTCACACACACACACATGCGCACAGTCACACACACACACACACAGTCAACATGCGCACAGTCACACACACACACACACACATGCGCACAGTCACACACACACACACACAATGCGCACAGTCACACCACACACACAACACATGCGCACACATCACACACACACACACACACATGCGCACAGTCACACACACACACTGCGCACAGTCACACACACACACACACATGCGCACAGTCACACACACACACACACACGCATGCGCACAGCACACACCACACACCACACATGCGCAAGTCACACCACACCACACACATGCGGACAGTCACACACACACACACACATGCGCACAGTCACACAACACACACACATGCGCACAGTCACACACACACACACACATGCGCACAGTCACACCACACACACACACATGCGCACAGTCACACAGCACACACACACACACAGTCACACACACACACACACACATGCGCCACAGTCACACACACACACACACATGCGCACAGTCACACACACACACACACATGCGGCGCACAGTCACCACACACACACACACACCAACACATGCGCACAGTCACACACACAACACAACACACATGCGCACAGTCACACACACACACACACACATGCGCACAGTACACACACACACACAGCGCACAGTCACACACACACACACACACACACAATGCGCACAGTCACCACACACACAACAGTGGCACACACACACACACACACTGCGCACAGTCACACACACACATAGGCGCACAGTCACACACACAGCACATGCGCACAGTTCACACACAACTACACACACACATGCGCCACAGTTTCACACACACACACATGCGCACAGTGCACACCACACACACGCGCCACAAGCACACACACACACACCACACACAGCGCACAGTCACACACACACAGCACACACATGCGCACAGTCACACACACACACACCATGCGCACAGTCACACACACACACGCGCACAGTCACACACACACACACACATGCGCACAGTCACACACACACACACACACACCATGCGCACCAGTCACACACACACCACACACATGCGCAACAGCACACACACACCACACGTGCGTGCGTGTCCACTTTACTTAGCCAATTATAAAGATGAACTGAATATCATAAAGAAATATATGCTAATACACTTTCCTCTTTTCTTCTCTTTATTCTCATTCTATATCTTGACTTTTATCTTTCCTTTCTGACGTTTCATCATCTCTCTTCTATTCCTTCTCCTCCTCTTTCCCTCTCTTTATTAATTATCTTCCAATTCTCCCTTTTTCTTATTTTTAGTCTTTCACCTTCTTCTTCTCTTGCTCTTTGTATCACGTTTTCTCTTCTTCTCCCTTTCCTTCCTTCTTCCTCTGCTTCTCCTTCCTTATTCTCCTCCTCTCCTTTGCCTTCTCCATTTCCCCTTCTCTTCTTTCTCCCGTCTTCTTCCCTGTTATTTTTTTTCCTCTATCCCCACCATCATCAAATTCTTACTTTCTATTCCTCTGTTTCTCTCTCCTCTCCACTTGTCTTCTTATCATCCTTTTCTTCTTTTCCTTACTTTTTATTCAGCCATTTTTCCAATTATTTATTATTTTTGATTTTCTATTTTATTTTTATTCTTTATTTTTATTAGTTATTTTATCCAGTCAATTTTTCTAAGTAGATCTTCTCCCCCCCCCTACTCTTGCCTCCTCTTCGTTTTTCTCTCTTTCTCTCTATTCGCATTTTTTTCTCTCCTTCTCTTCCTCTGTCTCTTCTCCCTCCGTAATCTCCATCGTGTCTCTCCTCCTCTTATGCTAATGTTTTTTTCTTCTTTTCCTCCTCCTCCTCCTCTTTTTCCTCTCCTCTTCTCATCGCTTCCTCTGTTTCCTTTCCTCCGCAAACTCTTCGACCTCCTCCTGCTCCGTTTCCTCTTCCTCCTCTTTCCTCCTATTTCCTCCAGCTCCCTCCTTCCTCCTCTTTCCTCTTCCTCCCTCCTTCTTCTTACTTCTCCTCCTTCTTCTTCCTCTATTTCTTTCTTTGCAAAATTCCTCCTCCTTTTCCTCTTTCTCCTCCTCTCCTCCTCTTTTCTTCCTTCCTTCTTTTTCCTCCTCCTCCTCCTCCTCTTCCTTCTTTTCTCATCTTCTTCTCCTTCTCCCCGTCCTCGTCGTCGTCGTCTTTCTCCTCCTCCTCCTTCTCTTCCTCTTCTTCTTCCTCCCTCCTTCCTCTTCCTTCTTTCTCTCTTCTCCTTCTCCCCGTCCTCGTCGGCGTCGTCTCCTTCCTCCTCCTCCTCCATTCTCTCCTCTTCTTCTATTTTCCTCTTCCTCCTCCTCCTCCTCTTCTTATTCTTCTTCCTCCTCTTCCTCCTCTCTTCCTCCGCCTCTTCCTTGAATTCTTCTTCTTCCTCTTCCTCCTCCTCCTCCATCCTCTTCTCCTCTCCTCCTCCACTTCTCCTCTTCCTCCTCCTCCTCCTCAGCCTCCAACATAAGTATGCACACAGAGGACACATGGCCCAAGGGGGGAGAGGTCTAAACAGAGGTCAGAGGTCAAAGGTCAAAGTGGAAGGTGAAGGAAGCCAAATCACTGCTTGAGGTGAAGGTCGCGAACCGAGGTCATACGGCATGGAATTTCAGGGATAAGGTCAACGTGGTGTATTTCGCTCGACGAGGGTCACTGAAGACGCGAACCGAAGGAGACTGAGAAAGGTCAAAGTGGGTGAAGGTCAAGGATCAAAGCATGCCGTGGGTTTAAGGTCGCAAGGATCACACTAGCAGTCCTGCCGCGTGTGCATTGTTGTGTCGTCACGCGCCCTCTTTGGACACAACCCGCTACCCCGTTAACGCTTACCCTCGTAAAGGTCACAAGAGAGAGTCACTTAGAGGCAGACGACTCT
>NW_020870654.1:79290-86790 GCF_003789085.1 Penaeus vannamei | reverse complement strand
AGATAGATAGATGTACAAATAATCAAAGAGAGAAAGACAGAAAACTAATAGATAGATAGACAAACAGACATACAGACTGGTAGACAGACAGACAAATAGAGAGATTCCTCCTATATATATCTTTTGCCACTGGAAGGAGCGTCGCCTTGCTTATCCGACCTTCATCTTGTCTCAGCGGCCAAGTCTTGAGAAATGTGAGGAAGACGAGACGAGAAAGCAGGAGAGAGAGAGAGAGAGAGAGAGAGAGAGAGAGAGAGAGAGAGAGAGAGAGAGAGAGAGAGAGAGAGAGAGAGAGAGAGAGAGAGAGAGAGAGAGAGAGAGAGAGAGAATTTATATGGGGACGTAAGTGTATATTGCATAAGTGTAAACAAACACAAACACACACACACACACACACACACACACACACACACACACACACACACACAACACACAGTACACACGCACACACATCCACGTTCAAGCACATCGATCCTGACAAGACGCGTTCGCCACTACGTCATCAATGCGGCATGACGTCATCGATGCGGCGTGACGTCACGTTTTGTTTACCGCATCACCAGTTCGCTCGGATCTCCATCAAACGATAAATTTCCTCTATTTTCTGACAGTTTCACTCTCTCGTTCTCTTCGACATCAACACACATCAATCACCCGTTTCATCAGCTCCATTTGACATCATCAAGTGTCTCAAAATACCTAGTCATTTAGTCATAAAGACACATGAATGTCAGACAGCTCGTCGAAATCAGGTGCACGTGAGCTATTATTAACCGTCTGTCAACAGCTGATCTGTCACGTTACTCTCTTGTTGCATCAGAGACTCGCTCCTGACGGTAAAGATATTGCGTTTTATTGGAGAAAAGATGTTTATAATCACGTGACTGCAGTGAGATATAAAGAAAGACGATCATATGTACGTATGGGCATAAAATGGGTGAAAATGTCACATAAACAAATACATTCATAAACATTCATACATATATGGATACATATAAGAACACATATTTGTAAATAACCACAGAATGTAAATAAACACACACATACAAGTAAACACAGACAGACACGTAAGAAAACACACACAAGCACGTAAGTAAAGACACAGAGACAAGTAAGTAAACACACACACACACACACACACACACACACACACACACACACACACACACACACACACACACACACACACACACACACACACACACACACACACACACACACACACACACACACACACACACACACACACACACACACACACACACACACACACACACACACACACACACACACACACACACACACACACACACACATACACACACACACATACACACACACACATACACACACACACACACCACACACGCACACACAAGCACGCTCACCCTCACAAAGAAACAAGAAAGGATTAAATGACAGGCATACCTTTCTACACCCACACCAATCAAACGCTTCTTCACCCCCCCTCCCTCCCCTTCCCCCATCCCTCCTCCCCCCCTTCTCACTTGTTCTTATCTCCCTACTGCTCCTCTCCTTATCCTCAATCTCTCCTCTTCCCTATCTCCTCTCTTCCCTCTCTTCTCCTCCTACCTTTCTCACTTCCCCTCCTCCCCTCCTTCCCTCCTTCTCCTTCTTCCTTCATTCTTCCCTTCTTTCAGAAAGAGAAAAAAGGAAAAAAACGACGGGATTGGCAAGAACATGATCATCCTGAGGTTAATTAACGATCCCAAGGACGCGTAGGACCTTGGCAGTTCCTCAAGGAACCCTTTGGCTCCTCTCCCCTTCCCTACCCCTCCCTACCCCTCCTGTCTCCCGCTTCCCCCCTCCTCCTCTCATTTGCCTCTTTGTCCCTCCCCCCCTCCCCCTGCTGCCTTCTCTGATCTCTTGTCTCTTTTCTCTTTCTCTCATTTCTTTTCTCTCTCCTCTTTTCTCTGGTGTTTTTGTGCCGTTTCTTCTCTTCTTCTTTTTTCTTTTTATCTTCTCTTCATCTCTCCTCTTTTCCCCTCTCCGTCTCCGCTCTCCCCCCCACCCCCCCTCGCACCATCTTCTTCACCATCTGTTTCTTACCCTCCCGTCCCGCCCCCTCTCCCCGTCCCCCTCTTCTCCTGCACGCCCTACTTCCTTCTTCCTCTGTTCTATCTTCCTTTCCTCCTCTCTTGCCCCTTCTAATTCATTCTTTCCTCTTCCATATGTTCGGCTCTCCCCTCTCCCTGCTCCTCCTCCTCCTCATACCCCATTCCTCTCCTCTTCCCTCTCCCCGTCTCCTACCCCCTCCTTTATTCCCTCTCTCCCTCTCCCTTCCCACCTCTCTTCCTTACTCCCTCTCTCCTCTTCTCACCCCTCTCTCCTTCTCCCTACCACTCTCCATCTCCCCTTCCCACCACTTCCCTCTTCCTCTCCCTACCACTACCCTCCTCCTTCCTCACCCTCCCCATCGCCCTCCCTCTCCCCTCCCTCCTCCATCTCTCCTCTCCCTCCCCTCCCTCCTCACCTCTCCCCCCTTCCACCACTCGCCCTCTCACCCTCCCTTCCTCCATCTCCCCTCCCTCTCCCCTCCCTCCGTCTCTCCCCCTTCCTCCCACCTCCTCTCTCCCTCTTCCTCCCCACCCTCTCTCTCTCTCCCTCCCTTCCTCCCCCATCATCTGCCCACGTCACCAATTACTGCTCGTTCTTGGCATCGCTCCACCAACCACATGCTATTTTCTTACGCATTCTCCTGTCTTCGTGTTCCTTCGCGGATTCTGTCTCTCCGTCTCCGTAAAGAAAAAGCTATATCTAACTTTTTTATCTTTTTAATTTTTTTTTTCCTTTTTTTGTTTTTGTTTTTTGGGTCTTTTCTTTTTCTTCTTTTTCGTTTTCTTGTGTTTCTTGTTCTCAAGGAAAAAGGTAAATCGAACTATTTTTTAATGTTTTTCCCTTTTTGGGGGTTTTTGTGTATTCTTTGTTTTCTTCTTCGTTTTCTTATGCTTCTTGTTCTTAAGAAAAAAAGGAAAATCGAAATATTTTTTGTATATTGGTCTTTATTTTCTTGTTCTTTCGACATATTCTGTGATACTTCTGATTTTTTTTTTTCAGTTGTAGCTTATATGTAAGAAAAGCACAAAATGATTTTTTTGTCCAATTTCGGTTTTCATTTATTTATTTTTACTTCTAAATGTCATTTACATACCGCAGATGTTCATGGAATTCGCATGCACACACAGAAATGAACCAGAAAACATGTGCTTGAATTTAAAACCCAATTCCTTTAGGGGTTCATATGCGTGTCATGCTTGCTCGAAAACATTTTTTTTTTCTCAAGACATCTGTAAAATAATAAATATGAGAATAAGAATAAATAATAATAATAATAAAGATAATGATAATAATAATAATAATTATTATTAACCAAGTGATTTTGGAATTTTAAACTGCAATCTGAGAGTGTGTGGCCAACGACCATAACAAAACGTCTATTATTTTTTTTATTCCTCGCTTCATTTTCTCTCGTATTCGTTAATGTCGTAAGCCCCGACAAACCTTTACGTTCGTTAATCGTCGAGCTTCTTGATAAGGATGCATTTCATGAATAAACAATCGTCAAGCATCCAAAGACACACTAAAAAGGAGAGAGAGAGAAAGAGGAGGAGGGATAGATAGATAGATAGAGAGAGGGAGGGGACGGAGAGAGAGAGGGAGAGGGAGGGAGAGGAGGGAGAGGGAGGGAGGGAGGGAGGGAGGGAGGGAGGAGGGAGGGAGGGAGGGAGGAGGAGGGAGGGGAGGAGGGAGGGAGAGAGAGAGAGAGAGAGAGAGAGAGAGAGAGAGAGAGAGAGAGAGAGAGAGAGAGGAGAGAGAGGGAGGGAGAGAGAGAAGAGAGAGAGAGAAGAGAGAGAGAGAGAGAGAAGAAGACAAAGAGAAAGAGAGAAGAGAAGAGAAGAGAAAGAGAAAGAGAAAGAGAAAGAGAGACAGAGAGAAAGAGAGAGAGACAGAGACAGAAACAGAGAAAGAAGCAAACAGACAAAAAGACAAGAAAATAGACACAGAGGCCTATAGAACCACAACAAAAACAAACACAAACATCGAACCTGACAAACAAATCAATCAAAAATCAATAGACTCCCAGACGCGCCATCTTGAAATGTTTATAAACAACAAACTCAGAGCGAGTGCATATGATCGCCTTTGCAACCTCGTTAAATGTCTCAGTGACCGTAAACCTGCAATGTTGCAACCTGTTAACACCTGCTTGAAGATGACCACTGGCTTGCGTGCGTTTTGAGTTCGCTTCGCGTTGTTTGTGCGTGTGTTTGGTTTGTGTTGGCGTGTTTTGTGTGAGTGTATTTGTGTGTGTGTGTGTGCTTGAGTGAGGGTGTGTGTGTGTGTGTGTGTGTGTGTGTGTGTGTGTGTGTGTGTGTGTGTGTGTGTGTGTGTGTGTGTGTGTGTGTGTGTGTGTGTGTGTGTGCGTGTGCGTGTGCGTGTGCGTGTGCGTGTGCGTGTGCGTGTGCGTGTGCGTGTGGTGTGCGTGTGCGTGGTGCGCGTGTGCATGTGCGTGTGCGTGTATGTGTACGTGTGCGTGTATGTGTACGTGTGCGTGTATGTATCCGTGTACATATGCTCCTGTACATATTTCATTAATATTTCTCTCTGTGTTCAATTCTCTACATGAATTCAGTTTTTTTTTCCTTGAATACGAAAGATACCGTCTATGAATGTTTGCTTAAGTAAGTGAGTGCCCGTAAAGACTCTCAGAAAATAAACAATAAAGAAAGAGTTTTTTTCACAAGAATGCCCGCTGGAATATGCCTTGAATATGCCACAGGGATCGCATGCCAATATGCATACAAATAGGCACACACAATCATCCTAGGAGAGCGAACTTAGATCACAGACTCTTCTAAACTTACTTACAAGCATACTTACACTCTCTCCCTCGCCACATAATCTTTTAAGCCTATTTACATCCATACTTAAACTCTCGTCATATAAACTTCTAAACTTACTTACAACCATACTTAAATTCCGTCGACACATAAACTTCTAAACTACTCAAAAGCATACTTAAACACTCTCCCTCGTCACATAAACTTTTAAATCTACTTACAAGCATACTTACACACTCTCCCTCGCCACATCAACTTCAAAACTTACTTACACTCTTCCTCGTTAAATAAACTCCTAAACCTACTTACAACCATACTTAAACTCTCAACCTCGTCACATAAAACTTCCAAACTTACATACAACCGTACTATACTTTCCATCGTCACATAAACTCCTAAACTTACTTACACTCTTCCTCGTCACATAATCTAAACCTACTTACAACCATACTTAAACACCCTCCCTCGTCACATAAACTTTTAAATCTACTTACCATACTTAAACACTCTTCCTCGCCACATTACTTCTAAACTTACTTACACTCTTCCTCGTTAAATAAACTCCTAAACCTACTTACAACCATACTTAAACACTCTCCCCCGTTGCATAAAGTATTCCGGAAGCCGACCCATCTGCCATAACGTATTCCTACATAAACTAATATACCACTACATATTCATTCATGTCTTATCGCCCTGTCCATCAAGTTTAATTAATTTCGAACCCTGTTTCACCTCGCAGATCCTCCATTTATATAAGTAAGCATCATCTACTTAGAAAGGCATTTCCCCTCTCTTCCTTCTCTTTTCTCTCTTTCTCTTTTCTCTTTCTCTTTCTCTTTCTCTTCTCTTTCTCTTTCTCTTTCTCTTCCTTTCTCTTTCTCTTTCTCTTCTCTTCTCTTTCTCTTCTTTCTCTTTTCTTTCTCTCTTTCTCTTCCTTCTCTTTCTTTTCTCTTTCTCTTTCTCTTTCTCTTCTTTCTCTCTCTCTCTCTCTTCTCTTTTTCCTCTTTCTCTTCTCTTCTTCTTCTCTCTCTCTCTCTCTCTCTCCTCTCTTCTCTCTTCGATGCAATTAATTCCCAACTCTCATAAACTCGGAATATCCACGCAAAACCCCTTCTTCAATTCCTCTGCAATAACTTGCAATGGCAGGTAAGTTTGCAATTAACCGTCTCTGTGCTGCCGGGCGAGTGACTCCATACTTTTTCCGAGAGAGAGGAGAGGGAGGAGGAGGAGAGGGAGGGAGGCGGAGGGAGGGAGGGAGGGAGGAGAGGGAGAGAGAGGGAGAGGAGGGGATGAGGGGAGAGGGAGAGGGAGGGAGGGAGAGAGAGGGAGAGAGAGGGAGAAGATAGGAGAAGAGAGAGAGAGAGAGACGAGAGAGAGAGAGAGAGAGAAGAGAGAGAGAGGATTGAGAGAGAGATAGAGAGAGACGAGAAAGAGAGAAAGAGAGGTAGAAGAAAAAAAAAGAAAGACAGAGAAGAAAGAAAGAAAGAAAGAAAGAAAGAGAGAGTGAGAAAGAGAAAGAGAGGAGAGAGAGAAAAAGAAAGAAAGAAAGAAAGAAAGAGATGGAGAAGAACGTGAAACTCGAAGGTTATGTTACTTTTGGGAAACTCGAAATGAGTTCGAGCTGGAATGGAAGTCCCTCCCCCTTTTAGGAACTGGTCTATATATATAAAACCAATACCTGTTTCTTTTCTTTTCTTTTTTTGTAATATACTGGATATGTATACATAGGGTAAAAAATAAATAGAATAAATAAATAACATAAATAAATATACATACATCATACATACACACACAACACCACAACATACACATACATACACACACACACACACACACATACACCACACACACACACGCGCCACACACACACACACATATATATACATACACCCATATGTACTATATCTTTATATACATATTGCATAGTATTATAGCAGATTTTTTAATGCTGTGATGTGCATGAACAATGAATATGAATGAAATTGATTCTTTCAGTGATATGATGATGCCGGAATATGAGCGATGAAGATGTCAAAAGTGTCGACATTATTGGAGAAAATTTGAAAGCAAAACGAATGAGAAAATGTATTGCTGTGAAGATGTCTGTCTGTCAATCTCTCTCTCTCTCTCTCTCTCTCTCTCCCTCTCTCTTCCTTCTCTCTCTCTCTCTCTATCTCTCTCTCTCTCTCTCTCTTCACTTCACTCACTCACTCACCTCACTCTCTCTCTCTCTCTCTCTCTCTCTCTCTCTCTCCTCTCTCTCCTCTCTCTCTCTCTGCTACCTATCTATGTTCTGTCTGTCTCTTTCAATATACCTATCTATTTATCGTTAATACATACATACACAACACACACACACACACACAATCACGACACACACACACACACAACCAACACTGCACACCACAGGCAGACCACCAACCCACACACATTAACACAGCCACATAAAACACACGACAACAACACTACAAATCAACACAAAGCACACCGTTAAACACATCACCACACCACCATACACCCCATCATCCACCAGTGTCACAACCCACAACCACCACACACCACACAGCACACACACTTGCACCACACACATCATCCACATATATAATATTATTATATATAATATATATATTATTTT
>NW_020870654.1:63751-79091 GCF_003789085.1 Penaeus vannamei | reverse complement strand
AGCGAGAGGAGAGAGAGAGAGGGGGCACAAAACCACACACACTCCACACTCACACGCACACACACAACACACACACACACACACCCACGCACACGCACACCGCCACCACGCACACGCACACTCACCACGCACACGTCACACGCACACGCACACACGACGACGACAAAAATTCAAAGTCTTCGCCAAAAGACCTTGAGGAAAAGCCAAAGGAAAAGAGACAAGAACGGTCGAGGCAAAAAAGGATTAATCTCAGGATTTTTACACTTGAGGATTTTGTGAAGAGTGAGGCCACAGGCCCGTTCTTGCCGGTTTAATGGAGGGTAGAGAGAGAGAGAGAGTCAGAAAGAGAGCGGGGAGAGAGGACAGACACAGAAGAATAGAGAGACAGAAGATCGAGAGAAAGAGAAGCAGAGAGAGAGAGAAGAAGAGCAGAAAGAGAGAGAACGAGGAGAGAGAGGAGAGAGGGAGAGAGAGAGAGAAAGAGAGAGAGGAGATGAGGAGAGAGAGAGAGAGGAGAGAGAGACCGTGACAAAAAAGAGAAAGACAGGAGAGGGGAGAAATGTAGTTAAATAACAATAACTACAAAAAAGACACTAACAAAACCACCCTTTTTACGAAAAACAGCATAGCACTCAACACAAGGACAAAATCTATACCGAAATAGCTGTGAAAATACATTACAGTTTATACACTAACTTCGGAAGTGTATAACGAATAGTGTATAGAACGAATCTATGAGACTGTTCTTTGTTCACGTTCGGCTGAAGAACAACAATGCAGCGAGTTAAGTGCATTGCCGTAAATAAACTGCACGGTTTATTTCCCTTGTTCAATGACGTAATGAACTTTATGAACACACAAAGAACAAACAAAGGAGGATGAAAACAAAGAAGCGGAGAAAAGCGTAAGCAAAGTTTTTTTTTTTTTTTTTTTTTTTTTTTTTTTTTTTGAACAAAGGACAAAAAATCCTTATTTGGAATCTTAGTAATTATGGTCTTTAAGTTTCTTGAGATTAGCGAAAAAGGGCGGATAAAAAGAAAAAAATAATTGATGATAATAATGAAAATAATAGATTAATAAATGACAATTAAAGAACAGGTCCATTAACAGAACGATTATAGCAATTAACTACTACTTTTAATTAAGACAATAATACCAGTTACATATTACCCCCCCACCAAAAAAAAAAAAAAAAAAAAAATATATATATAATATTATTATATAATATATATATATAATATTATATATATATATATATATATATATATATTAATATTATATATTATAGGTATTATATATATATATAATATAAATTCATAAATCCCTACCCCCAGAAAAAAAAATATAAAAATAAAAAAAGTTATTCCCCCCCAATAAAAAAAGTTTTTAAAAAATCGTTCGTATTTCTGCTTATACCTTTAACTTCCTGCGTTTCATAAACAAAATTCCAACATAACTCTACTATACTTGCCTTATGAATCTAGCATAGCAACCAAGACCGCTTTGCCAAAAGAGAAAATAATAATAATAAAAAAATATGTAAATATATATTATATTGCACAAGCCTGGTATGCAATAGGGAAATGGATAACGTTTACTCTGCAACACTGAATAGAAATAACTGCAGGAAACTACAAGAAAGAAAGAGAAAGAGAGAGAAAGAGGAGACGAGAGAGAGAAGAGAGAGAGAGAGAGACGATGGACGAGAGACAGAGAGAGAGAGAGAGAGAGGAAGAGAGGAGAGAGAGATGAGAGAGACGAGAAGAGGGAGGAGCTACGAGAGAGGACGATAAAGGACGAGGACAGGAAGGATAGGATAGATAGGATGATGAGGCAGCAATAAGGAAAGGAAGGGAGGGAGGAGAGGGAGGAGAGAGACATCGCGGGAGGGAGAGGACGGAATGAGGCGAGGGGAGGGAGGGAGAGGGAGAGGGAGGGAGAGGGAGAGGGAGCGGGAGAGGAGAGGGAGAGAGGATGAGGGAGGGAGAGGAGCAGGGAGGGAGGGACGAGAGAGAGAGAGAAGAGATGGAAGAGAAGATGAGAGAGATGAGAGAGAGAACACGAAGAAGAGAGAGGGAAGAGGGACGGAGAAGAGAGAGAGAGAGAGACAAAAACAAAAAGAGAGAAGAGATCGAGACAAAAAGAGGAAAGAGAGAGAGAGCTGAGACAAAAGAAGAGATAGAGAGAGAGAGAGAGAGAGAATTCGCCAGACAAAAGAGAAAGAGAGAGAGATCGAGACAAAAAGAGAAAGAGAGGAGAGATCGAGACAAAAAGAGAAAAGAAGAGAGAGATCGAGACAAAAAGAGAAAGAGAGAAAGGGGAGAACAGTTCGCCCGTGCCTTCTCTAATTATACTTCAGCTCCTTCAAATCGCGTTGTGAGTGTGAGGTACGCGAGAGAGTTTGCAAAAAGACTCGAATCGTATGTGCACGAGTGTGTACATTCTCACACACAAAGTCCTGTGCTTCTCTCTGGGCCTCTATCTACTCGTCTATCTATCTATCTATCTGTCTGTCTGTCTGTCTGTCTCCCTTTCTCTTTCTCCTCACCCAGGTTTTTTTCCGTTTGTAATACACATACATACATACATACATATAAAGGTACTTCCACACAAACACACACACACACACACACACACACACACAACACACACACACACACACACACACACACACACACACACACACACACACACACACACACACAAACACAAACACACACACAACACACACACAAACACAAACCACACCCACACCCACACCACACACAAAACACAAAACACACATATAGCTACGTGTGTACATCTGTGCGTCTATATGCCCGTATCTTCTGCGTCTGTGTATGTACGTCTGCAAGCATTCACACACCCAAGCAGTCCGTCACAGCTGACATCCCTGAACAGCTCCCAAGACACACACGAAGGACATGTCTCGCACAGTATTCTCGCTCCTTTGTGTCGGGAAGAAAAGGCGAGAAGAGAAATGAGGGATAAACAAACCGGGAGATCAAAACACGTAATACAAAGCTCAGTCCTCAAAATAATAATAATAATAATAATACTAAGATAAATAAAAAGAAAGAAAAAAGAAAAACAGAGAGACAGAGAGGGGGAAGGGAGAGAGGAGAAAAAAAGTAGAAGATGAAGAAAAAAGATGAGGTAATAAAAAGAGAGAGAGCGGGGGGGAGAGGGGGGAGGAAGAGGAGAGAGAGAGACAGAGAGACAGACAGACAGACAGACAGACAGACAGACAGACAGACAGACAGAGACAGAGACAGAAACAGAACCAGAGACAGACAAACACAGACAGACAAAAGACGAGAAAAAGAAAGAAAAGAAAGAAAAAAACATATATATATATATATATATATATATATATATATATATATATATATATATATATA
Source organism: Penaeus vannamei (assembly GCF_003789085.1). Taxonomy (NCBI): domain Eukaryota; kingdom Metazoa; phylum Arthropoda; class Malacostraca; order Decapoda; family Penaeidae; genus Penaeus; species Penaeus vannamei. Next base: position 75,690 of record NW_020870654.1, on the reverse strand, counting down.
TATAAACTGATAAAAGCAAAAATAAAACGTAACCTGCAACATATCAATCACCAAAACCGACTGGCCAAGAGAGACGCGTTGATATGCAAAAGCGATCTATCACTGTCCGGTATTGAAGGAAAGGGGTGGGGGGAGGGGAGGGAGGGGGAGGGGAGGGAGGGAGGGGTGGAGTGGGGGGGGAAGGGGAGTGAAGAGGAGGGGGAAGGGGGGAAGGGGGGGGGGAAGAAGTGGGTGTGAAAAGAGGTGGGATGAGGCGGGGGGGAGGAAGGGAGTTCGGGAAGGGGAGGGGGGGAGGGGAGGGAGGAAGGGGGAAGGGAGGGGGGATGGGGGAGGAAGGGAGTGGGAGTGAAGAGAGTGGGATGAGGGGGGGGAGGGGAAGGGAAAGAGGTGGGGGAGGGGGGAGAGGGGTGGGAAGGGAGGGGTGGGGAAGTGGGAGTGAAAGAGGTGGGTTAGGGAGGGGAGGGAAGTTGGGAAAAAGGGGGGAGGGGGTGATGAAAGTGAGAGGAAAATGGAGGATGTGCTTAATGGAAGAGGATATGTGTGATGCTAATGGCAGACGTGGTGAATGATAATGGTTCTGGTGAATGGTGATGATGATGATGATGATGATTGCATGATGTGATGGTGATGATGGTGTGTGATGGTGATGAATGATGATGATAGGTGATATGATGATGATGATGATGTGATGATGATGATGATGATGATGATGATGATGATGATGATGATGAATGATGATTGATGATGATGGATGATGACGATGATGATGGATGATGATGAGTGAGAGAAGAAAGGAGAAAGGAAGAGAGAGAGAGACGACGTAAAAACTCAAACAAACAAACAAAGAATAAAAAAAAATGGGCGTTGATGTACTATCAAGAGTGCTTTAATCTTTTTTATTCAACGCCCTCTGTTTGCGTGTCTACAGCGACAGGACTAATCACTGTAGGTAAGGCTGAACGCTGGATAAAACATACAACAATAAAAAAGGGGAAGTGGAGATAGCGAGAGAACTAGGAGGGGAGAGCGGGGAGGAGAGGAGAGGGGGGGATAGGGGAGGGGGAGAGAGGGAGAGAGGGAGGAGGAAGAGAGGGGAGGAGAGAGAGGAGAGGAAGAGAGGGAGAGAGAGAGAGAGAGAGAGAGAGAGAGAGAAGAGAGAGAGAGAGAGAAGAGAGAGAGAGAGAGAGAGAGAGAGAGAGAGAGGAGAGGGCAAGAGGGGGGAGAGAGAGAGATGGGAGAGGGGGGGGAGAGAGAGAAGATGGGGGGAAAGAGAGGGAAAGAGAGCGAAGATAGGGGAGAAGTAGGTAATAGGGATAGGAAGGTAGAGGAGAAGAGATGGATGGGAGAGAGAGAGAGAGAGAGGTAGATAGGTGAACAGGGGAAGACTGGAGTGAAAGAAGGGGTGGGAGAGGTTGAAGAGAAATGGTAAAGAAGGGGGGGGGGTGAAGAGGAAAGGTGGAAGGAGTATGAATAAAGGATAGAGGATAGAGGAGAGAAGAATGTGGATGGGAACAGGAAGAAGAGGAGAAAAAGTGGTTCGAAAAAAAAGAGGAAAATGGAAGATGGAAGTGAGCAAAGGAGTAGGATGAAGATGACAAGAAGTGAAAAAGAAAAGAATGAATGAGGAAGAAATGGAAGAGAAGGCACAATAAACGAGGAAGAGGAAAAGGAAAGAAGAGAGGAAAGTACGAGGAGGATTTCGAAAAAGGATGTTTTATGATAAGGATTTGATAAGAGGTGTTGAAGTTCAAACAGGACGCTTCCTGGCTACGAATACGAGGTGAGAGAGAGAAGAGAGAGAGGAGAAAAAAAGAGAAGAGAAGAGAGAGACGAAGAGAGGAAGGGAGGAGAGGAGAGAGAGGAGAGGAGAGGAGAGGAGGGGAGAGAGGAGAGGAGAGGAGAGGGAGAGAGAAGAGGAGAGGGAGGAAAGAGAAAAGGAGAGAAGAGAAGAAGAGAGCAAAGAGAGAGAGAGAGAAGAGAAGAGAAGAGAAGGAGAAGAGAAGAGAAGAGAGAGAAGGAGAGAAGAGACAGAGAGAGAGAAAGAAGAAAGAGAAGAGAAGAGAAGAGAAGAGAAGAGAAAGAGAGGAGAAGAGAAGAGAAAGAAAGAGAAGAGAAGAGAAGAGGAGAGAAGAGAAGAGAGAGAAGAGAGAGAAGAGAAAGAGAAGAAGAGAAGAGAGAAGAGAAGAGAAGAGAGAAGAGAAGAGAAGAGAAGAGAAGAGAAGAGAAGCGAAGCGAAGAGAAGAGAGGAGAAGAGAGGAAAGGAAAGAAAGAGAGAAAAAGAGAAGAAGAAGAAAGGAGAAACAGATATATAGAGATACATAAATAAATACAGAAAGGCCGACAGACAGACAGACAGACAGAGAGACCCAGCGACAGAGCGACCGAGTTGACAGATAAGGAACAAGATAGTCTATCAGAGAATGAACAAGCGAGAAAGGGAGTTTTCGACAAGGGCCAGAAATCTGATGGTGATGGAGAGGGTGATTGACAGCGGTGACATATTACCAAGCCAGACAGGTGAAATAACTGATAGGGGAAGAGAACTTTCATATACAAATAGATATAGCCTTATTAATTTTGATCACCATCATCATTATCATCATTGCCATTACCATCATTATCATTATCATAATTATCATAATCATCATCATTATTATCATCATCATAATCATTATCATCATCATCACTATCAATATCTTCATAATCTTCATCACTATCATCGTTATTATTACTATCCTTACTATACCAATAATCACAAAAGTCAGCAGAAAAAAGACAGAAAAAATACACAAAGAAAGAATGAAAGAAAGATAAAAAGGGAAAAAGAAAGAATAATCAAAGGAGAAAGGAAAAAAGAAGAAAGGGTTCAAAGGATGGAAAGAACGATGGAAAAAAGAAGAAAAAGAGTAAATAACCAAACAAATAAAAAATGAATATATTAACAAACAACAAATAACAAACAAACAAACAAACATACACCGACTCATGGAAAATCAAAATCAAAACATGAAAGCTGAAAACCCCAAACTAAAAACAAACAAACAAACAAAACACCACAAACAAACAATCGAAACACCACAACCAACATACCAAAAAACAACAAAATAACACCACAAACAACAAACAAACGAAACATCACAAACTTCACAAACAAACGAACAAAATCCCACAAACAACAAACACCACAAACAACAAACAAACGAAACACCACAAACAAACAAACAAACTCCACAAACACGAATTCTATAAAAAGCAAACACCTCCAAAGCCACACGTAAGCCCCTCTGTAGCATTTCAAAGCCGCTGAGACAAAGCTTTAGCGTCTTCCAAAAAAGGCAATGAATACGTAACTGTTTCATCTTTTTCGTTATCAAAATTGAATATGTAACTATTTTATTTATCCATTTTTTCGTTATCAGAATTGAATATGTAACTATTATATTTATCCATTGAATTGAATATGTAACTGGTCTATTTTTTCGATATCAAAATTGAATATATAACTTTTTTTCGAATCAAAATTAAATATGTAACTGATTTATTTATTTTTTCTATATGGAAATTTCATATGTAACTATTTTATTTATTTTTTATATATGAAAATTGAATATGTAACTGGTTAATTTTTTTATTTATTTTTTTTCGATATCAAATCTGTATGAAGTTTGGCTCCGATAGATGGCGTTTGAATATACATGGGGGGGTTCGTTGTTCAATAGGCATGGGGAGGCAATAGAGGCGCAAGTCCCATGTATGCATAGCTGGAGAAAGCATTCTTTTTTTTTTTGGGGGGGGGGGGTAAAGGGAGTAGAATGAAAAACAGATGAAAAATATTTATTGTCAATTTCTTTCTTGATATTGTTTCATGTCCTAATTATTTATTGATTTATTATTTTTAAAATCTTGTCTCTCTCTTCATTTTCGATTTTTTTTATCTACTTCTTTTCATTATCCTTTTACTCCGTCTTCTTTCTACAATTTCTTTGTTTTTACTTCTTCTCGTCCTCCCTGTGACTCTTTTTATCCATCACCCCATCTCCTCCTCATTCCCCTTCAACTTCTTTATTCCTTCTCATTTCTTCCCCCTCCTTCTACTCCTCCTCTTTATTCTTATTTCCTCCTCCTCCTCCTTTATTCTTATTCTCATTCTTCCTCCTCCTCTTTATTCTTATTCACTCTCCTCCTCCTTATTATCCTCATTTCCTCGTATTCCCCTTTACTCTTATCCTCATTTCCTCCTCCTTTCCTTTTATTCTTATTCATTTCCTCCTCCTCCTTTATTCTTATCCTCTTTCCTCCCTCCCTCCTTTTCTTATTCATTTCCTCCCTCCTTTATTCATCATCATTTCTCCTCCTCTTTTATCTATCCTCCATTTCCTCCTCCCCTTTATCTTATTCATTTCCTCCTCCTCCCCTTTATTTATCCTCATTTTCCTCTTATTTTCCCTTTACTCTTATCCTCATTTCCTCTTATTTCCCCTTTACTCTTATCCTCATTCCTCCTTTACTCTTATCCTCATTCCTCCTCCTCTTTCTTTCCTCCTCCCTTTATTCTTATCATTTCATTCCTCCTTCCTCCTCCTATTCTTCATTCTCTTTCTCTTTCCATCTCTCTCCTCTTCTATCCCCCTTTATCTTATCCTTCATGTCCTCCTCTCCTCCTTTTATTTTCTTACTCATTTCCTCCTCCTCCCCTTTATTCTTATTTCACTCCTCCTTCTTCTTTTCCTCCCTTCTTATCATCATTTCTTCCTCCTCCTCCTTTTTATTCTATTTCTCATTTCCACCTCCTCTCTCTTCTACTCCCCTTTATTCTTATCCTCACTTCCTCCTCCTTTATTCTTACTCATTTCCTCCTCCTCCTCCCTTTATTTTATTCATTCCACCTCCTCTCTCTTCTATTCCCCTTTATTCTTATCCTCATTTCCTCTCCTTATTCTTATTTTCATTTCACTCCTCTCTTTCTACTCCCCTTTATTTCTTATCCTCATCTCCTCCTCCTCCTTTTATTCTTATCTTCATTTCCTCCTCCTCTCTTCTCCTTCTCCTCCTCCCCCCTTTATTCTTATCCATTTCCTCCTCCTCCTCCTTTTATTCTTACTCATTTCCTCCTCCTCCTTCCTTTTATTCTTATTCATTTCCACCTCCTCGAGCGTCACACAACAGCCCGTCCCATTTCCTCAGACTGAGAAACTTTCCGCCAAGTCTCTCGCTGACGTCACGGAATATAGGAAAATCTCACATCCAATTCTTTTTAACTTCTCTGTGGTTGACATTGGCCCATTTACTTGCGCATTTATCCTCCTATTTATTATCCTATTTTCTTGCTGTTCGTCTGTTTTTTTTTTTTGTTTTTTTCACTGGCAATTCACCTGCTAGTTAACTGCTATTCATCTCCTGTTCGTATGTTATTCACTTATTAGTCACCTGCTATTTATCCCTATTTCACTTACTAGTTACCGGCTATTTATCATCTCTTAACCTACAATTCGCCTGCTATTCACCTACAAGTCACCTACTAGTCACCCTCCCTAATCAGACTTATAGTCAGAGCTCCTATTCACTTGTCATTCACCTGCTAATCAGCTCCTTTACTCACCTGTCATTCAACTGAAGTTGGCCTCCTATTTCACCTGCTATTCACCTGCTAGTCAGCTCCTATTCACCTGTCATTCACCTGCTAGTCAGCTCCTATTCACCTGTCATTCACCTGCAGTTGGCCTCCTATTCAACCTGCTATTCACACTGCTAGTCAGCTCCTACTCACCTGTCATTCAACTGAAGTTGGCTTCTATTCAACCTGTATTCACCTGCTAAGTCGCTCCTATTCACCTGTCATTCCCTGCTAGTCAGCTCCTGATTCCCTGCTATTTGACCTGCAGTTGGCCTCCTCTATTCAACCTGCTATTCACCTGCTAGTCAGTCCTACTCACCTGTCATTCAACTGAAGTTGGCCTCCTATATCAACCTGCTATTCACCTGCTGTTCAGCTCCTATTCACCTGTCATTCACCTGCTTTAGTCAGCTGCCTTTCACTGCATTCACCCTAGTCAGGCTTCCTGCCTTGTCATTCCCCTGCTACGTCAGCTCTATTCACCTGTCAATTCCCCTGCTAGTTCAGCTCCTAATTCCACCTGTCATTCCCCTGCTTAGTCAGCTCCTCCTCATTTCCCCGCTAGTCAGCTCTATTCCCCTGCTATTGACCTGCAGTTGGCCTCCTATTCAAGCCTGCTATTGCACGCTGCTAGTCCAGCCTTCGCCACTCACGACTGTCATTCAACTGAAGTTGGCCTCGCGAGTCAACCGCCGTATTCACCTCTAGTCAGCTCTATGTCACGTCTGTCTCACGCGCTAGTCAGCTCGGCTGATACGCGGCTGTCATTCACTGTCTCACCTGCAGTTGGCCTCCTATTCAACCTGCTATTCACCTACTATTCCCCTGCTATTGACCTTCGCCTCGGGTCACCCTGGATCTATTGTCAGTCCTCGACTTAAGATATTTTCAAGTATTCTTCTACTGTCTTGCTATCGACTTTATATGCACGTTTTTTACAGTTAGAAGTACGTGTGTTGTGGTTATGTAAACAGATACGTACTTTTCATGGACGAATATGGGAACAAGAACGTATACATGGATTGGGATGTTTAGACACAGGGTCGGCACACACACATAACACACATACACACACAAGACACACACACAAGATTCAAGACCAGGGAGCAGCCACACACATACACATACACACACAAACATACACACACACACAAGATTCAAGACACACACACACACACATACACAACAACACACATACACACACATACCACCATCACACCACAACACACACGACCACACACACACACACACACACACACACACACAACATATAAAGTATATATATATATATATATATATAAAATATATATATTATATATATATAATATTATAGGTCCGGCTCCATAGCCTAAGCCGACGCAATTAATGAGCCGAGACTCCCCTCCGTATGGCATAAAACATTTCCTTCCATCTCGCATTACAAGTTCCCTGACTTGTTCCTCGGCCTCGAAAGCTGCCCTATCACTTCACAGTTCGTAATAGAACTTTGTGAAATTCGAACGACGGGGGTTCTGGCGATGCTGAAATCTGATCAGCCATTGATCAGAAGGAATGTAAAGAAAAGGGGGCGGAGTAGAGAGAAAGATTAGAGAAATATTAGTTAAGAAATATCTTTAGGATATATATTTTTTTTCCCATGAGGTTAAGGTGTAAAATGTTTGCTTCAATCGGGGCTGTGAGGTCGTCGGTGTCGCTAGAGTCTTAAAAGAATAGAAACGAAAATCACTGTAAGTCAGCCTAGTCGTCAGCTCTTTAGAGGTTGCCTCGAAGTCCGCCAAAAAAATCGTTAAAGGTCTTCAACATATCCTTTGATGTGCCAAAGGTCCCCTCGAGTCGCCCTCAAGTCACAAGAATTCTCAGAATGACGGAAGAGGTCATCCCACAGGTCGTCCAGAAGCGCAGAGGTCACCAAAGGTCACCAGAAATAGTCAGGGGCGGTCGCAACAGCACTCGTAGCGGGCGGCAAGCCTTGCTGCGGCAGGCCCACCCCGTAGTGGCCTACGCTGCCAAAATCAATGCCGCTTTCCCAAGGAGGAGACTGCGCTGTCGCCCATCGCTTTAAAACGAATTGGGCGTTCCTGATCGCAGGCTGAGGCGTGCGGAAGCATATGTTGCCTCCGCACACACGCATAAACACATAATATATATGCATATGTGAATATAGAGTTAAACACCACACACACGCACACGCCACGCGATACGAACACGCACTCTCTCTATTCTCTTGTCTTTCTCTCTCTTACACACCACACACATGTAAGAGAGTTGAGAAGAGAAGAGAGAGAGAGAAGAGACAGAAACAGGAGACAGAGACAGAGACAGAGCAGAGACAAGAGGACGTAACAGAGACAGAGAGACAGAGAGACAGATACACAGACAGAAACAGACGACAGATACAGATACAGACGACAACAACAAACAAAGCAAAAAACATACACACCACATACATAGTGCCTATGTAAAATACACCGCAGTGACACTCTACCACAGCATGTCTGTCTGTAACGGCGACCGCTGTCTCGAGTGTAGTGAAGATATTGCAAGGGAGATCATATGCATCAAAATCGACCTCATACGGGAAGTTGTCAGAATTCCGATGCGACCTGACGCCTAGTTGCCGTCAATGATTGTACAGGAGTGCGAAATGGGAGAAGAGGAGGAGGTGGAGGGAAGTGTTGAGAAGAGAGGAGGAGGTAGGAGGTGGAAGTGGGAGGAGGTAGAGGAAGAAGAAGGTGGTGGTGGAGGTGAGAGGTGGAGGAAGATTGGACCAAGAGAAGGAAAAAAGATAATCGTGGATCTAGGTGCACAGGGAACAAAGAGGAGGAGGAGGAGGACGATGAGGGAAAAGGAAAGAAGAAAATAGAAGAAGAGGGAGAAGAGGATGACAATAGAAGAAACAAAAAGCAAACAGTGAGAGGTAAAAAACGAAGGAAGGAACGGTGGAGGACTAGGAGTGGAGCAGGAGGAAGGAAGAGGAGGACCGGCGAAAGGCGTAGGAAGGCGGCATAGAGGAAAGAAGAGAATAATAACAAAAACTATGAAACTGCTATAGGGACTAACTTTCGATTTAAGTACCACTTGTCCTTTTTCACGCTCTCACATAAGTCAATACATATGCATTTGCACACGGTACGTACTCATATCTAAACAACGTACATGCGCGTGGTAACTCGCACACAAAATATAAAATGACAAAAACACAGGTGCATACATACTCATTCCTCAAACTCGTTTCTACTCCACACGATCAACCGATTCATCTCTGCTCTCTCTCTCTCTCTTCTCTTTCTCTCTCTCTCGTTCTTCTCTCTCTCCCTTCTCTTCTCTTCCTCTTCTCTTCTCTCTCTCTTCCTCTCTCTTCTCTCTTTCTCTCTTCTCTCTCTCTGGCCCTCTTCTCTCTACCTCTGTCTGTCCTCTGTTTCTGTCTTTCTTTCCTGAGCCGAAATCCACATCTGCCTCCACGCGATCTATAACCCACTTCCACATCGTCTTCCTAATCCACGCTTAAATCCACATCCACTCCCTTCCCCTCTCTCTAAACCACACCCACTTCCATCGTTCTCTCTCTAATCCACACCCACGCCATGGCCACCCCCCACTCCATTCCCCTTTACCTAATCCACACCCACCCACCCCCCCCTCTGGCCCCTCATCTCTCTACTCTCACCCCACAACCGCGCCTCTCACCCATCTCTCTAACCCACAGCCCACTTCACCCCTAAGGCACCACTCCCTCAAGCTCTAACCACACTCCACTCTCACCCAATCTCTCTAACCCACACCCACCCACTCTCACCCCATCTCTAGAGGCCACACCCCCTCTCACCCCACTCCTTCCAACCCACACCCATCCACTCTCACCCCATCCTCTCTAACCCACACCCACCCAGTCTCACCCCATCTCTCTGACCCACACCCGCGCCTCTCACCCAATCTCTCTAAGCCAACACCCACCCACCTCTCAACCCATCTCTCTAAGCCACACCCACCCACTCTCACCCCATCTCTAAGCCACCCCACCCACTCTCACCCATCTCAACCCTAAGCCACACCCACCCCCTCACCCATCTCTCTAAGCCAACCCCTCTCCCCCCATCTCTCTAAGCCACGCCCCCTTTCACCCATCTCTCTTAAGCACACCCACTCTCACCCCATCTCTCACCACCATCTCATCTTCTAAGCCACGCCCACTCCCATTCCTTCAACCCCACGCTCTCTAAGCCACGCCCACTCTCACCCTTCCCCTTTACCTAATCCACACCCCCCTCTAACCCCATCTCTCTAAGCCACGCCCACTCTCACCCCATCTCTCTAAGCCACGCCCACTCCCATTCCTTCAACCCCACGCTCTCTAAACCCACGCACGCCCATCCGCTAGACCAATTCCACACGCCCATCCATCACACGCGAACTAATCTAAAACCTCGTTACTTCCACGCCCGTGCATTCAGATTTCATGGGTGGGATGGGAATAGGGGAATTCTCTCTCTCTCTCTTTCTTCCTCTCCTTCGCACGGTGTTTGTAGAATGGGGTGTGCAGGAGAAAGTAGGATAAGGTAAGGGGGAATGGATAAGAAAAAGGTGGAAAAAAATGTATGGAAAGAGTGATAGGGAAAGATTAATGTAGGGAAACCACAGGTATTGGAGAAATAGGAATATAAGAATGAGAGAGAGGGAGATTGGAGATGGAGATGGAGATAGGAGAGAGGAGAGGAGAGGGAGAGGGAGAGGGAGGAGAGGAAGGGAGAGGGAGAGGGAGAGGGAGAGGGAAAGGGAGATACAGAAAGCGAAAGAGAAGAGAGAGAGAGAGAGAGAAGAGAGAACAGGAAGAGGAGAAAGAGAGAGAGAGAGAGAGAGAGAGAGAGAGAGAGAAGAGAGAGAGAGAGAGAGAGAGAGAGAGAGAGAGAAGAGAGAGAGAGAGAGAGAGATAGAGAGAGAGAGAGAGAGACAGAGAGAGAGAGAGAGAGAGAGAGAGAGAGAGAGAGAGAGAGAGAGAGAGAGAGAGAGAGAGAGAGAGAAGAGAGAGAAGAGAAATAGCGACAAGAGAGAGAAAAGTAAATACGAAAGAAAGAGAATAGAATAAACCAATACGAGAAAAAGAGAAAACAACAACAACAACAACAAATCACACCAATAAACCAACAACGAAATAAAATAACAATACAATAAACAAACAAACAAAAAGAAGAAGAAGAGAACACAAAAACAATCACGATTCGAACAACTGAAAACATCGAGTCACGTTCTTAAGGTTCAAGATGTATTTTCTCAATTGGATTCTCCATCCTTAGGGACGTGTGTGTTGGAGGAATCTGGAGGGGGGGGGGATGTGTGGGGGGAGTGGGGGGTAGGGGAGCGGGAGGTTTTGTCTAAGGGTGTGTGTGTGTGATTTTTTGGGGGGTGTTATTTTGTATTTTTGTATGTTTGTGTGTAAGTGTGTGTGTGTGTGTGTGTGTGTGTGTGTTGTGTGTGTGTGTGTGTGTGTGTGTGTGTGGTGTGTGTGTGTGTGTGTGTGTGTGTGTGTGTGTGTATTTTTGTGCATAACTGTGTGTATGTGCATGTGCATGTGCATGCGTAGTGCGCATGTGCGTGTGCGTGAATGTAAGCATATATGCGTATGTGTATGTATACATGTGCGTGTACGTAAGTATACGTCTAACATTACCACCGTCGGCGCGTTCGCATCCTTATACCAAACGAATTCATCAGCTGGACCAAAATGCAATACAAACTACAACCTCCACGCATTCGGATGTTGTTGCTCCTGCTGTATCCTGATTTAGTGATGCAGCTTCTGTGTGTTTAATATTGGTTGGTGTTGTTTTATTGTGTATAGTGAGTACGTGTGGTATAGACGTGTTTGCGTTCGTGTATCTGGGGGGGATGCATGGGTGTCTAAGAGGGAGATGGGAGGGGGAGGGAAGGGGAGGGGGAGGGGGAGGGAGGGAGGAAGGGGAGGAGGGAAAGGAGAGGAGAGGGAGAGAGGGGAAGAGGAGGAGGGAGAGGGAGAGGAGAGGGAAGAGAGAGAGGAGAGGAAGAGGGAGAGAGAGAGAGAGAGAGGAGAGAGAGAGAGAGAGAGAGGAGAGAAAAGAGAAGAGGAAGGAGAGAAGAGAAGAAGGAAGAGAAGGAGAAGAGAGAGAGAGAGAGGACAAGGAGAGGTGAGAGCAGAAGACAGTTGAAGAGAGAGAGGAAGAGAAGAGAAAAGAGAGAGAGAGAGAGAGAACTGGAGAGAGAAGAGGAGAAGAGACAGACCGAGCACGCTAAGAGTGCGTGAGGTACTACGATAGACGAGAGACTAAGGAGAGAGAAGAGAAGACGACAGAGG
>NW_020870654.1:45000-47182 GCF_003789085.1 Penaeus vannamei | reverse complement strand
CGAAAGCTGATTGAACCAGCCGAATGGGACCCCTCACCCCCAAGCCCTCCACCCCCGTCCCAAACAAGAGATCAGAAATTAAATTAAGCGAAACAAAAAGACAAACCAAAGAAGAATCCAGGACTGTAAATGTATCATGCCGAGGACAACGGAGTTAGGGGGATCGCCCGTCACCTAATTATAAGAAGCTTCATTTGCATAGATTACCTCGGCCCCGTGGACAGGACTGGCGAGGAAGAGAGCAGAGATAGATAGAGAGGAGAGAGGAAGAGAGAGAAAGAGAGGAGAGAAGAGAGAGAGAGAGCGAGAGAGAAGAAGAGAGAGTCGAGAAGAAAGAGGAGAGAAGAGAGACAAGAGGAAACAAACAAGAGAGAGAAGAGAAGAGAGAAGAGAGAAGAGAGAGAGAAGGAGAGAGAGAGAGAGAGAGAGAGAGAGAGAGAAGAGAGAGAGAGAAGGGAAGCGATGATATATAGAGAGAGAAGAGAGAGAGGAGAGAGAGACGAGGACAAGGAAACAAACAGAGAGAGAGAGAAAGAAAGGATGATATGAGAATAAAGAAGAGCACAACTTAGTTATCATTTGGTTTTAAGAGGCTGTATATGGTCCTTGTGGTTGTGACGTATATGGTTAGGATAAAGAAAAGAAAAGAAGAAAACAATAAAAATAATTAGTGATTCGTCAAATGTGTGGTTTGCCAATAATAAATTCCATCTATGAAATTGTAAAATTTAAAAAAAAATGATAATGATGGTGCTATTGACATTTCTTGGGTGTTTTTTTTGTTTGATTGTTCATTTGCTTTATTTATGGATACGATTCAGTGATAATTGGACTTTCCAAATGTCATTCGAAAATGTGATATATTCTCTTATTTTCCTTTCAGTCTTATTTAATTTCATTCTCATTTTTCCTTCTTTCCAATTCTGTGACATTTTTCTTACTCTTTCACCATTTCTTATTCATCTTTCTTTACATTTTTTTTCTGTTGTTCTAGCTAACTCATTTTCTGCTTATTCTTTCCCTTTTTCTGTCTCCCGTGAAGTTTTGTTTCTCCCTCTCTCTTCTCATCCCCTTTCTCTATTTCTCCGTTATTATATCTCCCTTTTCCCTCTCTCTCCTCTTCACTCCTCTTTTTCTCAAACTCTCTCTAACATTGCCTCCCTCTCTCGCCTCCTTCCCTCTTTCCTTCCTCCATCACTCGTTCATTTCTCCTCTTACTCTCACCTTTTCATTCCTCCGTCTCTCCATCTCTCCAACATTACCTCTCCATTCTGACTTCTTCACTCTTCCTCGCGTACATTTTACCTCCCTCTCTCCATCACTCCTACATTCCTCCTATCACTCCCCCCCTCACTCCTTCTCTCTATCTCTCCAACATTCCCTCTTCCTTCTCATATTTTCACTCCTCCTCTCCTCCATCTCTCCCGCATTCCTCCTCTTTCTCCCTCCTTCATTTATTCCATTCTCCTCCCGTGTCCAACTCCCCTTCCCTCACCCCACACCTCCCCTTCCCTCACCCACCCCTCCCTTCCCTCACCCCGCCCCCCCCCCTGTCCCCACCCACCCCCCCTTCCCCTTCCCTCCCCACCCCCTCCCCTTCCCACCCACCCCCTCCCTTCCTCACCCACCCCCTCCCCTCCCCTCCCCACCCCCCTCCCCCTTCCCTCAAACCCACCCCCTCCCTTCCCTCACCCACCCCCCTCCCCTTCCCTCACCCTCCCCTCCTCTTCCCTCACCCCTCCCCCCCCTTCCCTCACCCGACCTCTCCCCCTTCTCCCTCACCCACCCCTCCCCTTCCCTCACCCACCCCCCCTCCCCTTCCCTCACCACCCCTCCCCTTCCCACCCACCCCCTCCCCTTCCCCTCACCCACCCCCTCCCCTTTCCCTCACCCCCCCCCCCCCCCTCACCCACCCCCCCTCCCTCCCTCACCCACCCCCTCCCTTCCCTCACCCACCCTCCCCCCCTCACCCACCCCCCTCCCCTTCCCTCACCCATCCCCCTCCCCTCCCTCACCACCCGCCCCCACGCCCCTTCCCTCCCCGCCCACCTCCCCTCCCTCACCCACCTCCCCTTCCCTCACCCACCCCCGTCCCCTTCCCTCACCCACCCCCCGTCCTCCCCCCCTCACCCACCCCCGTCCCCTTCCCTCACCCACCCCCGTCCCCTTCCCTCACCCACCC
>NW_020870654.1:27500-40000 GCF_003789085.1 Penaeus vannamei | reverse complement strand
AACGGAGGGAGGGATGGAAGGGGAAGGGAAAGGGGGTGGGAGGGAAAAGGAAGGGAGGTGGAGGGCAAATGGGAAAGGGAGGAAAGGGGAAATGGTGATAGAAAGTGGAGAAAGGAGGGGTACGATGGAATTAAAAGGATATAGAGGGGAAGTAAGAAGGAGGGGAGGAGGAAGGAGGGAGAAGGAGAAGAGGAGGGGAAGGAGAAACGTAAGAAAATGAGAGGAAGGGAAGGGTGAAAGAAAAATGGATAAAGGGGGGAAAGACGAAAGGAGGAGGAAAGAGCAAGGAGGGTGAGAAGGGGTGAGGAGAAGAAGTAATAGGGAGAAGGGATAGAAGAAGAAGGGAAGAGAAAGGAAGTATAAGGAGAGTAAAGAGAAAAAAGAAAAAAAATGTAAGGGGAGGGGAACGGAATAGGAACAGGAAGAGGAAGAGGAAAAAAGAATGAAGGAAGATAGGGAAAAGAGAAGAAAAAAAGGTATGTATAAACAATCTATTTTCTCTTCCATTATTTTTTTCTTACTTTCGTACTTACATTTCTCTCTGTCGATTTTAAATAAAAAGGTATATCAAGGAACTGACACGACTTCCAACTTTACACTTATAAAAAAAGAAAAAGAAATACGTATTTACTCAGACACATATTACTTAAGTTTCACGGTATCACATCCGCTCGTAGTCACGTTGGATGAATAATAAATAAAAAAGACACGATGAATTGTGAATGAATTGTGGCAAAATATAATAACTTTCTTTATCATACGAGAGAGAAAAGTATAATGTCATATTCATGTACCTTTACCGGGCTCTCTTTGTCACAGGAATTCTAAACAATGTTCATTTATGTTTGTGGCAAAAGGAAGTAAAGATAAATTATTGAGGAACTGAAATTCGTCCATACACGCACGACTGAACATAGATAAGCATAAATATAATGGCACTCACACACACGCACACACACACACACACACACACACACACACACACACACACACACAGCACACACACACACACACACACACACACACACACACACACACACATATGCATATATAAATAGAGAGAGATGCTTCATATGCACATTTAAATATACATTCAAGTACACAAATGTACATTCACACACAGAGGGAAAGGAACACAAACACACACAGCCATAGATATCAGCATTTTTTTCTCTTATACTAAAACACACACTGTTCTAGACGCCTTTACTCGTAAGGCTGTATTTCCGCCATCTTATTATTGTTCTTTTTAAACAGTGATGCAAACTTTCCAACTTTATTCTCAACAGAAAAACCGGAGAGAATGTTAAACTGAATCGCTATGTAAAATGTTAGACAGTTATGTCATTCAGAATGGAAGATAGAGACAGCTTCGAATAGAGAACGGAGAGGGTGGGGATGGGGGGGGGGTAAGGGAAGGGAGTTATATGTGTGTGTGTGTGTGTGTGTGTGTGTGTGTGTGTGTGTGTGTGTGTGTGTGTGTGTGTGTGTGTGTGTGCGTGTAGGTGTGTTTGCGTATACGTGTTCCTATCTTTGTGTCCGTGAGTGCATTCAGACATACACGCTCAGCGACAAGAAACAACAAAAATACGAGCGGTTCCCAGCCCTGTCGACTGCCTTCGAGACCTTTATAAATATTTGCTTATTGATCCGCAACATCGACAAGGAAAATGATATTGTTGTTCACGAGGCTGTTGTTGTTGTTCTTGTTTCCCGGCGGAGTGCTTGTCTTGTTGTTTCTTTTTATGTTGGTCATTTTCCTTAATTCTTCGTCTGTTTGTTTGAATGTGTGTACATATGTATGTATGTATGTTGTTTGTATGTAATGTATTTGTTTCTTTGTTTTATTGTCGCCATCATTTTGACGTTTGTATTGTTTTGGTTATTTTATTGCTGATCTTGGTATTTTGTTGTTCCTTTTTTTATCCTGTGTCTATTATTTCTGTGCTTTTTTTTGTTGTTGTTGTTGTTTTTTGTAAAGGCTTAATTCGTTATTCATGTTATCATTTGGATAATACGTTGTATGATTTCCGTTGTTCTTATTGCTGAGATTATCAGTGATATGGGATATATCTCTTTTATACCGCCATTATTATTGTTATCATTATTTCATTTAAATCAATCAAGCACAAAAAAAGAAAACATTCACGAAAAAATGAATGAATAAATAAATAAATTGAGGCCAAAGAATGTGAAATATGACAAACGCGCCCCAGAGGAAAGGGGAAGGAATAAGGGGGAAGATAATGGTAAGGAGAAGGGATAGTGATAGGGGGTCATAAGGAAGTATATAAGACGTCTGGGTCGTTGCAAGGCCTGAGGTTACGGAGTTGAAAGAGGGGTGATCTTGGGGGGGGGGGGGGGGGGAAGAGGGGAGGGAGGGGGAGGGAGCAGGGGTGGTCCTGGGGGAGGGGAGGGGCCCTTTCTTTTCTTTGTCCCTATATAAGTCTGCGTTTCTCTGTACCGGGTCTTTCTTTTTGGTTCTCTCTCTCTCTTAGTCCTGCCACAAGCCGAGGTAATTACACACACACACACACACGCACACACACACACACACACACACACACACACACACACACACACACACATACACACACATATACACATATATATATATATATATATATATATATATATATATATATATATATATATATATATATATTCATTTATATATACATATATGGTTGTCGATTTTCCCCAACCTTTCTTCTTCTCTGTGTTCGGGGCGAAAGTCAATTCTCTTCTTATCATAATGTAATGCACATGGATTCTATAACTGTTAATTCACGTAACAACCATTACAACCTCCAATATCTAGGGGAAACATAATTTTTAATACTAGCATGATTAGCTAGAATTATAAAGATGGCGAGAAAGTAATAATACTTTTAAGTCTTATTAGTTTCTCGCCATCTTTATAATTCTAGCTAATCATCTTTTAAATGTCAAATCAATAATGTTTTCGAAATGGGTCCCACCATGAAATTTTTTAATAAAGTGAAATTTACTGTGTGTATTGAAAGAAGAAAAAAAAAAAATATTTGCGATGCATAAATGACCGAAACGGAAACAAGACACATATGAAACAAATAGAAACATGAATGATACAAATTTTCCTTTACGTACAAAATCAATACACATATCTATACATCAACATAATCTGGCATTGGACACATTATGGCATATTATTAAGTAACACTGGCTCCTTTTAGAGAGAAACTTATCAACATTCACCAATTTTAACATTGCTTACTCCTACTAATATACTTTCATCAAAAGCAATGGAGACTATTCATTCAATTTCTCTTCTACTATTACATTTTCAACATACTATTTTCCACTTACGAGTCCTT
Source organism: Penaeus vannamei (assembly GCF_003789085.1). Taxonomy (NCBI): domain Eukaryota; kingdom Metazoa; phylum Arthropoda; class Malacostraca; order Decapoda; family Penaeidae; genus Penaeus; species Penaeus vannamei. Next base: position 36,644 of record NW_020870654.1, on the reverse strand, counting down.
GACCATAAATTACCAACCCCAAAGCGCTGTCCCATTGACGTTTGCCTTTAAGCGATGACCTTGGGGCCAAGCACAGTTGTAGAAGTGTAACTACCTTGCTTCCCCTGCCAGTTTTGGATGTCAACTGCAATCCAATGACTGCGCCACTGATAGTTTATCCGGTCAGCCTAGCCATTCTTGGTAGGTCTAATCGTCAACTCCTGGATTCTGTCATGGCTCAGGAGAGCTGGTCCAAGTAGCTGACCATGCCCTCCAACCGCCTGTGCTGGTGACCTCCAAGGGGCAAGTCTTCCTTAACTGTTTTGCTCATGTCGGCATTCATGCCGACATGAGCAAGAGAGAGAGAGAGAGAGAGAGAGAGAGAGAGAGAGAGAAGAGAAAATGACAGCACTTATCTGCATTGACTTTACTACCAATTATATTTTTAATTACTCATGTCTATAGCACTGATAGCAAACAAAACGAGTCCCACACCACTGTCTACCAATGTCATATATGAATTTTCATAAACCCACCACTGTAACCAATGTTAGAATTTAAATCCTACCGCTGCCACTAATATTGTATAGCATTCAAATTTGCACAACTGCCACCAGTGATATATATATATATAAATATAATAATATATAATATATATATAAATCTCTATTCTACCTAATTTACCATTGTAAATTTGTTTATATCAATTCTAATGCAGATGATGGCATTACTCACCGCCACCGCCCAAGATTCCAGAGTTTAAGGGAACAAGGAGAAAATCTGATTTTGACTCGACTAATTCTAATTCTACAAACAAATGTTGATAAGTAGGTGGCATATCATAACGTAAATATTAACTAGAAACATCATAAACACAAAAATCGAGGAACTTACTCTTCTACTAATCTAAATAAATTCTAGGGTTAACTCTACACCCTCCCTTTCCCTACTAAGTAAAAATCAATAATAATTATGATGAACAAAATAAAAACAAATGTGAGATGGAATCCAGACAGTCACTTCTTGATTCCCTGGTATCTTTCCGTTATTTATTTTGACATTATTGTAATATTTTTTTCCTTTTTCGATTTCCTTTATATGCTTTGTTGTGATAGTTACATCCTCAGTTTTCTTCCTTAATGCAATCGGAACTGTCTCCTTCAACCATGTTGCTGGATCCACAGCCCTCCAAAGCTTTATAAGTAAATATTTCCTAACAACAAAGCTGCTGTCAGGGTGTGTGTCTTTGCCAAACTTTCCACAGCTTTTCTCCCTCTCTGAGTCCAGGGCGAGAGTCAATACTCATCTGACTATCCCAATGCAATACACATGGATTCCATAATTATGTATAATTCACGTATCAAGCATTACAACCTCCACTATCTGGGAAAACAATTTTTAATACATCACTCAACATGCCTGTTTTCAGGGTCAAGACTCGTCTGACGAAAAACCGCGAGGGCAAAATTACTATCAATTCCCCCCATTAAATTATTAACAACCAACCAAGCATTTCTTGATGATTATGATTACCTATTTAATCTATCAAACATAACACTATTTTTTGCTACATTGCTATGCTTTCAGTATGATAATTTGTAAATAAAAGTTTCTACGTGGTCTAGGCATATTTACATATTTACAATACTAGCCAATATATCTTTTAAATGTCGATTCAATAATGGTCTCGACTTATATGCATATATAGATAGATAGATAGACAGAAAGACAGAAAGACATACAGACAGACTGACAGACAAACAGACAGACAGACAGACAGATAGATATAGATATATATGTATACATGTGTGTGTGTGTGTGTGTGTGTGTGTGTGTGTGTGTGTGTGTGTGTGTGTGTGTGTGTGTGTGTGTGTGTGTGCTTGCATGTGTGTGCGGGAATATATATATGTGTGCGCCGTAAGAATCACATATAATTCACTGATAGATTAAATTTACTGCCGCCGGATCATGCGGAAACGATCACAAATTATTTTGCAATTTGAAAAATCAAATGACTTTCACGTTTAATTAAAACCGCGTCCTTATAAATCTACAAGATAGATGCATGAGTGTGTTTATTTGTTTGCGGATGTGTGCGTTTTTTTCTGTGTAGTTGTTTGTCGTGTTTGTTACGTGTGTGTGTTTGTTGATATACATATGATTGTGCTTGATTTATTATGTATATGTAATTGTGTGTGTGTGTGTGTGTGTGTGTGTGTGTGTGTGTGTGTGTGTGTGTGTGTCTGTGTGTGTGTGTGTGTGTGTACTTACGTGTACATGTATATGTACTACAGAAAACCTTTCTCCTTTTTTGCTATCATATATACCTTTGAAATAAAAAGACTGGAACTTTAGAAAAGCCTCCATTTCTCCAATGAACGGATACAGAGCGTTAAATAATCTTACTTTTTGTTCTTTTCTTTTTAATCGGAACCACGTATATAAATACGATCAAAGTGAAAAGGAATTCGGGGATGAAAGTCGAAAAGGAAACTAAAGATATTGATGTGTCTTCGGTTCGTGAGTGTCATGATACGCTTAGGTTTTATGCATTTCTGTTGTTGTTGTTGTTTTTTCGCTTTTTTACTCTCTCTCGTTTGTTTCTTTCGTTTATTCTCTCTCTCTTTCTATATTTTATCTATCTCTCACTCTTCCTCCCTTTCTATCCTCATCTCTCTCTCTCTCTCTCTCTCTCTCTCTCTCTCTCTTTCTCTCTCTCTCTCTCTCTCTCTCTCTCTCTCTCTCTCTCTCTCGATTTCTATCTCCCTCCTCCCCGCCCCTCTCTCTCTCGCCCCCCCCTCTCTCTCTCTTTCTGATCTTCCTCTCCCCTTATCTCTTTCTTCCTCTATCTCTTCCTCCTCCAACATTAACCACACAACAAAGACAACTGCAATGTCACAGCAGCGCCGCCACCGGCAAGAACAATAACTATAAATGTTGAGCTTATGACTCCGCCCTTATGCTTTCTCTCAAGACTAAAGCAATATGGAGAAAGTCTGGTTTAATTTTTTTTTGATTTTTTTGCTTTGCTTCTTTTCTCTCTCTCTCTTTTCTCTCGCTAGCTGTCTCTTCTCTCTTTCTTTCGTTTCTCATTTTCTGCTGGTTTGAGTTTCTCTATTTCTATTTTTTTGTATTCTGTTTCCTTTTCTAACTGTAATTCTCGCTTATTGTCTTTTTTTTCTCTCCATTCTCTCCATTTTTCTCTTTACTCTCACTCTGTATATTCTCCTTCTCACACTCCCCCTCTCTCTCTTTCTTAACACTCTCGTCTGTCTCTCTCTCTCTCTTGTCTGTCTCTCTACTCTCTCCTCCTCTCCTCTTCCTCTCTCCTCTCTCTCTCTCTCTCTCTCTCTCTCTCTACCCTATTTTGCACCTTCTCTCTCTACACGCTTTCATGCAACGCACACAATACACTCGTTTGGCAGGTCTTTATGTTGACGTTTAAGACAGTGTGCGCGCAAGGAGGCGAAAGAGGAGAAAGGGAAGGTAGAAGACAAATTGTAAATGGAGAGAAGACAGGAGGTGGGGAAGAATGGGAGGGGAGGGAGATATGGATGATGGAAAAGGAGGAAGGAATGAGGATGACGTACATGCACGCACACGCACACACACATATATCTACATATATGTATATATATATCTATATGTATATATATACATAGATACATACATATATATATATGTGTGTGTGTGTGTGTGTGTGTGTGTGTGTGTGTGTGTGTGTGTATGTGTGTGTGATGTGTGTGTGTGTGTCTGTACCGTGTGTACGTATGTGTATGCATGAATACACATAGCCACACATGGGTGCATGCAAGCGCGTCAATTGAAATAAATGTATGCAAGCACTTGTCAAGTTCTATTCTTTCTTCTGTTGGACTTAGCGGCGCTCGCGATGGGAGAGCAAACTCCGCCAAACAAGCAAACACCAACTTTTGACACATCTGAAATCATTTCCTGTCTCAAGTGGCATTCGGGAATATGACATCAGCTGTTCTCGAGAATTGGTTCGATTTGCCGGAGCGACTCTTTCTTTCTCCAATTTGTGGGAGGTGGGCAGTTTAATGAGGCCTGATGAGGAGGAATAGGGGGGCTAATTAGAGATGGGCTAATTAGAGACGGCATCGGGGCTAAATACTAAATGGTCGTTTGGGTACTTAGGTGCGTTTTAGAATTAGCCTATAGAGGGATGAGTAGTTATGCTATTGGCATTTAAAGGACTTAGTGATTATAATCATTAACGTGATATTAAATTGACGTCGATGCAATCTTAATGACACTGAGGATAATAAGGGTTATAATAACAGTGCTAACGAATATCAATTATATATTTGATCTAGCAGTAACTGCACTATAATGAACCAATGAAAGTTATGCTGTCTATGCTTTTGCTAGATTATAATGTAATTTCAGCGTTGGAAATAGTAGTCCATTTCTCTATAACAGTCATTATTCTCCTTATTGTTATTATCATTTTCATTATCATTATTATAATCATTATTATTACTCATTATTATCATTATCATTATTATTATTATTGTTATTATCATCATCATCATCATTATTATTATTATTATTATCATTATTATTATTATTATTATTATTATATATTTATTTTTATTATTATTATTATTATTGTTGTTGTTGTTGTTGTTGTTATTATCATTATTATCATTACTATTATTATTGTTGTTGTTATCATTATCATTATTGTTACTATTAATATTGCTGCTATTATTATTAACAATATTATTATGATTATATTTATCATCATTATTATTTTCATTCTTATCATTAGCATTATTTTTATCATTATCATCATCGTTATCGTTATCATCATCGTTATCATTAGCATCATTATTGTTATTATTATCATTATCATTATCATGATCATCATTATGATTGTTGTTATTATTATCACTGTTATTATCATTACTATCATCATTATCATTATTATTACCATTCGCATTGTTATGATGATAATGATGATTATCATCATTACCACAGTTATTGTTATCTGTTATCTTGCTATCATTATCATTATTATCATTATGCTATTGTTTTTATTGTGGCATCATTATCATTCTTATATCATTATTATAAGTATTATCACCATTACTGATATCGTCCTCATTATCGCTTCTATCATTATCTATCACTATTATTATTACTATCATTATCATTACAATAATTTATATTGCTGCTATCATTGTCACTACCTTTGTTATTCCCATTTCATCATCAAAATAAGGGACATGCAAATAATAAAAAGAGCAACATGGAGAAAGATCTATAACTTTTGTAGTGAGCGGCTGCGCGCTCGCTGACTCTAAGGTCGACTTCGCCAGGATAGACCTCCTCCTCGGGCGCCACGTGGTTGAGGCCGGGTCTCGACCGTGCCACGTGCCTGCCGCTTCTGCCACGAGGCTACGCTACGGGCAGCTGGTTGTGGCCTCGATCCCTGACCAGCCGTGCGAAGAGATACAGAAGACCCTCTTGGATAATGCCCTACCAATACAACGGTTTCCGGCCCGGTCACGGATCCCGAAGTAGTTGTCGAGGTCCCACAGACCCTGGTTCCCGCCGATGACCTTAGGTCGCCTCGCACCTCGCCCTCTCGGCTTGAGCGGCCATTGCTTCACAGCCGCTCCACAAGCGGGCGTGCGGAAGGCTGGCCTTTGCCCGCCTCGCATCCTCGCCCTCTCGGCTGGAGGATGCTATCACGTCTTACGTTTTTTTTTTTTTTTTTTTTTTTTTTTTTTTCAAGAAACGGGCGCGCACCCGCACGAGGCTGGTGCTTCACCCGCCATATATGCTTTGCCCTCTAGGTCCCTTTCCAGAATTACACATCCAAAATTCAGCATATACACTCTGTTTCCCTTCCACCCACCTCCTATACAGCATTCACACCTACTTGCACAATACACACAGTTTCCGAACTCACGGACTGGGGGCGGCACCGTGCCACAGGCCTGGAACCTTACATGTGTCCACTGCAGACGAATCTTGGTTGAGCCAAACTCAGCCAGACACATTGACGTCTACTGGGCCTACGCCCGTTACGAAGTTGATATTGAATTTTAGTGCTTCATATTAAAGGTTGTTGCTGTCACCAATTTTCATTTTATATAATAGTATTTTTATTTTGCCTCAAATAAGATTACTTTTTATTATAGTTACCCGATCATGCTATGCTTTGTCTCTCATTAGCCTGCGCTGGTCTAATTCGCAACACCATGGAACAAAGACATCAGGCACAGTGTCCCAGTGTCACTCATATCTACCAAGATTTTAGAACATCTAAGTACCGTTCAGTTCTTCAAAATTTCGGCCACTAGTTCCGGTTTCGCACACGCAAACTACAGGGCTTTGAGCGATGGCTATCTAAATTTAGCGAAAATGTGAGTGCGGGCGCGTGGCTGTGTTCAGGAGCTCGGATAAAGTTTCAAAGGAACAGTTGATTTAGTTCAAGCGTGAAATATGCGTCAATAAAGCTGGCTGTTCATAATTATATCAGTTAATTGGCCATTGGCATAATAATAACGATAGTGAAATGATAATAATCACATTTACTTCCTGCTGAATGTACATATTTTTATATTATATATTATTATTATTATTATCATATTATTACTATATATATATTATCATTATTATCATTATTATTATTTTTATATTATTATTATTATTATTATTATTATATTATTTATTATTATATTATTATTATTATTATTATTATTATTATTATTATTATTATTATTATTATTATCATCATCATCATTATTAGCAATCGTAGTGCAACAGATATAAAAAATCTGTAATTCTAAAGTAACTAGAAAATTATTAACTTAAAGCCTTTTATCTTATTCTTTCTTCTATTAGTTTATCTTTATTTCCTGTTATCATTATCATTATAAAAGAAGTATATTTTGAATTATTTCCATTACTATTATTATTATGATAATTGTTATTAGTACTTGTGTTATTACCTTTATTGTTTATGTTATATTTATCACTATCATTGTTGTCTTCTTCTTCCTGATTTTTTCATTATCATCACCACTATTGTTATCATTTTTGTTATTATCATCATCACCATTATTACTATTATTATTATCATTAATGTTATTATTAATACTATTTTTAGTTATTGTTGTTATTATTTTCATTATTATCTTTATTGTTGATGTTGTTGTTTTCATTATTGTTATTAATGATAATAATAATGATAATAATGATAATAACAATAATAATAATAATATAATAATAATAATAATATTATCATTATTATCATTATCATTATTATTATTATTATCATTATTATTATTATCATTATTACTATCATTATCATCATCATCATTATTATCGTTATTGTCATTATCTTTATTATATAAGAGTGATGATGATTATTATTGTTATCATCATCATCATCATCAACACCAATATCGTTATTGTTGTTGTTATAATTATTACTGTTATTGTTACTACTATTATTACTACATAGTTGTCATTACTATCATTGATAACATTGATATAATTTCCATTATTACCATTGTTATGAATTATGATCATTATCATTGTTGTTGCTAATATCATTATTGTCACAACAAGACTAATTGGCAATGCAGTCGTGTCATTATCATTGTTGCTGTTATCATTTTTATTGGTATTCCTGATATCATTATTTTGGTTATTGGTATAATTATCATTATTATCATGATTATTGTTTGTATAAATCAAGGTAATAGAAACGAGAATATAATGAATATGATGTCAGTAATAGTATTGATAGTACTTGCAAATAGTAACAATTGTAGAACATAAGAGTGATAATGATATTGATATTCAGTAATTATAATAATATGATAATGATGGCAATATTGCTGTGAAATTTCTGCTTGTTTAACCGATAGCTCGGAAATAGGAAAAAATATGAATGCCTCTTTCTCTCGATCGATCTATCTATCTACCTACCTTCTATCTCTCTCTATCTATCTATACCTCTTATCTCTATCTATCTATCTCTATATATTTATCTCTTTCTACCTCTATCTATTTATCTATTTATCTATCTCTACCTATCAATACATCTATCTGCTTATTTCTTATTCCTTTCTATCTCTCTCTCTATCTACCTATCTCCATCTCTCTTGGTCTCTGTCTTTCTTCCGTTTTCCAACAGTCTTTCTTTTCACCTTTTTAATTCTTATCTCTTCATCTCTTTCCTACCTTGCTGCTTTCCCTCTCCTTTTCCCTCACTCCTTCTCTCTGTCCCCTCTCCCTTCTTTCTCTGCCTTCTTCTATCTCCTTTTCCTTGCTTTCCTCTCATGTCCTCTCTGCCTCCCCTTCCCTTCCTTCTCTCTCCTTTCTCTCCTCTTCTCTCCCCGCCTCTATAGTCTCGCCGAACTCTCAGTCTTTCTCTCTGTCTCTCTATTCCTCTCCGTACTTTCTACCCTCTCTCTCTCTCCATCTCTCTATTCCCTCTCCCTTTCCATTCCATCCTCGCTCTCCGCTCTCTTTCTCCGTCCCTCCTATTCCCTCTTTCATCTTTCTCTCTCCTTCGCTCTTCTATCTTCCCCATTCCCTCTTTCGCCTCCTTGTACTCACTGTGTCCTAAACGTCAACATAAAGACCCAGCAAACGAGTGTATTATGTGTATTGTATGAAGGTGTAGAGAGGGAAGAGGAAGGGAGAGGAAGGAGAGAGGAAGTGTGGGAGATGAAAAGAGAAGGGGAAAGAGATAGGGAGAGGAGAGGATAGAGATAGACAGAGAGAGAGAGAGAGAGAGAGAGAGAGAGAGAGAGAGAGAGAGAGAGAGAGAGAGAGAGAGAGAGAGAAGAGAGAGAAGAAGAGAGAGAGAGGAGGGGGGGGGGATGGGGCGAGAGATAGATATAGAGAGAGATAGATAGACAGATAGAGAGATAGAGAATTCAGGCAACAAGTGAAAACATCAAGAGAGAAAAGAAGAGAAAAAAAAAAACAATAAAACTAAAATAACAGAAAACGAGAAATCACGATAAGATAAAGAAAAAAAGAAAAAAAAATCAAACAAACAAACACACATAAAGAAGACTCACATAGCGAAGAAAATAAACTTTTCTTTTGTACCACACTTTAGTCTCGAGAGAAAGCACAAAGGCGGAGTCATATGGCCCACACTATTACGAT
>NW_020870652.1:313089-314280 GCF_003789085.1 Penaeus vannamei | reverse complement strand
GAGAATAGAGGAGGAGAGGGTAGAGAGAGGTCATCTCCCTGATGTCTCACTAAATGCGAAGAGGAGAGAGTGAGAGAGAGAGAGGGAGAGAGAGAGAGATGGATGAGAGATGATAGGGAGGGGGGGAGGGAGAGGGAGGGATGCGAGGGAAGGGTAGGTGAGGAGAGAGGGGCGAGAGATGAGGAGAGGAGAGAGGGGAACGAGCGAGAGGATGAAGAGGAGAGGGAGAGAGAGAGAAGAGATAGAGATAGAGAAGAGAGATTAGGATGAGAGAGAGAGATGAGCGAGGAGAAGAGAGAGAGGAGAGAGAGGAGAGATTGACGAGAGAAGGAGAAGACGAGCGAGGAGAGATGACTGAGAAGAGAGAGCAGCAGATACGAGAAGAAGAAAGAGAGATAGAGAGAAAGAGAAAAGATAGAGAGAAAGAATAAGAGAGAAAAGAGGACAAGAAACGAAGGGAGGAGAAAAAGATCGTGCGTGCGCGTTTGTATTATACGCGTGCAAAAAAATCCCTATAAAAACACACACACGCACACCACTCACATTCCACACAATTAATCCCATACGACAATGACAAACAACGACAAACCGACAAGCCAACGAGATGCGACCCAGGCAAAGAGAGGAAAATCCCCTATGCAACATTGATGGCAACTCCCCCCCCCCCCGAGCCACTCGTTTGCCATTGTCTTGTTTTAGCGTTGTTAGTGTTATTGCAGCTTTCTTCCGCAAGGTAAGGCCGAGCAAATTAGACAATCTTGAGCAACTCACTTAAACTTGCGGAAAAATGCGGTCGCCGTTAATTAGTTCCCGAGTGTATGCTTTAGGAGACGAGGAACAAAGTAAAAAAAAAAAAAAAAAAAAGATGTAAAATTAACTCAAAAGCGGCAACCACTGATATTGCCGCGTCCTGGGCTTGACGGCTTCAAGTTGGCAACGTTGGAAATATTTAAAAGGGAAAAATGCAAAAGGACAAATTAATGAATATTGCAAACAGAGCGTGTCAAATTCAAGCGTATGGGGGAAAAACGTTGAAGTTAATACTTTCGTTTCAAAGTCAAATTGTTTCTATTATTTCTAAATTGACGAACAGACCTGTATAGTTACTTCTTTGAGTTGAAATATACATTTTCTCAAATAACTGAGAAACCATTCACTCTTGGACACAATTTACTAATAGTATCCGATACA
>NW_020870652.1:305589-308089 GCF_003789085.1 Penaeus vannamei | reverse complement strand
AGGCAATGATGCAACAAAAGTTACACACACCTATCAAAACAACACGAAACCAACACATCGGAACTCACAACCCTAAAAAACACAGATTAACGGAATTCCACCATGCATAAACAACAAAAACACAACTTCGCAGCTCTATTTTGAGGGAATCTGTTTACACACAGTCAGACACACACACACACAAAAACGGGCATTAACATCGATCTCCTCCTCTCGAACAACAGCCATTGACACATAACATTGGCGGCGCAATTTCCCGCGAAAGTGTCCACTGTTGGCAAACACAGCAAAATATACAGCTTTTTCCTGCAAACATCAGCTCATATTCGGTTGAGCCGTTTTTGTTGCGGCGGACGTGGTGTCGCCTCGTTGTTTGTTTTGTTATTTCTTTACGTAATAATTTTTCTTTGCTTTGTTTGTTTTCTTTGTTATACCCATTCCTTTTCTTTATTCTTTCTTATGTTCCTTTGATTTTACTCCTTTTCCGTTTCCAAAACTATTATCTTTGTTTATTTGTTTCCATTACCCTTTTCTCTCCAAAATATCTTGTTTTTCTATTAAAATCCTGTTGCCATATTTCATCTGGATGGACCTTTCATGGCGGGAGGGGAAACATATCGCTTTTTGTTTCATTCATAAATCACCGCCTGGAGGAGGGGCGGGGAATACTCAATGGCAGAACATGTGTCTCTCCATATTGGCACATAGAGGGAATTTATTGTATTTACTACGCCCGCCGTGTAATGTGTTTGAATTCACTGATATACTGTCGGTCAATAATGCGGCTTTTTATGATCGTTGAAACAATACCTGGCCTTTTTATTTATTATTAAATGAACGTTATCTCTCACTGGTTCTGCCTGTCTGCCTGCCTGTCTGTCTGTTTGTCTCTCTCGCAGTTCTGTTTGTTTAGTGTTATGCTATGTTGTTACTGCAAATTCCCAAGCCTAATACATTCCTAAAGGTTTTCAAAAACAACAGCTCATTGGGTTCGTTCCTACATTGCGATGAAAAAGTCAAATACCTTTAAAAAAAAAACACACAGATACACGAAAATCACCAATAAATCAACAAGATCTCTTCATTACAAATAACAATAGTAATAATAAAACTAAAATAAAAATACTACACTACTACTACTAATAATAAAACAACCTCCTCCAGACACGCACAGACCGCCTTCAGACGGACACGCGGACTACACACAAGCCCACCCTTCACACCCCTCCCCCTCCCCCCTGGACAACACAGAGCCCCCACCCCTCCCACTAGACAACACAGAGCCCCCCCCACCCCTCCCCCTGGACAACAGAGCCCCACTAGACAACAGAACCCCCCCCCCACCCCCCCGCCACCCCCCTAGACGAAGGGAAGAGAGCGATGGAAATCCGACAATTGGTTTCGTTTTGCACTCGTCTCCTTCGGTTCAGCCTCTCGCCCGGTCATTTAATAGGATCCGCCCCGGCCTTATCTATCTAGATAGATAGATAGATAGATAGATAGATAGATAGATAGATAGATAGATAGATAGATAGATAGATAGAGAGAGAGAGAGAGAGAAGAGAGAGAGAGAGAGAGAGAGAGAGAGAGAGAGAGAGAGAGAGAGAGAGAGAGAGAGAGAGAGAGAGAGAGAGAGAGAGAGAGACTGGTATATGAGTAGATGTAGATGGTGCGTGTGTGGAGTATGTGGGGGTGAAGAGTGAGAGAGGAAGAGATTGGGAAGAATGGAAGGAAGGGAATAAAGAAGGGAAAAGAAAGGAGGAAGGATAGGGAGAGAGGAAGGGAAAAAAATGGGGGAAAGAGCGGTTTCAGTGCATCATATCCGTAAACATACTGACCACAATACACGTATGCAAAAAGCATCCAAAACATGATCTATATGTCTACCTATCTATTCACCAATCCTTGATCTCTCCCTCTCCCTCTCTCTTTCTCTCTCTTTCCCTTTTCTCACTCTCACTTTCTCTCCCCCTTTCTTCCCCTTCGCTCTCCCTCTCTCTTTCCCTTCGTCTCTCCCTCTCTCTTCCTCTCTCTCTTCCCTCCCTTCCTCTCCTCTCTTTCCCTTCCTCTTCCTATCCCTCGCACCCTCCTTCCCTCCCGCTAAATACATAATTTAACATATTTCTTCCTCAGAACAAAAAGCATCCCGCCACCCGCCACGCCCCCCCCCCTCCCCTCCCCCTCCTCCCCGACAACAGCCCACCTCTCCAACAACGCTAATTGCCCGGCATATTTTCCTCAACTATTTCATTCTCCAGGACGCCATGAAAATTGTTGATCATAATTCCCCTCGTTGGCAACTGTCGCGGGGAGTTGTTGATTCTCTCTTTTTCTTTGACATTAAAAAAATAATTTATGGCTGTTAAGGTTACAGCTAAAGTGTATGTAAAATGATAAAGGAAAATGATATGAAATATGAATAATCGCAACAGGAACTATGAGAAAAAAAGGAAAGTAATGAAAACCGACTCTTGCCTTGGGTTGCAAAACAGCATAAAAT
>NW_020870652.1:288089-300589 GCF_003789085.1 Penaeus vannamei | reverse complement strand
ATATATATATATATATATATATATATATATATGTGTGTGTGTGTGTGTGTGTGTGTGTGTGTGTGTGTGTGTGTGTGTGTGTGTGTGTGTGTGTGTGTGTGTGTTGTGTGTGTGTATGTATGTAATGTATGTATGTATGTATATACAATATACAACACACACACACACACACACACACACACACACACACACACACACACACACACCACACACACACACACATATATATATATATTATATATATATATATATATATATATATATATATATATATATATATATATATATAGATAGTATGTGGATAGTTATGTGCCTAGGGCATATTCGTGTGTTTTATAAAGGCACACACATATACATATGTAATACAAAGAGATCTAACTAAACAGCCGAACAGAAAAAAAAAACAGACAGACACACATAGATTTTCCTCACTGCGCATTACCTCAACATGAGTGATCTTTCATGCCTCGTCATTCAACACTTCCGGTGCGCTGTGATCGACGGCCGAGAAAGTCATTCATGGAAGCTGCACGAAACGCGACTCGTCATGTTCACTGCATCTTTCCCAATACCTTTTTTCCATGCGTACAAACAGGTAGTCATGCACGACCCAGATATGTAAATGGAGATGATATGATTGATGAATGAAAGTGGTGATGATAACAATCATGGTGGTATGGATGTGCTGATAAAAGGGCTATGGTGTTTCTGGAGAGGGTGATAGTTAATGAAATGATGATGAGGATGGTGGTGATTACAAGAACGATAAGCAGTAGTGAGAAGTGAGATAGATAGTAAGAGAGAGAGAGAGAGAGAGAGAGAGAGAGAGAGAGAGAGAGAGAGAGAGAGAGAGAGAGAGAGAGAGAGAGAGAGAGAGAGAGAGAGAGAGAGAGAGAGAGAAAAGAGAGAGAAAGAGAAAGAGAAAGAGAAGAGAGGAAAGAGAGAGAAAGAGAGAGAGCGAGAGAGAGAAAATGAGAATGAGAGAGAGGAAAGGAGAGAGACAGACAGAGAGAATGAGAATGAGAGAATGAGATAGACAGACAGACAGACAGACGGGCAGACAGATAGCGGGATATAATATACTTTACCGAATATGTTCGAAAACCCTCAGGATGACTTCCTTCCAAGTCGTCTTACTTATCAAACTCAGTATGTAAAACAGACAAAGAAATAAAACAAAAGAATTAAAGACTCATAATGGCAGTATTGCTCAATATCCGCTTTTTTGTTTATCACTCAATATTTGTTCCATTTTATTTTCAGTTCATTTTAATTTTCCTTGTTTTTTTCTGATGCTTTTCCTTTCCCTTTTTCCTGTTTTTTTTCTCCTTTCTTTTATTACCATCTTCCTATGTTACTATTTGTCTCCCTAGTTTATTATTCTTTTCCTTCTTTGTCTTCCTACTTTATCATTCTCTTCCTTCTTGTCTCCCTACTTTATCATTCTTTTTGTCTCCCTACTTTATTATTCTTTTCCTTCTTTGTCTCTCTATTTTATTCTCTTCCTTTTTTGTTTCTCGACTTTATCGTTCTTTTTGTCTCCCTTTATCATTCTTTTCCTTTTTTACTTCTACTTTATCATTCTTTTTGTCTCCCTACTTTATCCTATTCTTCTTTGTCTCCTACTTTTTTTTTGTCTCCTCTTTTCATTCTTTTGTCTCCTACTTTATCATTCTTTTCCTTTTTGTCTCCCTACTTTATCATTCTTTTTGTCTCCCTACTCTATCATTCTTTTCCTTTTTGTCTCCCTACTTTATTATTCTCTTCCTTCTTTGTCTCCCTACTTTATTATTCTTTTCCTTCTTTGTCTCCCTACTTTATCATTCTTTTCCTTCTTTGTCTCCCTACTTTATTATTCTATTCCTCTTTTATCGCGTTTTCTGCCCTTCGCTGATAGCCCCTCGTGTCAGTTCAGATTGCCGTGCGCACCGTTTGCTTCTTCTCATGTTTCCATCTTTCTGTCTTTATTCCTCCCGCTTTACTTCTGCCCTACTACACATGGGGGCATAGACACGTCCGCACACAGAGACGCACGTAGGCAGACACGCACACATATACAGATAAACAGGCAAAGAGACATAAACACATGCATACAGACAGGCAGACACATACGCATACATAGACAAACAGACACACACACGCATGCACAGACACAGCAACAACACAACATTACAAGAACAACTATAACATCAACAGAAACAACAACCACCACCAAGCAAATGCAGCAACAACAACACTCACACAAAACCTTACAGACAAAAAAAGAAAAAAAGAAAAAAAAAGAAAAAAGAAAGAAAGAAAGAAAGAGACACGCATTAGACATTCGAATAATAGGATAAGACTGCACATACCATCTGACTCCATAATGAACTTATAACAGCGCGTACTCACATTCTCTCTCTCTCTCTATTCTTCTCTCTCTCTCTCTCTCTCTCTCTCTCTTCTCTTTCTCTCTTCCTCTCTCTCTTTCTCTTCTTTCTCTCTTCTCTCTCTCTCTCTCTCTTCTTTCTCTTCTCTCTCTTTCTCTTCTCTCTCTCTCTCTCTCTCCTCTCTCTCTCTCTCTCTCTCTCTCTCTCTCTTCTCTTCTCTCTCTCTCTCTCTCTCTCTCTTCTCTTTCTTCTTCTCTCTCTCTCTCTCTCTCTCTCTCTCTCTCTCTCTCTCTCTCTCTCTCTCTCTCTCTCTCTCTCTCTCTCTCTCTCTCTCTCTCTCTCTCCCACCCTAAGTCACACATAAATAGATGAAGGACTAACACTAGAACGCATGTTTGGTGGGATCTGTATTGAGTATTGAGCGTCTTCATTGTGCGATTGTTTTAATTCCTGTCTGTACGAGGGATTAGATTTCTTGGCTGTGTCATGGGTTTAATTCTAGACTGTGCGAGGGTTTGAGTTTCTTAACTGTGTCATGGGTTTAATTCTAGACTATGCGAGGGATTAAACTTCTTAATTCATGGGTTTAATTCCTGACTACGGAAGAGTGTGTGGTTTTAATTCCTGACTGAGCAATCACTTATGGATCTTTTACTGTATATATATGTAGGGAAAATATTCCACCTGCACGTACCACCTGCAAAGCCACTTATATGACCTGACGTAGCAACTGGCTTTGTAAACTCTCCCATATGACACCTGCATAACACAAAGGTCATTGACTGTGGGAGAGAGGGAAGGGTGGTGAGGGGGGGGTAGGGGTCAGGTCACGTGGCAGAGTGTGTATGAAGTTTCGTTGGAAACCGTCTGCGAGGAGGAGGGAGAAAGGGGGTAGGGGAGGAGGGGGAGGAGAAGAGGGGAGGGGAGGGAATTGAATGGGAGGGGGAGAGGAGGAGGGGAAGGGGAGAAGGAGGAGAGGAGGGGGAGGAAGAGAGAGAGAGAAGAAGAAGAAAAAAGATGAAGAAGAAGAAGAAGAGAGGAGGAGGAAGAGGAGGAAGGGAAAGGGGAAGAGAAGGAGAAGAGGGTAGTCCAGCCTGTTGCCATGTCAGCCCATCCTTCTCCTCCTGTTCCACCCCCCCCTCTCCTTCTTGTTCCTATCTCTCTCCAAACTATTTTTAGACGCCGTAGAAAAGCCACGCCCTTTCCCCTCTCTTCCAACACACACACCACACACACTCACGCACATACTCACACATCATACAACACACGCACACACACACACACACTCTCTCACGCAAATACTCACACAAACATACGCACACACATACACATACACACACGCACACACACAACACATACTCACACACTCACGCACATACTCACACGCACACACACACACGCCACAACACACACACACACACACGCAACACACACACACAACACACGCACGGACACACACACACGCACGGGACACCCATTTGTCCCAAGTATACGAAAGGACTCGGACACCCCCCATCCCCCCCCCCCCCCCTGCCCCCAACTTCACGCGTCTGCAGGAAAGATCGATGCAGTCGACTGATGTCTCGCTGTCTCTCTCTCTCTCTTTCTTCTCTCCTTACTCTCTTCTTCTTTCTTCTTCTCTCTCTCTCTGTTATATATCTTCTTTTTCTTCTCTCTCTCTTCTTTTTTTTCTCTCTCTCTCTTCTTCTTCTCTCTCTCTCCCTCTCTTTTCTTCTTCTTCTCTCTCTCTCTTCTTCTTCTCTCTCTCTCTCTCTCTCTCTTTTTCTCTTACGCAATCGTCCTCAACTTCCCCCGTGTCGGGTTTCTCGCTCGGGCCGCCTTGTGAGTGAGGCGCCGCGACCACCCTCGGGAATGACCCAAAGGAGACGACCGGCAATTTTTTTTTTGTTTTTTTGTTTTTTTTCCTTGTTTGTTTTATTTTTGTGAGATTTTTTTTTTTTTTTTTATGTCTGTTTTTTTTTTCTTTATGTTTTTTCGGCATTTTTTTTTTTTTTTGTTTTCCTTGTTTTTTTTATTTCTTTGTGAGAATTTTTTCGGATTTTTTATGTCTGTTTTTTTTCTTTATGTATTTTTCGGCATTTTTTTTTTTTTTTAGTTTTCCTTGTTTGTTTTTATTTCTTTGTGAGATTTTTTTCGGATTTTTTTTGTCTGTTTTTTTCTTTATATATTTTCGGATTTTTTTTTTTTGTTTTTTTGTTTTTCCTTGTTTGTTTTTATTTCTTTGTGAGATTTTTTCGGATTTTTTTTTTGTCTGTTTTTTTTCTTTATGTATTTTTTCGGCATTTTTTTTTGTTTTTTGTTTTTAGTTTTCCTTGTTTGTTTTTATTTCTTTGTGAGATTTTTTCGGATTTTTTTTTTTTCTTTTTTTTTTCTTTATTTTTTCGGCATTTTTTTTTTGTTTTTTTTGTTTTAGTTTTCCTTGTTTGTTTTTTTTCTTTGTGAGATTTTTTCGGATTTTTTTGTCTGTTTTTTTTTTTTCTTTATATATTTTTTCGCATTTTTTTTTGTTTTTTAGTTTTCCTTGTTTGTTTTATTTCTTTGTGAGATTTTTTTCGTATTTTTTTCTTGTTGAGTTTTTTTTTCTTTTTTTTTCGGATTTTTTTGTTTGATTTGAGCACCAGAACGACTTTTTTTTTTTTTTTTTTTTTTTTTTTTTTTTTTACCAGCGTATACCTTCACAACGACTCTTGTTTGGTTGATAACGACCACCCTCAAATAACGACGGATGTCTATTTTTTCTTTGGGTTTTCTTGCGATATTTTCCGAACGACTGGCTTCACGACGACCAGAGCATCTGCTGAATACGACTATCTTCAGAACGACCATCAAAACACTACTATTTTAATTTTTCCTTTTTAAAAATTTTCTTTCGCTCCTATCAGAACGACTTGATTCAGTACGACCAGTCCATTAAGTGTACACCTCCGGAATCACGACCACCCTTATTTACGACCATCACGGGACTACTACCTTTTTTCTGAATTCTCTTGCCTTAGTACGACTCCCCTGTATAACGGACACTTGCATAACGACCACCCTCTGGAACGACCATAGGGGACGACCACCAGTTGGATCTACAATAAAACCCCTTCAGAACGGCTAACCTGTGTATAATGAACACCCCTTTCGAACGGTCATTCAAATACGACCCCCCCCCCCCCGACGCAGCCACTTACAGCGAAAAGAGAATTCAGTACGACCGCTTTCAGGACGACTAGCTGAAGAATAATCAGCCTCTATATGAAAGAATTATTCTTTCTCCTCTCTCCTCTCTCTCTCTCTCTCTCTCTCTCTCTCTCTCTCTCTCTCTCTCTCTCTCTCTCTCTCTCTCTCTCTCTCTCTCTTCTTCCTCTCTCCTCGCTCTATCCCTCTCTCTTTCTCATTCTCTATCTTTCTCAGGAAGAGGGGAATGAGAAGGAGGAAAGGAAGTATGGGAAGGAAGAGAAGATAGAAAGGAGGAGAAGAGGGAAAAAGAAATGAGGAAAGGAATGGCGAGGCGAAAAGAAAGGGAGAGGGAAGAGAAGAGGGAGGAAACGAAGGGAAAGAAAGAGGAAACGAAGGAGAGAAAAGTAAAGAAAAGGCAGAAGAGAAAGAGAAGGAGGAAAAAAAAGAAGGAGAGGGAAAAAGAGAAGGAGAAAAGAAGGGGAGAGAGAGAAGAAGAAAAGAAAAGGAAGGAAAAGGAGAGAGAAGGGGTAAAAGAGTGAGAAAAATATTGGGTAGGTGACGGGGGGAAGAGAGGAGGGAGGGGAGGGGAGGGGAGGGGAGGGAGGGGAGGAAGGGAGGAGGGAGGAGAGGGGAGAGGGGGGGGGAGGGAGGGGTAGGGAGGGGAGGAGGGAGGGAGGGAGGGAGGGGCAGGGGAGGGGAGGGGAGGGAGGGAGGGGGGAGGGGAGGGGGAGGGGAGGGAGGGGTTAACACGTCCCATACTCATCATGAACATTTAAGTCAGTCTGTAATTATCGTTGAACAACTACTGTATATTAATAAACACATAAATGAAAAAAAAAAAAAAAAAATAAACAACCCACAAAAATAATTTATTTCCGATAAAGATTCAATCAAAATACGTCAAATGCATCTATTTCATTATTGTTGTTGAATTAATTTATTTCACACTCCACAGTACAGCGTGCGTGTTGAACAGAGAGAATAATAATAACAGAAATATACGAGAAAAAAATGTATAGAGCTGGTCGGAGGAAGAAAAATGGATATAGAAATAATTGAGAAAACCGATAGAAATTGAATTACAAATGAAGATTCGTTCATGAAAAGAAATTTATGAATAGGAACCACGAGGATACGAAGATGGAGATAGAGATAAAGAATAATGTTTGATCTGTACCTCTAATGAAACAGAAAAAATCATAATAGGAATAAAATGGAAAGGAAAAAGAAAATGAAGAAGAAGAAGAAGTAGAAGAAGAAGAAGGAGAGGAGGAGTAGGAGGAGTAGGAGGAGGAGGAGGAAAGTAGAAGAAGAAGAATTGGAGTATAGAAGTAAGTAGTAGTAGTATAGTAGGAAAGAAGAAGAAGAGGAAAAGGAAGAGGATGACGATGAAGAAGAAAAAAAATATGATGATAATAATGATAATAATAATAATAATAAGAGGAAGAAGAAGAAGAAGAAAAAGAAGAAGAAAGAAGAGAAAAGAAGAAGAAAGAAGAAGAAGAAAAAAGAGAAAGAAAAAAAAAAGAAAAAGAAGGAAAACAAGAAGAAAAAAGAAAAATAAGAAAAATAATAATAAGAAAAAGAAGAAAATAAGAAGCAGCGGAAGAAGTTAAAAAAGAACGAAGCAGTAGTAAGTAGTAGTAGCAGTAAGAAAGATGAAGAAAAAAATTTGACAAAGAACAAGGTAAAAGTTTGATAAATTTTTGAACAGAGGAATTTCATCGTCATCATCATCATTCTAATCAAGATTTTATTAATTGTTATCAGACTTGATTAGGCAGGGATTAGGCAGACGAATGTTATCTACTTTTTTTTTACTTTTTGTTAAAGGGATTCGTCGATCGGGAAAATTTAATTCTTTAAGATATCTCTTCTTAATGCTGCTGTTATTGCCTGAAGATAATCATTCTTTGTTTCTTAGTCTATAGAAAAGTAAATTTATATCATCTGTATTTTTTTTTCCCAAATATCTCCCTCGTTGTTCGTACCACCTCTCTTTCTTCTCTCTCTTCCCCCTCTCACCCATCCCTCCCTTGCTCCCCCTCACTCCTACTGATCTCTCCCTCCCTCCCTCCCTCTTCTCTCTCCCCCCCTACCCATTCCACACACCCATTTCCCACAACACTCCCCTCCCTCCCCTCCCCCCCTCCCTCCACACATCCCCTCCCTCCCCCCACCATTCCACACATCCTCCCTCCCTTCTCCACACATCCCTCCCTCCCCTACCCATTCCACACACCCCTTCCACACACCCTCCCCCCTACCCTTCCACCCCCACCCCATCTCTCCCTTCCCACCCACCCATCCTTCTCTCCCCTTCCCCCCCACCCATCATCTCTCCCCCCCCCCACCTCCCCGTCCCTTCCTTTCTCCAACACACGGGGGGATATTTACATGAAAATCCCCAACACGAGAGCGGGAGAGAACCGGAATGCTAATGAAAGAATCAACCCTTTCGACGCGATCTCTATGGGGAAGGAGGGTGGGGGGGAGGGGGGGTGGCGAGGGTGGGGGCGGTGAAGCTATGGGAGTGGGGTGGTGGGGCAGGGGGTGGCGAGGGCTGAGGAGTGGTGGCGAGGGGAGAGAGGTGCGAGGAGGCGGTTGGGGAGGGGTGGGGGTCGGTGGAGCTAAAGGGGAGAGGGGGTGGAGGTGATGGGGTGGCGGGGGTGGAAGGCGCAGGAGGGAGGGGTTCGAGAGGGGATGTGAGGAAATGAAGAAGAGAGCGAGAGAGAGAAGAGAGAGAGACGAGAGAGAGAGAGAAGAGAGAGAGAGAGAGCAGACGTCAGAGAGAGAGAGATGAGAGATGAAGCCGAGAGGGGGAGATGAGAGGGAGAAGAATGGAGGACGAGAGAGAGGAGGAGAGAGAGAGTTAAGAGAGAGGAGAACGAGAGAGAGAGAGAGGGAAGAGGAGAGAGAGAGAGAGAGAGAGAGAGAGAAGGAGAGAAGAAGAGAGAGAGGATAGAGAGAAGAGTGAGAAGAGAGAGAAGAAGAGAGAGAAGAGAGAAGAGAGGAGAGAGACGAGAGAGGAGAAGAATGGAGAGAGAGAAGAGAGAGTAAGAGAGAGAGAGAGAGTAGAAAGAGGAGAGAGAAGAGAGAAGAGAGAGAGGAGAGAGAGAGAGAGAGAGAAGAGAGAGAGAGAAGAGAAGAAGAGAGAAGAGAAAGAGAAAGAGGAAAAGAGAAGAGAAGAGAGAAGGAGAGAGAGAGAGAGAGAGAGAAAGGAGGCAGAGAGATAGAGAAGAGAGAGAACCCTTGAGATGAGCTGAGACGACGAGAAGGAGAGGCAAAGGAAAAGAGAGAGCCCGCACAAACACCGCATACACCACGCGCACACCACTCGCTACGCCGACTCGAGGTAAGGAGAGGAGAAGCGATAGAGAAGGAGAAAGATCGGAACAGAGAAAGACCCCCAGTAATGAGAAGAGAGGGGGTGGGGCGGAGAAGGCGAAGGAAAAAGGAGAAGGAATGGAAAGACGAGGGGAAGGGAGAGGAGTGAAGGCAGAAGGGAGGGCGAGCAGGAGAGAGAGACCGTCCGGAACAGGCAGAAGAAGGAAGAGAGGAGCAGAGAGAAGACAGAGAGACGACCGAGAGAGGAGAGAGAGAGCTAGAAGAGAGAGAGAGCAGAGAAGAGAGAGAGACCGAGAGAGAGAAGGAGAATAGAGATAGGAGAGACGACTAGAGAAAGAGAATCCAAAATCTCTTCACATTAAACATCTCAGAGAGCAGTGAGGATGGGCGAAGGAGGAGCAGGAGAAGGAGAATGAGAGGGGGGGTAAGGGTGAGAGGAAGAGGGGGGGTGTTGATGTCTGAGTTTGCCAATCCTCCTTCAAGGTCTTCAGGTCACCCTTTTCCAGCCTCTTGTTCCTTGGAGGGTGAACGTGCAAGGGTGAGGCCCGATCCTAATCTCAGTGTGTGTTTAGTGTGTGCTGTCTTGTGTTTGTGTGTTGGTGTGTGTGTGTGTGCGTGTGTGTCTGTTGTGTGTGTGGTGTGTGCGTTGTGTGTGTGTGTGTGTGTGTGTGTGTGTTGTGTGTTTGTGTGTGTGTGTGTGTGTGTGTGTTTGTGGTGTGTGCTTGTGTGTGTGTGTGTGTTGTGTGCTGTGTGTGTCTGTCTGTGCTTGTGCCTGTGTGGTGTTGTGTGTGTGTGTGTGTGTTGTGTGTGTGTGTGTGTGTGTGTGTGTTGTCTGTTTGTGTATGTGTGTGTGTGTGTGTGTGTGTGTGTGTGTGTTTGTGTGTGTGTGTGTGTGTGTGTGCGTGTGTGGTGTTTGTGGTGTGTGTGTGTGTGTGTGTGTGTTGTGTGTGTGTGTGTGTGCGTGTGTGTGTGTGTGTGTGTGTGTGTGGTGTGTGTGTGTGTGTGTGTGTGTGCTGTGTGTGTGTGTGTGTGTGTGCGTATTCATTCATACATACGTGTTACCATGTTTGGAAAATGAACTTGCCAGCAGAGAAAAGAATTCGTTTCCCGAAAAGAATTTGGGAGATTAAAAAAAACTGAAATTAATAAGAATCTCCTTTTCCTGCAGATTGGTTCTCGAGATAAGCAAGGGTTGCGTAACGGACCAACGGCCGTCCTTAAATCGAAAAAGCCTTTCTAAGCGAAACTCCGAAATGGATAATACACGTAACATAAATAATAAAAAGTAACTGTTTTCGACTGAAATTGTGACTTTTATGTAGCCTGGGTCACTGTACCCTTATAAAGCCACAGCCCAACACGGGAAGGGGAGGAGGGAGGGAGAGAGGAACGGCGAAATAGGCCCTTGCTCTGGGTAATAGAATCGCTCGTTCACATCCACTGGCCGTTGTCGATCCGAAGTTAAAAAAGGGTTGTGTTCTCGATAAAGTTCGGCCGTAAAAAGTAGGTGACATTATGTTTGCATTTCGTTGTTCTTTTTTGCATTCACGATTCACGGGATTCTATAAGGGAATAAATCGTTAAAAGAGATATAAAGCTGATGTTTAGACGATTTAATATTCGATAATGTTGATACTCTATTTTACCATTGAGAGTCGTTCATTCGAGTATACGTTATCATACACAGAGATGCAATAACACAGATTTTGTTTATCTAAGACCTCTGGACCTCTAATGCTGTTATCTCATGCCAGACACGTAGACTTGATACTCTGTAGGATAAGGAATCATAGTGCAAAAAAAGAGAGAGAAAAAAGGAAGAGAGACAGAGAGAGAGGAGAGAGAGAGAGAGAGAGAGAGAGGAGAGAGAGAGAGAGGAGAGAGAGAGGAGAGAGAGAGAGAGAAGAGAGGAGAGAGAGAGAGAGAAACGCATGGGGAGAGAACGAGAGGTGTTGAAAAATAAAGAAAATCAATTTGTTAGAACTTTATTTTTTCGGTTTGGTTTTATTTCAGTTCTTTGATTTGTTTTCATTTTGTATTCAGTCGTGTGTGATGATTTTTGTTTTGAGATTATCAATAAGAAAAGATTGAGATAGGATATATTTTTTTTGAGATAGAGTTCTGTTATTTAATTGTAAGAGAGGAGAGAGAGAGGAGAGAGAGAGAGAGAGAGGGAGGAGAAAGAGGAGAGAGAGAGAGAGAGAGAGAGGGAGAGAGAGAGAGAGAGAGAGAGAGAGAGAGAGAGAGAGAGAGAGAGAGAGAGGAGAGAGAGAGAGAGAGAGAGAGAGGAGAGAGAGAGAGAGAGAGAGAGAGAGAGAGAGAGAGAGAGCAGGAAGATCAAATGGGTGAAGTCACAGCAACGGACTCTCAAGCCAAAAAAGAAAGAAAGAAAGAAAGAGGCAAAATATATCGTCCTAATCAAAAGCAAAGAGAAAGATCTGATTAAATGTATAAAAAGCGTAGGAAACAATAGATATTTGCGCAGTAGATATTATACACATTTTTCTACGCATGGATTAAAAAGAAAAAAGAAAGAAATAAAGAAAGAAAAATGATGAAGATTAAGAAAAATAAATAAATAAATAGAAAAAAGAAAAAAAGAAAGAAACAAAAAAAAAGAAAGAAAAAAGAAAAGAAAGAAAGAAAAGAAAAGAAAGAAGGAAGAAAATAAATAAATAAATAAAGAAGGGAAATAGATAAATGAAGAAAGATAGAAAAGAAAGAAAGAAGGAAAGAAAGGAAAAAGAAAAAGAAAATAGATAGATAAATAAAGAAAATAGATTAAGAAAGAAAGAAAGAAAATAGTTAAAGAAAGAAAAGAAGAAAGTTAAATAAATAAATAAATAAATAAAGAAAGAAAAAATATTCACCATAGATGCCTAAAATCCCATAGGAGATTACTCGCGAATCCGCAGCCCGGATTTCTTTGCGGGAGAAGCAAGGACGAACCAAGAGATGAAGATAAAGATGAAGAAGAGAAAAACTGGAAAAAGAGATAATAGGTGAACAGAGATAAATGGTGTGCGAAAAGGATGCGGATAAAGGGAGTAAATAAGGGAGAAGATATGACAATTACGCGATGAGAAGGTGGAAAGAGATATTAAATAGGGGAGGAGAGACTAAAAGACTACGGAAAGGGAGAAAGAGGGAGTGAATAAGGGAAGAGAGATAAAGATAGTGCGAAGATGAAGTGGAAACGAAGATGACAAGGGAGAGGAGAGACTAAGATAGTGTGAAAAAGAGTCGTTAAGAGAGATGAAGACTGTGCGAAAGGTATGTTGATGGAAGGAAGTAAATATGGGAGGAGAGAAAGATGGTGCGAAGAGGAATTGGAAAAAAATGAATAGGAGAGGAGAGTAATTCATGTCGTTGCGGCTCGCAGATGGGGACACATAAAGACTTTGAGAGAACAGATGTACAGCAGCAGAGACCGAGACGATGAGAGAGAGACGAGATGAGAGAGACTGACGAGCGTAGAAGACTCTAGAGATCCGACGATGCGCGCGACGAGAGACGACGGAGATCGAGAGAGACCGAGAGCAGAGTGCAGAGCAGAGAGAGATACACGCTTTTTCGGCATGAGACGAGAGAGAGAGA
>NW_020870652.1:278770-280428 GCF_003789085.1 Penaeus vannamei | reverse complement strand
TTACCTCCCTTCCCTCTGCCACTCCCTCGGTACTCCGGAGTCAGCTGGGGAGCCTTGGCTTCATTCATCGGCTCATTCATTGATGGAAAATCATGACAGAAAGAAAATTATTTATGTAGGACAAAACACACACACACACACACACACAACAAACACATATGTGTTGCGATGCTGTGTGTGTGTATGTGCACTCATACACACACATAAATATGTATATATACAGATAGATATGTCCAGTTATAATGTTAATAATAACAAAGAAAAACGGTAATAACATATCAACAATAGCGATTATGATCATGATAATGATGCAATATATAAACAGGAAAATGATGATAACAATCACTAAAACGACGAAAGGAAAACGCGCGAAAAACAAAAACCACCGTAATGAGCAAAGAATACGACGCCAATCAGAATAAAACAAACAAACAAAATCAAACAAAACAAAATAACAAAAAATATAATAAAGTAAAAAATTAAAAAAGTGATAGAGCAGAAAAATGGAGATGTAAAGCAAAAAGTTTTCGAAACATTGAAGTATTTGTAACGATTTCTGTGTTATGTAATTATCGAACAAGAGAGTGAGAAGCGGAAACAAACAAAGAATAATGATGGTGATAAGGATAATGAAGGAGAGAGAGATAAGGATCCGAACCCACGCCGGAAGAGAGGGAGATATGCCATGACAGCTCGCCCCCCTACCTCCCTCCCTCTCTTCTCTCGCTCTCTCTCTCTCTTTCTCTCGCTCTCTCTCTCTCTTTCTCTTGCTCTCCCTCCCTCTATTTCTTTCTCTCTCTCTCCCTATCTTTCTTTCTCTCTCTCTCCCTCTCTCTTCTTTATCTCTCTCTCCCTTCTCTCTCTTTCTCTCGCTCGCTCTCTCTTATATAGTATATCTCGCTCTCTCTCCCTCTCTTTCTCTCGCTCTCCCTCTCTCTCTTTCTTTCTCTCGCTCTCCCTCTCCTTCCCTCTCTTTCTCTCGCTTTCCCTCCCTCTCTTTCTCTCGCTCTCTCTGTTTCTCTAGTCCCCCTCTCCTCCCCCTCTTTCTTTCTCTCCTCCTCCCTCCGTCTCTTTTTTTTTTATTATCTCCATTCCATACCTTCCTCTCTTTCTCTCTTATCTTCTCTTTCTCTCGCTCTCCCTCCCTACCTCTCTTTCTCTCACTTTCCTTTGCCTTCTTCCTCTCTTTCTCTCGGTCTGCCTCCCTCCCTCTCTTTTTCTTGCTCTCCCTTGCCTTCTTCTCTTATTTCTCGGTCTCTCTCCCTCCCCTTTTCTCTTATTGTTCCTCCCTTCTTCCATGTCTCCTTTTTTCTTTGCTATACACCCTTTTCGCCTCCTTTCCTCTCTCCATTTTTTTCTTCAATTCCCCCCTCCCCTCTTATTTTCTTTCTCTCGTCCACTCCACCTTTCTAACTTTCTCATTCTTCCTCTCTTTCTCTCACTCCAGCTGTAACCATTTCTCACATCGTCTCCCTGCATCTCCTCTCTTTCTTCAGGCTTCTCTATATACCTTTTTTATCCCTCTATCGCAGTCTCACTCTTTCTTCCCCGCCATCCCTCTTCCTCATACTTCTCTCTCCCTCCCCCACTCCCTTCTCTTCCTCTCTCTCTCTCTTTTTCTTTCTCTTGCTCTCTGCTCTCTCTCTCTCTTTCTCTGT
>NW_020870652.1:251270-258770 GCF_003789085.1 Penaeus vannamei | reverse complement strand
TCCAGCGGAGGTGGATAAATCCCACGGTAGATCACAAAACACTCTGGAGCGAGGGAACTCCGGTTGAGAGAACACTCGACTGGGGGACTTTTAAGGAAGGAGGGGGGGGAGGGGGCCAGGGAAAGAGCAGAGAGGGGAGGAGAGGCGAAGGGGGGAGAGCTGAGAGTGGGAAAGGAGAAGGGAAGCTGGGGAGGAGTCTCAGGGAAGGGGACAATAACTCGGGGGTGGGGGGAGGGGCCGTAGGGGGGGCAGGATTTATGGGGGAGGGGGAGAGGTGAGGAAAAGTCTATGCGCGCGCGGACAAAGGGTTCAAAATAAAAGAGCGCGCCACTGCCCCGAACGTGCCTCGTGAGGGAGGGACAGGATGTGAATCGCGGAGTGGCCAATAGCATTGTGATATGTTTTTTTTTTTTTTTTGTTTTCTGTTTAATTTTTTTTTTTTTTTCCTTTAATCTTCTATTTTCTATTCATTTTTATTGTTTTTTTTTTTTTTTGGTTTTGTTGTGGATGTTATTGCTTGATATTTCCTTTCTTTTTTCCCTCTTTATTTTTTTTTATGTTGTTTTATTAGTGTGTGTATATATTGGTATTATTTGTGTGTGTATGTTGTTTTTTTTTTGTTTTTTTTTGTGTGGTTTTATTTCGTTTTTTGGGTATATATTTTTTATGGTATGGTAGTGTTTAGTTTTTTTTTTTGTTTTTGTGTTTTTTGGTATGTTATTGTGTGTACATTTTTTCATTTTTTTTTGTTTTCTTTACCATTTTGTTATATTGGTGTTGTGTTTTATGTGGTTTTTTGTTTTTAGATTATTTGTGTTTTTTTTTTTTTTTTTTATATTTATTTTTTTGTTTTTTTTTTGGGGGAGGAGAGGTTATGAGGAAAAGGGAAGGGGACGGAGTGTAGGGAGAGGGAATAAGGAAGAGGGAAGGGGAGGGGAAGGAAATAAGAGAGAAGGGGGAGGAGGGATTGGCGGGAGGGGTAACCAGAGAGTAGGGAAGAGGAGAGGAGGGAAACAGGAAAAAGGGAGGAGGTGAGAGGAGAGGGGGAATAGGGGGAGATATGGGGAGGGGAAGAATGAGGGATGGAAAAGGGGAATTGGCGGAGAGGAAGGGAGGAGTAGGAGGGAAGGAGGTGGGAGGGGTGAGAGAGAGGGAAAAGGGAGGAAGTGAGGGAAGGAGAATAGGAGGAGTGGGGGGGGGGGAAGGAGATGAGGGAGTATGGGGATTGGAGTTGGATGGATTGGATGTGAAGGGAAGGGGAAGTGTGGGGGTTTATGAGGGAGAGTGGTAGAGAGTGGAGAAGAAGATGGGGATGTGGGGGAGTGTAAGGGAGAACAGGGAGGAAGGGAGGAGGAGAGGAGGGAGGGGATGGGAAAATAGGGGGGGTGGGCCTAGGTGGTAGAGGGAAGGGGAAGAGAGAGGAGAAGATGGGGGAAGGGGAGGAAGGGGACGTGGAGGAGTGGAAGAGGGGAGAAGAGGGAGGAATAAAGAAAAGAAGATCAGGCTGAGAAATTAGGCAGAGGAGGCGGAGAAGAGATAGATAAGGAGATAGAAAAGAAACAGGAAGAGAAGTAACTGATGAAAGCGGAAGAGAAGAAAAGAAGTGATAAGCAGAAGACGGATGAAACGTAAATGAATACAAGAGTAAAGACAACGAATCAAAAGAACTTATGAAGTCGGAGTAAAAAGCGGGAAGAAGAGGAGGAGAGAAGAAATGGAGAAGGAGGAAGTGGAGGAGATAGAAAAAGAAGAAGAAGAAGAGGATAAGAAGAAGAAAAAACCACAAGGAGAGGAGGAGGAGAAAATGAAGGGGGGGGAAAGAGAAGAAAATGGAAGACGTGGAGGAGGAGAAAGGAAGAAGAAGTGGGAGATGAATTAAGGGTTTGGAAGTGGAGGAGGAGGAACAAAAGGAGGAGAAAGTGACGGAGGAAGAAGAAGAGAATGAATTAGAGAAGAAAGAAGAGAAAGACGAAATTGGGGAGAAGCAAGCAGAAGAGGAACAAGTGGAAAAACAGAAAGTGAGGAATGAGGAAAACTGCAATAATGACAGTGAACAGAGGAGTAAAAAGAAAAGTGAAATAGAGGAAAATAAAGTGAACTGGAAAAAGAACAGAAAGGGAAGAATTAATAACAAAAATAAGTATGACAGAACTAAAAGCCGGAGGAAATTAAACGGAGAAAAAAGGAGTAAGGAAAAAGGGAAGAGGAAAAAAGGAAGACGAAAGAGAAGGGCGAGAAGGACGGAAGGACGAATACCAGAGATAGGAAAGAGGAGAAAAGAGATGATAAAAAAGACGGGAAAGGAAGAGGCGGAAAAAGAAAGGAAGGGAGAATAGCGAGGGGGATAGAAACAGGATGTG
The DNA here is from genome assembly GCF_003789085.1 of Penaeus vannamei. Lineage (NCBI taxonomy): Eukaryota > Metazoa > Arthropoda > Malacostraca > Decapoda > Penaeidae > Penaeus > Penaeus vannamei. The sequence goes on along the minus strand of NW_020870652.1, from coordinate 256,410 downwards.
GACAGCGATAAGAATGAAAAAAGAAGAAGGAAAGAACGAGAGGAGAAAGGGGAAAAGGAAGAATGAGAAGGCAGGAAAGAAAGAGATGAGGAAAGAGGATAAAAAAGAAGGAAGAGAAAAAAAATGAAAGAGGCTTATAGCAAGAATAAGGAAAAGGAAGGAAAATAAAAAAAGAATATAAGAGGAAGAAAGAAAGGGAGAAGAAACATAGGAAGGGATCGATAGAGGGAAAGACCCAGAAGGGAAGAGGGAGGATTGAGGGAGAGTAACCGGGAGAAAAACCCAAATAAATCAATCCCGAAAAAACAATCCGACGATAAAGGAGAGAGGAAACGCTAAAAAAAACAAACAACACGAGAACTCAGCAAGAACAACAAAATAAACAGCAACAACAGTTATAAAACCCCCCCCAGAAAAGAGACCAAAACAAAAGAAAAAAAGGTAAGTACGAATATGGAAGATGAGAAAGGAGGAAGTGAAGAAAATAAGAAAAGTGATGAAAGGAGAGAGAAGAAGACGTTGAGGAGGAAGATGTCAGTAAAGACGAGAAAGTGAAAAGTAAGGAATAACTAGAAGAAAGAATTGATACAATAGGAGAAAATAAACGTAAAAATCCAATCATTATGATATAATTATGATATCATTAACAACCACAACATTCATCACTAATTATAACAAAAGACACCATTACAGATAACAATAATCATGATGATATAATATCGCATTGATACTTATATCAATTAAGAATCATAATCAAGACAGGGATGTGATTCTTAATGATAGAAATAATTAAAAGATTTTAACAATCGTATTAGTAGTAACGATAATATAAGTATCGACACTACGAATGTCACTACAAAAGATGACCTTGATAATGAGAACCCATAATACGTACCATAATAAACGATACATTAGTAATGGTATAATGAAAATGATAGCAAAACGTAAGAGTGATCAAAAAAACATTGTAAGCATAATAGTTGGATCAGATATGATCATCGATTAGGTAAATGACAAGTATAATGATAATAAAGGAAAATATCAATTATAATGGTAATATGATACAAAAAAATGATGATGATAATTGATAAGGTAAGAAATGATAACAATAACAGGTAGTCATAATAATGATAATACAATAATAATGATAAAATAAATAATAATATGATAATAAATATATCATAATGATAAAAATTAATTAATAATGATGATAATAATAATTATACGGGTAATAAAAAAATGAAAATAATGAATAATACACAATAAAATGTATAATAAAATGAATGATAATAATTAGAAACAACACAATAATGATAAATGATGAAATGAATAATAATGATAATAACAATGATGACAACAAACTGATATACAATGAGTAATATTAATAACGATGAAATATAACATATCTTTTATCATTTAATTATATAACAAAACAACGATAATACAACAATGAAGCAATATCGAACATACTAATAGAAATAAATCAGCAAATATGATGAAAAAATAAAAATAATTAATGTTGAATAGATATGATGATTATGAATATATTGGAAAAATGAATGATACAAATTGCGGGTAAGGAATAATGATTAATAATAAAAGTTTAATAACAACAATTAAATGAATAATTATTGTGAGCTAATAATAGTTGTAGTAGTAAGTAGTAGTAAATATAATAATATAATAATAATAATAATAATAATAACAATAATATTTAGTGATAACATAATCATGAAAACGATAATAATTAATAATTGATAATAACTAATACATCTATACTGATTACTTATGAATAATAGTAATGAAGAATGATAAGAAATCATGAATAATGAAATGCAATTGACTTATGATCTATTAATAATAGTAAATAGCAGAATATTGAATAAAATAACAAATAAATAATGATAATGAAACGAATCATAAAAATAATAACAAACCGGGTAATAATGAAAATGATGATCAAAAGCAAATAATAAAAGACAATAGGATAAAGATAAACTGATAAAGTATACAAAATGATAATAAAACAACAAGATAACCATTATAATGGACAACAATAGAGCATCAATAATGATAATAAGAAAACGATAAGAAATAAATAATAACAATAAACACTAATAAGATAATAATAAATGATAACAAAGTAATACGCAAATGAAAAACGATTCAAATCAACTAAGATAGTGATATAATAGGGATATGAAAAGATTAACAAGAAAACATAAAAACAAAAACATGGAATTCTAAAAATAATGATACAACAGTAATGAATAATGAAAAATAAGAAAAAAGTAATTGGATGATAGTATAATAATGATATAATAAGAGATGAATAAGTGTTCTATAATCATCAAATAATCGATACCAATGATAACGAGAATAATGATGACGATAAGAGTAATATTGATAATGAAAAAACGAGATATTAAAGATAGATAATAAAAATAGATAATCAAAAAACAATGAGATGATGATAATGATAAGAACAAATAATGAATAATGATAATTACAAAAGATAAACACATGGGACAGCAAATAATATAATCATAAAGAAAATAGCTAATACTAACGTATATGTTGATAAAAATAATGACAAGTAATCAATGATTATGAAAAGGACTGTATGAATGAAACATAACAATAATGTGTGATAATCATAATAAAATAATAATCTAAATAAAACATAATGATAATAATAAAACAAAGAAAAAAAACAATGATAAAAGTGAAAAACACCACTAAAATAATAATAAAAATATGATAATTGATAATAATATAGAAATAAATAAGATAAAAAATAAAAGATATCAATTACGGCAACAAACGAAACAAAAATAATGAATAATAGTGATAATGATAAAGAAGAATAATGCTATCACAAGATATATAAATGAACACAATGATAATAAAATAATCGATAATGCCTAACAATGAATATGAAAGAGGTACCATAATTAATAAAATAATTAAATAAATAAAAAATAAAATTTAAAAACAAATAAAAATAAAATTATTATTTATATAAAATTAAAATTATTAATTTTAATTTAAAAAAATAATAAATAAAAAAAAACAATAAAAAAAAACAAAAAAACATAGCCAAGAAAATCAATAATTAAAATTAAATTTTTATCTGCTAGACAGAAAAAAAAAGAATCAAAAAGAAAATATAAGTAAGTAGAGAAACGATAATAAAAATTGATTATTTTTTCGATTTTAACATCAAAAGAGAAGTGTTGAAAAAAAGGATTTTTTTTTTAGAAAAACTTATAATGAAAAAAAAAAAGAATAACAGAAGAAAATCAAATATAAAGCAAAAATTTATAAAAAACAGTTTTAAAAATATAATAAATAATAATATGAGATCAAGATACAGGCGTATGTTAGATTCGTAATAGTTAGTGATGAAAATAATGAAAGAAAGATCAATAATGGAATAATAGTAAATGAAATTGAATGAAGAGATAATGAGTGATACTTAATAATAAAGAATAGAAAAATTATATAGATATAAGGTAAGATCACATAAAAAATTATAAATCGATAATTTACTACCATACTAATAGATCATAGATAGTATCACTGAGAAAGAAATGCTTTTTAATGATAATGCTAATAATAGAAATAAATAATTTCGATAATCATTAGAAAAGTGATAATGAATAGTAAGTAATAAAAATGATCTGAGTAGTTAGTAGATACACTAAGTAGTAAAAAATGAATAAAAGAACGTTGAATAAATAGGAAGAAATAGTACGATAAAATTAACAATCGCTATCATCTATCCTGATGCCAGAATTATTGCATCATCATAAAGTGATGTAAAACAATATAGATAACATAATAGTCAAGAAATATTAAATATCTAAGTGATACTGTAAGTAATTAATTTGATCAATAGTACTAGTGGATACGAAATGGAGAATAAATAATAATACATGATAAGTACGATAATAATATGATTGATCATGATATCACGATCAATGAATAATCGCAATAATGAATAATTAGGTAATAAATGTGAGATCATATAACTACATAATGATTGAAGTGAGGGATGATATGAATAAATATCATGATAAGGCCAGAACGACAGCTAATTAATCTCTATCATTGTTGAGCGGTCTATTTAATGATGGAACAATAGTAACTATAATATGACGAAATCACTTAATAACATAATAGTAATAGTAATTTAGCGAACATAGTCAATTTGATAATGATGTAAATAATTGCGCGTGATAATGATATAATAAAAACAACTGGTAGATGAATATAATAGTACTTAACTACTATCAACATTATGATAAAGAGTAGTGACGATAGACAAGCTAATCAATCAATAGTAATAAAAATAAGTATATGACACAGTATAATCATGGAGTAGACAATAGTTAAGCGATATACCTAAATATAATGATAATAATAAAAGTAATGTCTGAGTATATTAGTAAGTATTGCATAAATGGTGATTACATATTGTTAACATGCAGTGATAATAGGCAATGAATGATGATAACGGTGAAGGAGTTGACATGAACAATGATAATAAATACGAATAATGAATACATAGATTGAAGATGATATAAACTAATGATAATAGAAATGACTAGTGATAAAATGAAATGAATACTGACTATATAGATACAAAGATAACAATAATGTTGATGATAGCAAGAAGAGTATCAGGAAACTAATTAGTGACATTAATGATGCTATTAATAGTATCTCTGATGGAAGAAAATGTTTTAAAAAGCTAAAGCAAATAAGAAAATTAAAACAGTGAACGTGAGAAAAAGAAAAAAAGATAGTAAAAGAATGAGAAATAGAAATTGTAGATAATGAAAAAAAGAGAAAAAAAATAAGAAAAGGAAAAACTATGTAAGAAAAAAGAAGGCAAAGAAGAAGAAAGACGGAAGAGAGGAGAGAGAAGGGAAGAGGGAATAAGAGGAGAGAGGGAAGAGGAGGAAGGAGGAGAGAGGGAAGAGGGCGGGGCCGGAGGAGGGAGAAGAAGAGGAGGGAAGCGGGGATAGGAGGAGAGAGGGAGAGAGGATTAGGAGGAGGAAGGGATGGAGCGGAGTGGAGAATCGGGATAGGAACGGATGGGGGACGGAGGGGGGGGGGGGGGAGGGCAAGAAGC
>NW_020870652.1:213770-221270 GCF_003789085.1 Penaeus vannamei | reverse complement strand
ATACACACTGATACATCAACATTTTAGAAATACCTTGGATAAAAGAAATTGAACTAGAACTACAGAAAAATCATCTATCCACAATACTGTCTGGATTATGTAAATGCAAAAAAATTTCTTGTATTCATTTATTTGTACTTTTAACTTCTATACAGTTTTAGAAATTTTTGAGCAAATGAAACAAGGACATGAGAGTGTTGGAAATGATGGTGCATTGAAGGTTGTCTCAGCTGGAGAACCCAATGCAATGAAGTTGGCCTAATCGTTATGAACTTGCACAGGCAAAAAAAGAGGATTTCGAATAAAACACCAGATGACATGGAATAATCAACACATCTTATTATTTTCCTTGTGCATTCCGTATAAAAATAAGTTAAAGACATGAATTAAATCGAAAACAAAATTTTTCATGGCATTTGTTAATTTTCAGGACAAAGTTCAAGTTTCGTGGAACATGTAATGGTCCAGCTTAGCACATTTAGAGCTGTCCACGGAGTTGCTCGGCCCGTTGGTAAACACTGCTGCACTACTATTGCTGTCACTGTTTGGTAAGCTATCGTTTGTCCGAGTTGTTGAAGCGAACAATTTTTGAGACACCAGATTATTTGTAGTTGAACTACTTATAACATTGCTACCATTATTTTTATTATTAGATAAATGAAGTCCACTGGGTACACACGACGCATCCGCAGACAAGGAGTCCTGGTGCTGCTGTGACGTTATCGCTTGGCCATTGCCACCGCTACTTTCACTGTTTGAACACTCGCTGCCAACCTTGTCACTCACACCACTGCTAGAGGAGGCACACTGTAAGCTGTTACTTAGACTAGTTGCTGAGGAAATAGAAAAGGAGACGGAGGAGGATGTTGCTGCCGCAGATGACGAGGGCGGCAAGGAAGAAGAAGTGGAGGAGGATGCGGAGGAAGTGGAAGATAATGATGCTGAAGAGGAGGTTGCTGCTGGGAAGGAGGAAGAGGAGGAGGGTAAAGACGAAGGCTGCATCTCGTCACCCGTCACATTGCTTGTACTAAGTTGCAGTCCCGATACTGCCAAGGGAAGCGTGTTAGTCGAGTCCAGGGTCATGAATTTGGATGTTGGTTGCGTGGTGAAGTCTACGGAATGTTGCTGTTGCCTGTCACTTGTACTACTGAAATTTGATGCCCATTCACTGCTTGCGAGATCATGGTAAGTCACACCACTACTGCTGCTGGAGCCACCATTAGTCCCACTGCCACTTTTCCCATCGTGACTACTATTGTCTGTCACAAGATCCACTTCTAAATTCTCCCCGATTATCACACCGGAGTCCCCACTAAGTAACGTGTCTAAGTCTGAAGGTATTGACACTTCTAATTCTGTTATATTGCCCATGGCATCCCCATCCATGACCTCCGCCGTGATGAAGACGGATGATGGCACCGCAGACGCCAAGTTCAGCTCCTCTGGGGATGAGGCTGAATTGAGGTTCACATCCGGAGTTAAGGTAACCGGGACTCCTACAGTTTCCACATCAATTTCCACATCAGTGTCGTTGTCTTCGGGAGGAGAGCTTGGACAGAAGTGCGGCCTGAAGATACAACATGTGTTACAATCAAATTGGATATCCATATTCTTGAAAACAATGAACAACCTATGAATATTATATCTGAATCAAATAATAACAATAATGAAATGTTTTAATTCAGCAAGGAAATATAGGGTTTTCAAATCTGAATCATACTGAAGTACATTAGACAAAAAATAATTACCCTCCACCCGTCCAACCCTCCCTCACTAGCCCATACAAATAAGCTAAAAGCATTTGATACACTAGATCTCTGTAACAAAAAGATGAATCAAGCCAACAATCTCCCTAGCATCCGCAAACAAGGAGACAGTATCACGCTCTCAAGATGCAGTGCTCAACCTCTTTCTTACCATTCAGTTTTGACCTCATGCAAGAAGTCATTGGTTGCTGTGAGGCCATTGGGACCCACACTTCTGAAGTCTGTCTTGGACCACAGGTCATCTAAGGGAGTGCTTAATCTGTCTATCCATACTCTGTAATAAAAAAGGATAACAGGGTTAGGGGTATGGGTAGTATTAATACTATGCAAGAGTGAAAGTATAATTTGGAATTTTTATTAATCTTATGATATGTAAATAAGAAATGCAAGTAGAAGGCTACGAGATTGTATATATAAATGAAAAAGTATATAAATACATAAATATTGGTATATTTCTAAATATCAATCATTGACTTTATACAAATATTGGCCAAATTTACTACCCTTTTATTTCAGATTAGACATTTCTAGCTATATAAGAGCAAAGATTAGGGTTCCTTGAAAGATATATATAAGAGATATTCTTCCAAACTATGACATGCAAGGAGAAAATCTTATGAAACAAACTGTTAAAATATTTTAACCCTGAAGTCCTATTTGCTACAAATGGGTAAAGCCTATCAAAATCTGGCAATTCTTTTCTCAAATCCTTCTCTTTATAAATGAGATATACGTAGTATCCAACGTACATCTTGTACTGTTCAGCAAATTTCCTTCAGCCAAACCCACAATATTATCCCCATATTCCCACTTCCCAAGGAGGCCATCCACTCTCAATAACACATCCACATTCAATAACAGTCCTGTTTTTGCACCTCTACTTTCTTGTGAATTTTATCTTACCAAACCCTCGATAAGTGATTCCTATAAGGTGAATCACAAAGGGTTGGTAAGGGGATTGCCAAGCCTATTTCCAAAGCATTTATCAAGTGTTTATTGATCCAGGTGATGTGACCATCACATTATGGAAAATAGTTGGCTTGAGGTGCAGGTGATTTGAACATACTGTCATTCTAAAAGAGGGCTGTGGGCCAGGTGACATGAACTTGCCATCATAAGTAAAGGGCAGGGTGATGGAAAAGACTCGCCACAAATGCACAAGCCTCTTGGAGGGTGATAAGACTCATTTGGCATTTAGAAAGGGGTTTTTGCATTATTGCCATCAATAAACGAGTGTGAAATGTAATGTCTATGAGCCATGACTGGAAGAGCACCAGCTCCAGGGAGGACACCACTTCCATGCTCAGCATCCTATTCCTAGCTACTGTGAACAGCAGCACTCATTGTATTACAGCAAACTGAATATTATAGGGGGGGGGGGGGTTACAAATAAAAAAAAATTACTACATAGAGAGAGGATACGGAGTTTGAGCAAGGAAAACAGTCTATAACCATTTGGATAAAGTAAATCAAAAGGTAATTATGAACATTGGAAAATGGCAAAGAAGATCAACCTTTTGCAAAATAATATTGCAAAGGGGAGGGATAGAGTCTTGTCATCACACACAAGTGTTCATGTGCGCCTGGCCTACACATAGCACACCCTTATTTTGGTCCATGTGATTGCCATGAAGCAACCAGATTCAAGGGGTTACGAAAGTACTACATGGCCATGTCTTCAAGGTATACTATATTACATTTAGGGAAGGGAAATAAAATAAAATAAAATAAAATGTAACTCCATAAAATGTAGTCAGTCCATGGACATACCTGCCACCTCTGCCAACTCTCCTGCGGGCAAAGCCTATACACCGACGAGCAGGATGTGCCAAGGAGGTGAGGGAAAATCTAAATCTCGGGTCTCCACCTCCACCTTCACTCGGTGGGACCCAAGGCCAGTTACCTTCCTTAGGCTGTAGACAGAAAGAAAAAAAAAAAAAAATAATAATAATAAGATGCATTAGAACATTGGACTGAAATTTCACTAATTCACTATTCATTCTACCGTATTTGATGGCATACCAAGAGCAATAATTTAATGCATTTACCACAATGCCCTCCAGAAGAAAGTCTCTTTCTGAACACCCCCTTCTGTGTCTAAAGATACGTACCGCATGATAATTAGTAAATTTTTTCCTTCTAAATGTGAAGACACCATCTGGTTCATTTTCTTCCTCTGCTTCTGAAGGGGAGGGTGAAGCGACCTCGTCCTCTGAGCTGGGAGCCGCGTATGCTAGGGAGTCCTGTGGGGGTAAATCCAGGATTAATAAAAACTGTAGTAAAAAAAGATTTTCATGTTTGGCACTCTCACTAGGACACACTAGAGGACAAAAAAGAACGTGTCTTTAACCTATTAACCCATTCGTCCCGGGTGTCACATATATGAGACACAGGGAAATATAAACAATGTTGGGCTGCCCGCCAGTGCGATGCTGTCTCGGGGCTGCGCTCCGAGGCAGAAGCGGGGCGCGGCCGGGCGGGCGGACAGACTCCGGGGAAGCTCTGCCTGCCGATTTTGTAGCCACCCGGATTTTTTAAATTTTGGCTACAAAATGTACCCGGCGTGAGTGGGTTAACAACGGGTGTCCCACATATGACACACCCCAAAAAATAAACATTGCCAGGCTTCCTGGCCGGCGGGCGGGTGGACAGACTCTGGGGAAGCTCCGCCCGCCGATTTTGTAGCCGACCGGAATATATCATTTTTGGCTTCAAAATATACCGGCGTGAATGGGTTAAAAAAACCGTGTTGATGTATGATCATGTCCTAGTATTTTAAAACAGCCAACTCATCTCATTATAAAATTAATAAATCTTTTGCCTGGCAATCAGTTTTCATTTCAATCTTGCACGAGACAAAATGGATCATTTTTTTACTTTATCTTTATCTGTAAAAATTAGGAATGAAAAGTTGAGATAGAAATATACCTATTCCTATGCATGCAATACCTTTACAATATCATTAATGAAATGCAAGATATTTGTAATTTTGTAACATTGGTTGTTTTCCTTATTAGAGGACATGAAATCGGTATTCTCAATTACCTTTCCACGATATTCAAGGGGTATACTGATATATAGCATACAGTATTCAGCAGTGTACACTATGGTTATTATTTCTGACTATGTTTTCCATGGAAAGCACAAACATACTGCTTGGGGTATATATGCCAGAGGGTGGGAACCCATGATCTAAGCCATGTTAAATCTACATGCAAGGGTTGTCTTTTATGTCACACAATACAGACAGTTAACCCCTACAATCCGGTTGACATTACAGTCCTGTCATGGAAAAATCTGGGTCGAGGGCTGGGTGATGTGAATATGCTATCATCAGGCAAAATGGCCACGGGCGATGGAAAAGACTCGTCACAAGTGCACAAGAATCTTGGTGTGACTTGACGCATTTGGCATTTAAAAGGAGCCTTTAGCGATTACATCAATAAAAAAATGTGTAATGTAACATGCATACGCCGTGACTGGGAGAGCACCGGTTCCAAGGAGGAACACTATATTCCTGGCTGCTGTGACCAGCGGCAAAAGTTGTATTACATAAAATTTAAAATTACGACATGAGATATATGATACAAATAACCAAATGTTCCATTTCCCCCCCCCTTGCACTGAGTTATTTACTACATAGAGAGATGATATGGAGTCTGTGCAAGGAAAATAAGCTATTACCATCTGGATAAGAGAAATCAAAAGACAAATATGGACACTGGAATATGGTAATAAGGCAAAAGAAGTTTACACAAAATAACTTTGCAAAGAGGAGGCACAGAGTCTTCTCACCACTCATGGGTTCTCACTAGCACCCAGCCTACACACTGCACACCTTGGATGTTGACTACATACATGACCCACTGCCTGTATTTTCAGCACTGTGATTTCTGTCCCTAAAAGGGGCATGGCCAATTATGGGGGTCATATTGGTAAATATTTCTAAAAAACAAACGGTCTTATGCATTTCCTTGATTTTTGGATATTTGATGTATTTTCATATGCCACATCTTTTGATACCAAATTTATGGGGGTTCCTAAGTGGGGGGCCCACAAAAAACCCTTTTGTTTTTTTGTTTTTCACATGTGTCTGTGCAGAAGACCACTTGTCCCAGAGGATTATGAATTGTCATGAAAAAAATTATGAATGAACATCAATGAATTCCTAAGACAACTACGTCACATTTTTTGGAAATTCGATTTAGTTTCCTTAGGAAACTTTTTTTTGATTTTCAAAAATTCGTATAAAAAAGTGAGTGTGTGGAAATGTGAAAATCGCTGACACAGCAGAAATGGGACTGGGGTTTCTGGCCTTGCGCTGCCCAAATTTTTCACAGCGGAAGTTCATTTTCACGTGGATAATTCTACTCTCATATACGAATATGAAACTGACCATGACTCATTTTCGACCACTCTGACCCCCCCCCCCACCGCCAGGGACAGGCCCCTTTGGGGTATTTCCCAGTATTCTAAAGAGAAACCCCTTATACAGGTAGAATTTAGAACTAAAAATGTCTATGATAAATGAAAACCACCACCGGCCTTCCGAATTGACACCTCTATGACTGGACTGACAGCTTTACAATATCTAGCTTCAAAGGGTTAAATAAGCAAAAATTACTATGCTTGAATGTAAGAGGAGTTCCAACCTAGGGCCAGGGGATACTTTCTGGGGGGCTGTGCAACATGAAAATTATGACTGTATTAAACAGGATTTTGTATCACCTATAGTACTTATAGATAGTTATCTCTCACATATCAATAAATTGGAATCTTTCCATGTAGTGCAAAATAGCTACTGGCACTATTACACAATTCATAACTAGTAATAACAGAATCTGAAAGATGAGACACTGAATGGAGCCCTAAAAATTATCATATACTGGTCAGGGGCCACACAATAAAAAAAAGTTGGGAACCACTAATCTAAACAATTATAATCTGCTAGGTATATAATATGTAATTTACTATGCTTTATAAATCAGTGTTGTTGGCAAAACATAAATCAAATGAGAGAACTGCTTTAAGAATGCCACTAAAGTCTGGAGATTTATACAGGAATATAAATTCATATCAGGTATTTATTTCATAGGGATAGATACTGCCTTTAAAAATATTATTTCCTTATAGCAAAAAGAACAAGTCACAGACCCTAACATGGTCAACACTAGTGTTTTGAGTTTTGCTCAGTAGATTAATAAGCAAAAGCAGCCTTGTCCTACCTGCCTACTACATCAGCACTGGCTACAACACAAAGAATTATACAAGTAATAGAAAGAAAGAGAATCTAGCAACATGAAGAATGCACATGAAAACACAAGAAACATAACACAAAATGAAATAAATACATAAACAAATATGTAACTTACAAAAAGAAGAAAACCAGGCACTAAAGCTTGGCGCGCTTACCTGAGGGTACGTAGAAGCAATGGTATAGGGATCAGGCGGGTGGGTGTACGTGGGGGTGAGTTGAGGCGTGGGGGGCGTGGACGAAGCGGAGGAAGAGATTTGGCCGTGGTGCCGTCGCGGACGTTTTCGATAGGACCGCCGTTCTCGCTTTCCATCCTCCTGTGGATGGGTTGAGTGAGGTTTGAATTGCTTTCTAATTTTTTTTTTTTCCCCTCTTTTTCATCTTAGAGAACAGAATACAAAAAAGAGAAAGAGAAAGAGTGAAAAGGTCAGGAGAAATTTGAGAGAGGAGAGGGGGGTAGGGGGGTTAGGTAGGGGGAGG
>NW_020870652.1:195095-207595 GCF_003789085.1 Penaeus vannamei | reverse complement strand
TTTATGTTAGCTAATGAGTACTATAAGTAGTATGTATATATTATATAGGTATATAGGTCTATATTAATATAGTACATAGCATATATATATATCACTGCACGTATAATATATATACTCACCTATATACTATATAACATATATAATATATATTATCAATATATTGTCAGTATATATATATATATCTATTATATATATATTATATTATATATATAATATACTATTTAATATAATATCGCAGTATATATATATAATAAAGCTATATACTATATACTACGGATATTTCTTATTAAATTTAATATATATATGTATATATATTAACTAATTATATCTACCGTACTATATATTATATATATAGTTATATACTCTCATATATATATACTCTCATATAATCTATCATTTATGCATTAATGTAATTTCATATACTTCACACAGACACACAGACAGAAAAGACACAACACAGAACACACACACACACACACACACACAACACACACACAACACACACACACACACAACAAACACACACACATTCATATATATCTGAGTGCAGTTATCATAATATATAATATATATAATATATATAAATATATATAATTCTACTTATAATATGTATTTATATATATATAAACTATAGATATATATTTATACTATATATTAACTAATACTATACTATATATATTATTATATATATATTTGTATGTATGTGTATATATATAAATATATATATACTATATTTATATCTATATATATACCTATTTATATATATATATAAATTTGTATCGTAATAAGATATAAATATATTACTAAATAGATTTGTAATGTATTTTTGAATATTATCCATTGAATTATATAGTATAATATAGATATTATAATATAGTACAGATATATCCATTCCTATAGATATTAAAAAAGACATATTATATATATTATTTCAATCATAATAAATAATATCTATATATATTATACTATATATATATATGTCTTACTGTATGGTAATAGGGACATAATATTACTTAATATTACCGAACGTATTACTTTCTTCCTTAAAATCTATATTATACCGAAACTATCCTATATTTCTCTTATTGTCTTTAATTATAACATTCTTCCTCATCTATTTGTAATTGTACTCAGTTAATAATATATTACCTTACGGAAACTTTTCATCATTGGACTCAACTAAAGTATAAATTAATGACATTATTTCAGTTGTCACGTTTTAATTGGCCATAAAAGAGTATTACCTATCCCTTATAATCTATAAATTTCTATTTTATTACAACTCTATCTAGATATACTTGTTATGTATGTATATATAATATATATACTATTATTTTATTACTATTATTTCTTTTCTTATTCTTTTACTTCCCTCTTTTCTCCTTTCTACTTTATCTTTACTACTTACTTTCCTTTTCCTTTCTATTCTTTCACTACTCTCTATATTACTTATTTAATATAGTCTCTATATATTTTCTTATTTATTATATATATATATATTTAGTATCTATATATATATATATCCTCTATTTCTCTACTAAATTTATTTATCTTTTAATATTTTTATCTTATGCTTATTATATACTCTCGTCTATATATTAATTTGTACTGTTATGCTTTATTAGTATATATATGTAATATTCTATATATCCTATGTATAAATTATATATATATGTTATTACTTATACTCTCTACTCTATATATTGTACTGTATATCTATTCTATATTATATATTACTTATATATATATACAGCACAATAGGTTCGTATCTTATTCGAGACAACCTGGGTGGAGGAGGCCTTTGGGACGACCGAGGAAGTCATGGCTTGGGCAGATCGACCAAACCTGCCGTGAAGAACTAGAGATGGGCCGAGTCCCTGCCTGGCGTCTAGCCATGAGGGATCCTCGTAGGTGGAAGCGAAGGGTGGATGCGGCTAATGCGCCCCCGTCGGCGTCAGCCCCCATGATGATGATATATAGATATATAGATATATAGATAGATAGATAGATAGATAGATAGATAGATAGATAGATAGATAGATAGATAGATAGATAGATAGATAGATAGATAGATAGATAGATAGATAGATAGAGTCAGATTTTATACCATTTTACAGTAAATGGGTGGGAGGGAAGGAGGAAGGAAGGAAGGAAGAGGGAGGCAGGAAGGAAGGAGAGTAGGTAGGAAGGAAGGTAGGTAGGGAGAGTAGGTGGGTGGGAAGCAGGGAAGGAAGAGTAGGAAGGAAAGAAGGAAGGAGGGACGGAGGGAAGGAAGAGACGAGGGAAGGGAGGAGGGAAAGAGAGAGGGAGGGAGGAGGGAGGAAGGGAGGAGGGAAGGAGGGAGGAAGGAGAAGGAGAAGGGAAGGAGGGAGGGATAGGGAAGAAAGGGAAGAAGGTAGGTAGGGAGAGTAGGTAGGTGGAAAGAAGGGAAGGAAAGAAGGAAGGAAGAGAGGAGGGAATGGAGATGGAAAGGGAAGGAAGGGAGAAGGAAAGGGAATAAATAAGGAAGGAGGGGGGAGGGAAGGGAGGAGGGAAAAAAGAGAGAGGGAGGAGAGGAGGGAAGGAAGGAAGGAGGGAGGGAGGGAGGGAAGGAAAGGAAAGAAAGCAGGCATGCAGGCAGGTGGCTAGGTAGGAAGGTAGATGGGTGGGTGGGTAGGAAGGTACTTTAGAAGAATGCTAGCATTCATGAGTGAAGTTTTGAAACTGTTCTTTCAGTTTCTTTTCTCCAACAAAAGTATGTCAGATTCATCAATATTCTTTATTTCTTGTTAACATACTTATCATTTATTTGTACCTTAATGTTTTTTTATTGTAAAACTAAATTTTTTCTGTATGCTTTGTAAGTAATAACATTTTAAAAATTCAGCTCCATTTATACCAAAATTGCTGTGGTATGGGTATATCTAGTTTCATATAATATATATGAATCGAGGACGGAATTGAGGACGATTCCAAAACTGTTGTCTCACTTTCATCAATAAATCTAGCTTGTGTATTGTGTATTGTGTATTGTCTCACTTTCATCAATAAATCTAGCTTGTGTATTGTGGGTTTTTCTTCCATATAAAAAACTTACAAACTCTTGTCAGTTACCTTTTTTTATTTTTAATCTTTAATTTTAGCCATCATAACTTACCCTCCTTTATAATGCTTTTATTACTAAGGTGATACTTGCTCAGAGCTCTCTTAGTTCTTTGTTTCTGCTAACTCTATCTTGTGTCTAACAGAAAAATAGTATTTTTTAAAACTAAAAGCTAATTACCCTTTATTAGTGTTCTATAATACCTACATTAATACTGCATAATGTTTTTTTCTTTTCTTTTATCAGAATATATATATATATAACAGAGTGGGAGGAAAACACTTTCTAATAACTAATTTGATCCAACTTTCAGGGGGTGGGATAAAGAAACTGAGCAAGCATTTAATAATGTGCTGCTCTAATAGGAGTGTGACTACTGTGCTTGAATGCCATGAATGCGTTATTGTACAGAAAATTAAAAGCCTTGCTTATAAATTCTATTCTTATCAATTTCAGTTAAACCTATCATTCATTTTCCAACTATAATCAATACCTGTTCTTATTCCCCCATATATCAATAAAATTTGTATTATTCATTGTATGAATCCTATTATTTTGCAAACTAATATATCTTCAATTTTTTTATTTGAATATACTGGCATATTAGATATATCCATTGGGGTAGACATTGCGTGTAAACATACTCAAAAGCTATAGTAAATCTGGTCTTACTTTTTTTTTGTTAAATGTATTCTATCAATGTTTCAATCTTTGACATACAGTATATAATTGATAACTTTAACCTTCTGAAAATATGTTTGTATATCAGTTTTACCTTTCTACTATACATAATTAATAAATTGGCAAATTTAGGGTTCTTTTGCTTTCCAGTCAATTTGCAAATTTACACGTGTAACTATGTGGAATTCATGGTGAACAGATTGCAACAGGAACAACGAAGGGAAGGGCAAGAAAACACATGAATATGCCGAAGGCATGCTTTGTCAGCAATAGCGAAAAGGCCTTCGGCATATTCGTAGGTTTTCTTGCCCTTCCCTTCGTTGTTCCTGTTGCACGTGTAACTATACACTTACCAATCACTTTCACTAAATAATTATCTTTTACAACTTACTAACTACTATCTATATTTATTAAATCCCACTACTAAAATACTTCTTTACACAAAAATAAATGTATAAACATGCACAGCATACTTATTCAACAACAACAAAAAAACTATAATATAGGTATTACTAAAAAAGATATAAATGAAAGCTATGGGATCATTCACGTTTTTTAAATGAAACTGAAAAAAGGGTATCATTAAAAAATAATAACT
This sequence comes from Penaeus vannamei, assembly GCF_003789085.1. NCBI lineage: Eukaryota > Metazoa > Arthropoda > Malacostraca > Decapoda > Penaeidae > Penaeus > Penaeus vannamei. Next base: position 203,234 of record NW_020870652.1, on the reverse strand, counting down.
ATAAAAAATAGATTAATTCAAGATGATGGACTGTGGCTAAAGTGAAGCTGAAGTTGGGCTTCTTCATTCGTAATATACATCAATTCGTAAGAATTATAGAGGTTACGGTCACTTCTTATTATTTAAAAAAAAATATAAGGAATTGGATATTAAGAAATTAAAACTAGAAGAAATATTAAACGTACATCCACATCTGTAACACAAGTTTTGATTATAAGCTTTGGGATATGAATACCACAACAAAACTTTTAATGATGAAAGACTTGGATTTACAATATCAAATGTGGAAAACTTAAGATATACAATTCTGTCTTTGGCTTCTTCAGAGTCTAGGGGTCTAAGACTAGTTCCAGAAAGACATTGGTTTTTATTTGTCAGCTTTTAACATTAACACACTAAAGAATTCTTAAGAAAAAAATTATTTTCATTGTTCCTTCAACAAATGGGTATTGGTTTTCTTTCTTATATTCTACCACCACCCTATCCAACCTCTTTATCTTGAACTTTCATGTATCAGAAAAATTAATAGCCCCCCAAAAATAATATAACATTAATTTACAATGACTTGCTTAGAGAAAATATATGGGGTTCACAGTAGCCGCATATTGCACAAAAACAGAAAATCCAGGAGTGGAAAAGAACAATGATGGAAAAAATCCCTTCTCTTGGGCTCTCCTTTTAAAGTCAGGGGTATTTTTTGAGATTTATATACAATTACTTGACAGGTACCCCATATTATACACACTGATACATCAACATTTTAGAAATACCTTGGATAAAAGAAATTGAACTAGAACTACAGAAAAATCATCTATCCACAATACTGTCTGGATTATGTAAATGCAAAAAAATTTCTTGTATTCATTTATTTGTACTTTTAACTTCTATACAGTTTTAGAAATTTTTGAGCAAATGAAACAAGGACATGAGAGTGTTGGAAATGATGGTGCATTGAAGGTTGTCTCAGCTGGAGAACCCAATGCAATGAAGTTGGCCTAATCGTTATGAACTTGCACAGGCAAAAAAAGAGGATTTCGAATAAAACACCAGATGACATGGAATAATCAACACATCTTATTATTTTCCTTGTGCATTCCGTATAAAAATAAGTTAAAGACATGAATTAAATCGAAAACAAAATTTTTCATGGCATTTGTTAATTTTCAGGACAAAGTTCAAGTTTCGTGGAACATGTAATGGTCCAGCTTAGCACATTTAGAGCTGTCCACGGAGTTGCTCGGCCCGTTGGTAAACACTGCTGCACTACTATTGCTGTCACTGTTTGGTAAGCTATCGTTTGTCCGAGTTGTTGAAGCGAACAATTTTTGAGACACCAGATTATTTGTAGTTGAACTACTTATAACATTGCTACCATTATTTTTATTATTAGATAAATGAAGTCCACTGGGTACACACGACGCATCCGCAGACAAGGAGTCCTGGTGCTGCTGTGACGTTATCGCTTGGCCATTGCCACCGCTACTTTCACTGTTTGAACACTCGCTGCCAACCTTGTCACTCACACCACTGCTAGAGGAGGCACACTGTAAGCTGTTACTTAGACTAGTTGCTGAGGAAATAGAAAAGGAGACGGAGGAGGATGTTGCTGCCGCAGATGACGAGGGCGGCAAGGAAGAAGAAGTGGAGGAGGATGCGGAGGAAGTGGAAGATAATGATGCTGAAGAGGAGGTTGCTGCTGGGAAGGAGGAAGAGGAGGAGGGTAAAGACGAAGGCTGCATCTCGTCACCCGTCACATTGCTTGTACTAAGTTGCAGTCCCGATACTGCCAAGGGAAGCGTGTTAGTCGAGTCCAGGGTCATGAATTTGGATGTTGGTTGCGTGGTGAAGTCTACGGAATGTTGCTGTTGCCTGTCACTTGTACTACTGAAATTTGATGCCCATTCACTGCTTGCGAGATCATGGTAAGTCACACCACTACTGCTGCTGGAGCCACCATTAGTCCCACTGCCACTTTTCCCATCGTGACTACTATTGTCTGTCACAAGATCCACTTCTAAATTCTCCCCGATTATCACACCGGAGTCCCCACTAAGTAACGTGTCTAAGTCTGAAGGTATTGACACTTCTAATTCTGTTATATTGCCCATGGCATCCCCATCCATGACCTCCGCCGTGATGAAGACGGATGATGGCACCGCAGACGCCAAGTTCAGCTCCTCTGGGGATGAGGCTGAATTGAGGTTCACATCCGGAGTTAAGGTAACCGGGACTCCTACAGTTTCCACATCAATTTCCACATCAGTGTCGTTGTCTTCGGGAGGAGAGCTTGGACAGAAGTGCGGCCTGAAGATACAACATGTGTTACAATCAAATTGGATATCCATATTCTTGAAAACAATGAACAATCTATGAATATTATATCTGAATCAAATAATAACAATAATGAAATGTTTTAATTCAGCAAGGAAATATAGGGTTTTCAAATCTGAATCATACTGAAATACATTAGACAAAAAATAATTACCCTCCACCCGTCCAACCCTCCCTCACTAGCCCATACAAACAAGCTAAAAGCATTTGATACACTAGATCTCTGTAACAAAAAGATGAATCAAGCCAACAATCTCCCTAGCATCCGCAAACAAGGAGACAGTATCACGCTCTCAAGATGCAGTGCTCAACCTCTTTCTTACCATTCAGTTTTGACCTCATGCAAGAAGTCATTGGTTGCTGTGAGGCCATTGGGACCCACACTTCTGAAGTCTGTCTTGGACCACAGGTCATCTAAGGGAGTGCTTAATCTGTCTATCCATACTCTGTAATAAAAAAGGATAACAGGGTTAGGGGTATGGGTAGTATTAATACTATGCAAGAGTGAAAGTATAATTTGGAATTTTTATTAATCTTATGATATGTAAATAAGAAATGCAAGTAGAAGGCTACGAGATTGTATATATAAATGAAAAAGTATATAAATACATAAATATTGGTATATTTCTAAATATCAATCATTGACTTTATACAAATATTGGCCAAATTTACTACCCTTTTATTTCAGATTAGACATTTCTAGCTATATAAGAGCAAAGATTAGGGTTCCTTGAAAGATATATATAAGAGATATTCTTCCAAACTATGACATGCAAGGAGAAAATCTTATGAAACAAACTGTTAAAATATTTTAACCCTGAAGTCCTATTTGCTACAAATGGGTAAAGCCTATCAAAATCTGGCAATTCTTTTCTCAAATCCTTCTCTTTATAAATGAGATATACGTAGTATCCAACGTACATCTTGTACTGTTCAGCAAATTTCCTTCAGCCAAACCCACAATATTATCCCCATATTCCCACTTCCCAAGGAGGCCATCCACTCTCAATAACACATCCACATTCAATAACAGTCCTGTTTTTGCACCTCTACTTTCTTGTGAATTTTATATTACCAAACCCTCGATAAGTGATTCCTATAAGGTGAATCACAAAGGGTTGGTAAGGGGATTGCCAAGCCTATTTCCAAAGCATTTATCAAGTGTTTATTGATCCAGGTGATGTGACCATCACATTATGGAAAATAGTTGGCTTGAGGTGCAGGTGATTTGAAAATACTGTCATTCTAAAAGAGGGCTGTGGGCCAGGTGACATGAACTTGCCATCATAAGTAAAGGGCAGGGTGATGGAAAAGACTCGCCACAAATGCACAAGCCTCTTGGAGGGTGATAAGACTCATTTGGCATTTAGAAAGGGGTTTTTGCATTATTGCCATCAATAAACGAGTGTGAAATGTAATGTCTATGAGCCATGACTGGAAGAGCACCAGCTCCAGGGAGGACACCACTTCCATGCTCAGCATCCTATTCCTAGCTACTGTGAACAGCAGCACTCATTGTATTTCAGCAAACTGAATATTATAGGGGGGGGGGGGGGGGGGGGGGGTTACAAATAAAAAAAAATTACTACATAGAGAGAGGATATGGAGTTTGAGCAAGGAAAACAGTCTATAACCATTTGGATAAAGTAAATCAAAAGACAATTATGAACATTGGAAAATGGCAAAGAAGATCAACCTTTTGCAAAATAATATTGCAAAGGGGAGGGATAGAGTCTTGTCATCACACACAAGTGTTCATGTGCGCCTGGCCTACACATAGCACACCCTTATTTTGGTCCATGTGATTGCCATGAAGCAACCAGATTCAAGGGGTTACGAAAGTACTACATGGCCATGTCTTCAAGGTATACTGTATTACATTTAGGGAAGGGAAATAAAATAAAATAAAATAAAATGTAACTCCATAAAATGTAGTCAGTCCATGGACATACCTGCCACCTCTGCCAACTCTCCTGCGGGCAAAGCCTATACACCGACGAGCAGGATGTGCCAAGGAGGTGAGGGAAAATCTAAATCTCGGGTCTCCACCTCCACCTTCACTCGGTGGGACCCAAGGCCAGTTACCTTCCTTAGGCTGTAGACAGAAAGAAAAAAAAAAAATAATAATAATACGATGCATTAGAACATTGGACTGAAATTTCACTAATTCACTATTCATTCTACCATATTTGATGGCATACCAAGAGCAATAATTTAATGCGTTTACCACAATGCCCTCCAGAAGAAAGTCTCTTTCTGAACACCCCCTTCTGTGTCTAAAGATACGTACCGCATGATAATTAGTAAATTTTTTCCTTCTAAATGTGAAGACACCATCTGGTTCATTTTCTTCCTCTGCTTCTGAAGGGGAGGGTGAAGCGACCTCGTCCTCTGAGCTGGGAGCCGCGTATGCTAGGGAGTCCTGTGGGGGTAAATCCAGGATTAATAAAAACTGTAGTAAAAAAAGATTTTCATGTTTGGCACTCTCACTAGGACACACTAGAGGACAAAAAAAGAACGTGTCTTTAACCTATTAACCCATTCGTCCCGGGTGTCACATATATGAGACACAGGGAAAAATAAACAATGTTGGGCTGCCCGCCAGTGCGATGCTGTCTCGGGGCTGCGCTCCAAGGCAGAAGCGGGGCGCGGCCGGGTGGGCGGACAGAGTCCGGGGAAGCTCCGCCTGCCGATTTTGTAGCCGCCCGGATTTTTTAAATTTTGGCTACAAAATGTACCCGGCGTGAGTGGGTTAACAACGGGTGTCCCACATATGACACACCCCAAAAAATAAACATTGCCAGGCTTCCTGGCCGGCGGGCGGGTGGACAGACTCTGGGGAAGCTCCGCCCGCCGATTTTGTAGCCGACCGGAATATATCATTTTTGGCTTCAAAATATACCGGCGTGAATGGGTTAAAAAAAACCGTGTTGGTGTATGATCATGTCCTAGTATTTTAAAACAGCCAACTCGTCTCATTATAAAATTAATAAATCTTTTGCCTGGCAATCAGTTTTCATTTCAATTTTGCACGAGACAAAATGGATCATTTTTTTACTTTATCTTTATCTGTAAAAATTAGTTGAGATAGAAATATACCTATTCCTATGCATGCAATACCTTTACAATATCATTAATGAAATGCAAGATATTTGTAATTTTGTAACATTGGTTGTTTTCCTTATTAGAGGACATGAAATCGGTATTCTCAATTACCTTTCCACGATATTCAAGGGGTATACTGATATATAGCATACAGTATTCAGCAGTGTACACTATGGTTATTATTTCTGACTATGTTTTCCATGGAAAGCACAAACATACTGCTTGGGGTATATATGCCAGAGGGTGGGAACCCATGATCTAAGCCATGTTAAATCTACATGCAAGGGTTGTCTTTTATGTCACACAATACAGACAGTTAACCCCTACAATCCGGTTGACATTACAGTCCTGTCATGGAAAAATCTGGGTCGAGGGCTGGGTGATGTGAATATGCTATCATCAGGCAAAATGGCCACGGGCGATGGAAAAGACTCGTCACAAGTGCACAAGAATCTTGGTGTGACTTGACGCATTTGGCATTTAAAAGGAGCCTTTAGCGATTACATCAATAAAAAAATGTGTAATGTAACATGCATACGCCGTGACTGGGAGAGCACCGGTTCCAAGGAGGAACACTATATTCCTGGCTGCTGTGACCAACGGCAAAAGTTGTATTACATAAAATTTAAAATTACGACATGAGATATATGATACAAATAACCAAATGTTCCATTTCCCCCCCCCTTGCACTGAGTTATTTACTACATAGAGAGATGATATGGAGTCTGTGCAAGGAAAATAAGCTATTACCATCTGGATAAGAGAAATCAAAAGACAAATATGGACACTGGAATATGGTAATAAGGCAAAAGAAGTTTACACAAAATAACTTTGCAAAGGGGAGGTACAGAGTCTTCTCACCACTCATGGGTTCTCACTAGCACCCAGCCTACACACTGCACGCCTTGGATGTTGACTACATACATGACCCACTGTCTGTATTTTCAGCACTGTGATTTCTGTCCCTAAAAGGGGCATGGCCAATTATGGGGGTCATATTGGTAAATATTTCTAAAAAACAAACGGTCTTATGCATTTCCTTGATTTTTGGATATTTGATGTATTTTCATATGCCACATCTTTTGATACCAAATTTATGGGGGTTCCTAAGTGGGGGGGCCCACAAAAAACCCTTTTGTTATTTTTTTTTTTCACATGTGTCTGTGCAGAAGACCACTTGTCCCAGAGGATTATGAATTGTCATGAAAAAAATTATGAATGAACATCAATGAATTCCTAAGACAACTACGTCACATTTTTTGGAAATTCGATTTAGTTTCCTTAGGAAACTTTTTTTTGATTTTCAAAAATTCGTATAAAAAAGTGAGTGTGTGGAAATGTGAAAATCGCTGACACAGCAGAAATGGGACTGGGGTTTCTGGCCTTGCGCTGCCCAAATTTTTCACAGCGGAAGTTCATTTTCACGTGGATAATTCTACTCTCATATACGAATATGAAACTGACCATGACTCATTTTCGACCACTCTGACCCCCCCCCCACCGCCAGGGACAGGCCCCTTTGGGGTATTTCCCAGTATTCTAAAGAGAAACCCCTTATACAGGTAGAATTTAGAACTAAAAATGTCTATGATAAATGAAAACCACCACCGGCCTTCCGAATTGACACCTCTATGACTGGACTGACAGCTTTACAATATCTAGCTTCAAAGGGTTAAATAAGCAAAAATTACTATGCTTGAATGTAAGAGGAGTTCCAACCTAGGGCCAGGGGATACTTTCTGGGGGGCTGTGCAACATGAAAATTATGACTGTATTAAACAGGATTTTGTATCACCTATAGTACTTATAGATAGTTATCTCTCACATATCAATAAATTGGAATCTTTCCATGTAGTGCAAAATAGCTACTGGCACTATTACACAATTCATAACTAGTAATAACAGAATCTGAAAGATGAGACACTGAATGGAGCCCTAAAAATTATCATATACTGGTCAGGGGCCACACAATAAAAAAAAGTTGGGAACCACTAATCTAAACAATTATAATCTGCTAGGTATATAATATGTAATTTACTATGCTTTATAAATCAGTGTTGTTGGCAAAACATAAATCAAATGAGAGAACTGCTTTAAGAATGCCACTAAAGTCTGGAGATTTATACAGGAATATAAATTCATATCAGGTATTTATTTCATAGGGATAGATACTGCCTTTAAAAATATTATTTCCTTATAGCAAAAAGAACAAGTCACAGACCCTAACATGGTCAACACTAGTGTTTTGAGTTTTGCTCAGTAGATTAATAAGCAAAAGCAGCCTTGTCCTACCTGCCTACTACATCAGCACTGGCTACAACACAAAGAATTATACAAGTAATAGAAAGAAAGAGAATCTAGCAACATGAAGAATGCACATGAAAACACAAGAAACATAACACAAAATGAAATAAATACATAAACAAATATGTAACTTACATAAAGAAGAAAACCAGGCACTAAAGCTTGGCGCGCTTACCTGAGGGTACGTAGAAGCAATGGTATAGGGATCAGGCGGGTGGGTGTACGTGGGGGTGAGTTGAGGCGTGGGGGGCGTGGACGAAGCGGAGGAAGAGATTTGGCCGTGGTGCCGTCGCGGACGTTTTCGATAGGACCGCCGTTCTCGCTTTCCATCCTCCTGTGGATGGGTTGAGTGAGGTTTGAATTGCTTTCTAATTTTTTTTTTTTTCCCCTCTTTTTTTC
>NW_020870652.1:177858-182858 GCF_003789085.1 Penaeus vannamei | reverse complement strand
GCAGCTAATCTTCAGAATATCACTTACTTAAATAAATTTTAAAATGTAAATTTGTAAGAGAAAATTTTAATCAATGATATTTTCAAAATAGTAACAATAATCAAAATCCTTGGGAGACATAGGAGTCCTTACACAAACCACCAATGCGAGATTCTTCCTTCAACTGTACTGTACTGGATTTACCCACACTACAAGCCAAGTTTAGGATCAAGAATATGTTGAAGGCATGAATGGGGAAAGAAAGGAGAAAAGCAATGAGAGGAACACACATACCTTATACGTGGGAGGGTAGATTCTGTCGAGGACGGAGGAGTCTTCGGGGCATGCATCATATACTTCTGGCACCGGTATGATGCGTTGGTGGAAGATGGCCTGTTGCAAGTGATGCTCCTGTAAACAAAATTTTGAAGAATAAGTTTGGGTACAGCAGCAGCAGAAAAAGGAAAGGATTTAAAAATGTCTGGAACATCCTTGTAAAATTATTCTAATAAAAAGAATATTGCCGATTCTTTCAGTATAATATAAACAAAAATACATCAATAATTTTAGAAAAGCTATAGTGATAATATAAGTAATACTAAGGTCAGTTACAAGCAAGCAAACAATGATTGAATATAATTTTTCTAAACACAAAGTCTTCATTAAGTTCTAACATTAATATTAGTTTATCATAGAAATAAAAATCAATGTTCTATTTCCTCTAATTAACTTCTTCATTCATTAAACAGTATTGCCTTTACATCATCCACTCCTGTATCATCATGGTTGCCATGGCAACCTTATAACGTTATCCCTTTGTATCATCCTTTCCCGCCTAAACATGGTCACCATGACAACCTTATCTGGTAAGAATAGAGTCATTTAGCAAGGGACCCAATATATGTTACATGGCATCCTATGTTTTGTTTAGGAAACAAACTAGGACAGAAGTACAAGATACTATTAATTTTCAAACTAAATGAACTAACATGTATAGAAAAAAATTCAAGATGAGAGAACAAAGTCTGTAAATATAACTCCATACTAAAGGAACAAATATAATAATAAAATAGGATACTGATAATAATAATAATGATAAACTACTTAACATAACATCAACAAAATTAATAATACTAATAAAAAATGTCCTACAAGAACTACTACTACTAATATTAACAATCATAATCATAGTAAAATACTAACAATAATAATAAAAATTATTATCAATTTCATTGCTATATTCATAATCATGACTATAATAATAATATAGTAGTACTAATAACAACAACAATAATAAAAAATTATAATATGAACAATAATGATGATGATGATGATAATACCAATTATAATTATGATAATTATACTGTTAACAACAATAAGAAAGAAAAAAAAAAAAAAAAAATAGCAGCAACAATAAAATATCAGAATAATATTAATATTAGCAATCACAGCAACAAAGAATGTCAATAAGTAAAAACAATAAGATTTTTGAACTACAATTATGATACCCTTATTACAAAAAATATGAACAAAATCCTATTTGTAATTATATTTTAAAAATATATAAATTATCAAGCATAATGAAAAAGTGAAAAAATGAAATGATCACGGTGGTGGTGGTGATCATGGTAGTGGTGGTGGTGATCATGGTAGTGGTGGTGGTATAGGTGGTAGTGGTGATTGTGGTAGTGGTGATCATGGTGATGGTGGTGGTAAAAGTAATAGAAGAAATAGGAGTTACTAGTAGTAGTAGTAGTAGTAGTAGTAGTAGTATGATTATATAACAGAAAACAACAATAACAATAAACTAATTATACATCATCATTACTACAGCAATATTCCTATCTCAACATTACCATTAACAACAATAACTGATAAAACAAAACAAAACAGTACTAAAACACAAGCATTATTGCTATAACTCTTACTAATACTGACACTAACACTAACATTCTTACTAATGCTAACACTAAAGAACAAGAAAGAAAAAGGCAAAACAAGTAAAAAACACTTTATGTATCCCCTTCCCCAACCCACCCCCACCCAATACAAGAGCAAAACAGCAGCTGTACACTTCAACATCAATCCATACTAATAAGGATGTGGGCAGCAAATACAAGATGAATAATAACAATAATGATGGTGATAGGAAAAATCTCAAACTAAGTCTATACAGTGCTTTGGCTCCATTTAAACAATGAATCCACAAATTCTCTTCCATTGTGGTGAATAATAATAGCTATTTCAATGGTGTGGCTATAATACCAATGATGGCAAAGACCACAGACTAATCAAATTTTGCTACAATTAAAGTAATCAGTTGGAAAAAATGAATTGCCAAACAATAACAATGACAAAAACAATAATAATGATAATATAAGGTAAGGATAATGATGATAATATAACAATAACAATAACAACAACAACAACAACAACAATAATAAAATCATTATTACTATTAAGTAAAAATAAAAAAAAAAAAAAATAAAAAAATAAGAAAATAAAAAAATATATAGAAACAACACGAGAACAAATTCAGTAGGACAAAATATTTGACTTGCATAATTATAATTCATAAATAATCCAGACAAAAAACGACCAATGATATTCATGAAAATGATAATTAAGCTTTTTTGGAGCTATGTATGTGTAAACACAATTAGTAAACAAAAGAACAGTGTACACTGCCTGTATTTTAGGTATCCCAGCATTAATGATTAACAATAAAAATGGTAATGATACAACTGCTACTACTAATAATAGTAATAATAGTTCTGGCAACAATGAAAAAATAGATTAAGACAATTATAATAATAATAATAATAATAATAATAATAATAATAATAATAATAATAATAATAATAATAATAATAGTAATAACAAAAATAATAATAATAACAATAATAATCATAATAAACAGAATAATAATAATAATAATCAGAATAATAATAATAATCATAATGATGATCATGAAAATACAATAATAATAAAAGTTGATAACAATAATAACAACATTATCAACAATCATCATCACCCTTATAATAAATATTAATATTAACAATAATAACAAAAGTGGCACAGTAAATCAAAATCAGTTTGCAATATAACTTTACATAGAGAGCACGGGGATAAACTAGATTAAGCACAGTTGGGTGCCTGAGAAGTGACTTGTCAGGAGAGGAAGCTCATATACCACATTATCAGGTGTGCTGTTCCTCTAAACTTTGTGTTTATGGAATATTTACAACTATTCATAATGCTAGATCTCCTTCTAATGGTACATAGATATCGCTCTAACCACCGTGTCAAAATCATAATAGTAATTACATTACCATTATCATCATTTGAGCCAAAATAATGATAGTTTCCCCCCCAACCATTATGTATTTTGAATCTTGTGAAGCTGCTATATATTTCTATATGAATGATTAACTAATGACACGAGTTGCATTAATCATTTCATATACATATTTTAACATTTACAGCTTAATACACTCATGATGCTAGTGGTATTATAACGGTCTTCTAGAGCCAGTCATAAGTTAGAATGACAATACTAACAACAACAACAATAATAAAATATACCAATAATACCAATAATAAAAATAGGAAGAATGCTGACAGTTATAGTAACAATACTAATTTAATAACATTGCTGACAGTTATAGTAACAATACTAATTTAATAATAACATTATCACAATACTACTATCAATGACAATGATATTAACCCAATGCCGCCAGGAAAATGTCTCTGCCAGTGCTTACACACAAAGGATATGTTCATAGATCTTGTGACCTTACCTTTCCTTGAGTTGGTGGGTAAAACATTTTTTTTTACTAATGCTGTCAATATTGACACTTATTTTTATCATAAACATTATAATTACTATATTGTTATTGGCATTACAATATAATATCAAATACTAGAAAATATTATTGAAAATCAAGGAAAAGGTTAAACAGGTGAGACAGGTACTTCTCATAACTAGCTCATTGGTGACCTTATACTTGTGGAGCCATCTATATGTAAAAACAATTACTAAATTACAGTTGGCATGGCATGTACACACATGCCATCCCTATCAGCATGTGGTTAATAATATCCTTATCATTATTATTATCAATAATTATCATTATTACCATTATCTTTACTATAAAACATCATTAAAAATGATAAAACTAATAACAATAATTTATCAATATTATCATCAGTATCAATAACATCAATAATGATGATAATAACAATATTAAAAAATAAAAATAAAATTAGAAAAAATAAAAACAACAATTATATTAATAATTATAAAAATAATAATAAAACAATAACATTAATACGTAGTAATACAAATAATATTAATAATCATATTAATAATGATAACATCAACAACAATAATCATAATAAAAATAATTATCTTTATAAGTAGTAATACAGTAATAACAATAATAATGTTACTACTACAACCGCTAATAATAATAATAATAATAATAATAATAATAATAATAATGTAACAAGGAAAAGTAATAATGATAATACAAATGACATACAATAAAAATAACAACAATAACAATAATAATAACAATAACAATAACAATAATAATAATAACAATAATACCAATAATAATGGTAATGGAAATGGTAATGATATAAATAACACAAATATCAACTGCAATATGAATAATAATGATATAAATACTACTACTACTACTATTAAGAATGATGATCATGATGATAATAACAGTAATAATAATAATAATAATATCAATAATAATAATATCAATAAACAGTAACAAACACACCTATAATGATAATAACAACAATGATAATAAAATAACAAAAATAAAAGATAAAAATAATAAAAACAACAGTAAAAAATATAATAATAATAATGATAATGATAATGATAATAATAATAATTACAAAACAACAATAATCATTATATAAATATTAATAAAAAGATATGATAATGAACATGCTCTTAATAGAGATTATAATAATAATGATGAGAGTATGATAATGAT
>NW_020870652.1:160358-170358 GCF_003789085.1 Penaeus vannamei | reverse complement strand
AACAAAAAAAATATATATATTACAATTACAAACTATAATCATTACAATAATCATTTGTAATATCAGAAACATTTGAAATGGTAATAGCTGTTGTAGTAGTAATTATGGCAATAGCAAATATTACTATAGATAGTACTAGTCATGGTATACGTTATCATAGTAGTAAAATCAGTAGTAGTAATAGTAATATTGGTATTTGTGCTTGTATTAACAATAATCTTATATAGAATATTGTTAAAGTAAAAATGATAACAGAACTAATAATCATAGAGGTGTGAGTAATATCAATATTGGCAAAACCACTAACAGCACTCAAGAAGAGGAGGAGGAGGAGGAGGAAGAGGAGTTGTAACAGCAGTAATAAGAAAGGTTAAGAGTAGAAATAGTCATAGTAATAGCTATATAATCAAAGTTATAGCAACTGTAGTCATAGTAGTAATGATAGTAGCTATAGTAAAACTAAGTTATAAAATTAATACAACATGAACGGTATTATAATAGACTAATATATCTAATAAAAAGAGCAACACTAGTAGTAATGGTACTAAATGGCACTAGTACAAGCAGTGGCAACAAATAAGTAAAGAAGTATTAACAACCACAAACAGTGGTAGAAACAAACATGGTAGTCTAGGATTGAATAAATACCGAGTATCTTGCAGGTCATATTAAGTAATAAATTGCGGCACAAGCATGGCCATCAACAGCAAATTTCTTGTTAACAATAAATGGATAAACAAATAATCAAATAAATTACAAAAGTTAGTAGTAGCATTAGTAGTCCTATCAGCAATAACTGCATTATTGATAACTGTACTTGTTAGTACTGATAATGAAAAGGTTGGTGCAAATATAAGTTGATGTTATGGGTAAAAATAATTATGAAATGTTATTAATAAAATAATAATAATGATAACAGCTATAACAATACAAATTAAAAAAAAGTAAACAATGAAGGCAATGATAAAATCAATAAAAAGAATAATGATAATTATGATACTAATAATGAGAACAACAATAAAAATATCATGAATATTAGCATTGTTATAGTAATAACAATAATAAAAAAATATAATAATAATAATAATAATAATAATAATAATAATAATAATAATAATGAGAACAACAACAAAAATAACAAGAATATTACCATTGTTATAGTAATAACAATAATAAAAGAAATAATAGTATAGTAATAATAATAATAATAATAATAATAATAATAATAATAACAATCATGATCATCATTATAACAAAAATAATCAGAATAATAAGACCAACAAAAACAATACTAATAATAAAATCAAATATAAAATGACATTAATAATAAAATAGTAATGATTATTGATGATGATGATGATGACAATTAATAATGATGAGGATGATAATGATTAATAATGATGATGATAATAATTAATAATGATGATGATGATTAATGATGATGATGATAATTGATAAGATGATGAAGATAAAGATGAAGATAAAAATTAACTAAGAAGAAAACCATTATTAATGCTAATATCAAGGATGAAAATGTTTTAACCGTAATCATCATAGTGCCACAAATTTGACAATGCCAAAGATATAAATCAATAAAAACTGAAATATATTAAACAAAAAGAAAAGAAAAGAAAAGAAAAGAAAAAAAAAAGATAAAGAAGAAAAAAAAGAAATCAACCGATAGCTTATCTATCCAATCAACATGACATTCTGCCTACAACTTGCACAGAACATGATTCATGCAAATTTCCCGGTATAACTTTTGAGATCGTCGTCCCAGTTTATAGGCCTTTTATCAATTCAAAATGCTGCTGTTTAGATATAAATTCTCAGATTCTTCATTTTAGTAGGCTTACTGATGTTAGACCATCAGGATTAAGTGGCATCTTTAGTACCCAAAAGATTAGCCATGGTTCTTATCTTTCCCTAATCTCTAAAGACTACATTCATTCCCGAGATACATTGAAAAAATAATAATAATAATAAAAATAATTTATTTAACCAACACCTTTCTTTGACCTTTATACTGCAACCGATATTTACATTTTCAGGATTTCTGAAATTTAGTAAGAATTTTATAACAAAAATTTACAATTAGTTATTATGCAAAAGCAATCAATATTCAGATAAGCTGGGGTAATTATTTTACATAGATAATTCTGTATACCTTACAATGTTATTCTTAGCATTCTTTACAATTACATTAGCTTTTTTGGTTTTCTTAACTCTATGCAGTTCTATTGTAAATTATCATCAATAAAGATGTCTGTGTAATTTTATTTCTAAAAATTAATAACTATAACATACAGAGCAGAAAACAATTACAAAATCAGGAATACCTAACTTAACATAACCAGTTTATCACAAATAACCAACAATTAGCTGAAATAACAAGTAAAACAAGAATCCAGTTCAAGCCAACAAGATCACTGAGGATCAAGTGAATGACCCGGTCATAAAAATAATCAAGCTCGGCAAATCCCTAATGACCAAAATCAACCCACACTATAAAAGAACGAACAAAAAATAGCTTGAAAATCCTGCATGTCCTACGAAGATGCTACTGTAAATACCGTTTTCTAATTTAATTTTCTATACCAAAATTTTTAAAAAATCAAATCAAAATGCTCCAGACCCTTGCTATGCCTTTCATGATATCCCTATAGTAAAAAAGTGAAAGATAAAACATTTGTTAAGAAATCTTTAGTTTTCGCACCTGACGCGCATGACAATTACACACCATTTCAATGACAAATGACAATCTTTTCAAAGAGAATATGATTTATTTCTGCCAGACATATCACAAACAACCACAATCAACATCATGCAATAGCTGTCACGCGATATTAAAGCTAATTTCGCATCTCGTCGAAGAATGACAGTTCATGAAACGCATATTAACAAGTTAAAATCAAGGTGATGTTTGACAGGACATGTTCAACAAAGACCCAAATGTCAATTACATTACCATAACCCTGAAAAGGATTAATAATAATAATAAATATAATTCAGGAAAAATTATAATCTTCTCATGTCAAAAAAATGTAAACACAACCCTCCCACGCCACCTACACCCACTCCCGATGTCTAAAATCTGAAAATTCGGGCCTAAATCCACGAAAACCACCTAGCTGAGGGCGACACACCCACTGTCAACAAGAATCCCACACGACAGCGAAATAAATATTTTTTTTCGAATTTGGCGCGAACGCAAATCCAAGATGGCGGCCATGGGTGCCTCCCCCTCCCCCCCCTCTGTCTCTCTCCCTTGCTTTCCTCACCGTCTCTTCCTCCTTCTCCATCCCCGTGGGCATCTGGGGCACCGTGCGGTTGATGGCGTTGAACTCGGCATAGTCGGGGATGTCCTCCTGCCTGTACACGGGGATGGGCTTGGCGGCGTCCAGCTGCCTCGCCCGGAACTTGCTCATTTTCCCGAGCCTCTCTACGCGATCCCTGGCCGAGGAACACCACCCACGAAACACTCCATAATTCACTCTCACGGGGGGGCCGAGCGGCGCTGAGCCCACCGCTAAGCAAGGCGGCCGACACCTACGATCGGTCCATTTTGATGGATTTCGCTTTCCGACACACACAGGGGGATATTCGAGGGGAAAACAGTGATTCAGGTGGCTGGGAACCTCGGTGCAATCATGGCGGCTCTTCACACCACGCTCTGCGCGCCACTACGACGCCAGCGCCGCCGCGCGCCGCCACCTCGCACTAATCGCCACGCCGCGCAGACCGTACTTTTCCTCGCTCCCGCCCGTGCCTCGCTTGCTTTTCGATTTTTTTGCACCTTCGGGATGGGGACTTGGGCGGCCTTGGGGGGATCCTGGGAATCGAAAAATACTTGTTTATCACATGCTATTGCAAATGGGCTAAATTATGGGCGTGGCTGTCCTTTCATTGGAGCTTGTCACCCTCACAATACTCACTCCCTCCACAATAAAATTGAGAATAAATAAACCGAAGGACAGATAGACTCCCAGACACAAGAAAAAGGATACGTAAATGACTCATGCTCATCTTCCACGTCACAGCATCACGTGCTATAATTTTTCCGGTGGCTGGCCTTGCCAAAAGCCCACCCTTAAAATGTGGCGTAACACGTTCACAAATTCGCAGTTAATCCTCTTGTATTACCTTGTTTACAGCCTTTGTTTTCATCTATCTATCCTATATCTGTTATAAAGGATATATTACGATTATTTGCGATATGTCTAAACTTTCATTATGACATGCCACCTTTTTCTCTTAGTTTGTAAACGAAAGTATACTTCCTTCTATTGTAATGCAGGGTGCTTTTATTTCTATATGATCGTCAGAGATTTTATTGCTGTCATTAAAAAAAGAGTTTTAGTAAAGTTACCATGGATTTCATTGTAGTTCGGACAGTCTACGTGTTTTCTCTTTTATTAGTCGTCCTTTCAGTATAATAGTCATCATTTTTCAGTCGACATTGTTCAGATCATTATTCCTATGTTCTTTTATATAAATTTTATGTTATTTTGTCATTATTTCCATTCTCAGTTTTCGTTGTCGCTGTTACAACTACTGCTGTTGTTATTATCATGATTATGATTTTTAACATTATCATTGTTGTCATTATCTTTTTTATGATAATAACAACAGCTTTGATTTTATTGATATTTATTACACATTATCATTGTTGTCATTATCTTTTTTATGATCATTATTTCACAATCTTATTAGTTTTAACAGTACTAATCATGTTATAATTGTTTGTTGTTACTATTAATACTAATTATTACTATGCATAGTTGTTACTATTAATATTATTCATTACTATGCATTTTTGTTACTATGAATACTAAATTTATTCTTGGTGCTTTTCATCGTCAAAATTTTAGTTTTTATTATCAAAACCATTACTACTATTATATTCCCTTGATTGTTATTTTCATCATTATTATTACGATCATAATCATAAAAATAACAGTGATAATGTAGGATAATTAATATCATCATTAATCCTGTTATTGATCATAAAACTATTATGATCTTAGTTATTATTATTGCAGTTGACATTTTTTCTATCATCCTTGGTATCATATGTCTGCACCATTAATTTTTCTTGTGTTTCTTCGATTCTGTAATATAGTAAATTACCTTATGTTTCTTTAACGTTATTATTCTTTATCACCACCATAGATATTATCCTAATAATTCTATTTAGTAGAATAATTGTTTTCATCTATCGCATTCACGTTATGATCATAAATATTACGATCATCACAAAGGTGTTTTTTTTCATGATTAAGATATTGTGTCTAATTTCAAATGTAGTTATTGACGCATTCCCTTAATTTCGTCGTGGTTCCGCACTGTCTTGGAATCATTATCGATGTCTCACTATATCTCGTCTTTATTTCACCATTGTTCATTCTTACCGCCATCAGTGTTAGTGACTAATTTGATAATAAACATATTACTTATCATGATCACTATATATCATTGTCATCTTTGCAGTTAAGTTTCTACGTGTATATGAATAACGAGTTTTTTATTTTAATATTTTATCATACTTACAAATAATGTTACTCTTTTCATTCCCAAAAATCCTGATTTTATTCACGCTTCAGAATAGCGGCAGATTGTCAATTTAAAAAATGTTTAGTTTGACAGGACAGTCTACAAATTTCAAATGCAGACCTTTTCATTGCTGAAAACTCTTCCGCAAGCACTTAAAAAATATGATAATGCCACTAATTCATATATAACGTGTGCGAAACTTAATGAATGGGAATAAAACTCTCAACTTATTTTGGTGGGTTTTAAAAGATTTACTATTGTTTCAGAGTTGTGTAGGCATGAGGTATTTGGTACTCTTGTAGTGTGCGGGTGTCCGGGGAGTCAGGAATCCGCTGCTGGAATTTGGAGAAGCGTATACAGCCATCCTCTGTTCTATATTTATTTGCGATCTTATTCGATAACAAGATAAGAAACTTGGTTGAATTTTAAAGGTCATTTTTAATAATACATTGACACAGTGATATTACGCACTGCGAAATCACCGCACGTTTTCTGAAATTCCACCGGCGACGTTTGCTCGTAGGAAGTAGCTGGCAGACTCGACCAGTCTTCGTGCCATATGATGGTCATACACTTTTGGTTTCCTAGTCTCTTAATTCTGTGTTTGTATGTGGAATCGCCAGAAGACAACTACAACAACACCTTTAAATTACATCTGACCCGTATACACTCCTATTTGGAGAACCCTCATTCAAGATTTTGGATATTACGGGTTGAATGCGGTTGTAATTATCGATTGGTGTGGTACACAACGTCCGCAGACATCAATGGCCTAAATTTATTTCGCCGGTTCATAGGTCTCAATGGACGTTTCAGTAACATCTCTTTTCTTAATGAATGACTGAAGTATTTCCATTCAATTAAATATATGGGAAATGGTTCAAGTGAAGTAATGCGAAGGAAAATCTCTCGACTTGAATAAAACGTGCTCTTAATTGATTTAAAAATTTGAATTTGTTTTTGTCACCAAGAGACGATCAGATTACTCTAATGTCGAAAAAATACTAAAGAGACACGATGTGAGCAATTCCAAGACATGTATCTTTTAGTTTCATTTAATTCTCAAAGGCAAGTGTGTATCAATATTCAAACGCATCGTATACGGGCAACCACCGGATGTACAAGTGTAATGCTTTTCGCTTAAATCACAAATTCCACATTCAGACTCAACTTGCAACACATTTCAGTGCATTCAAAATTAAACGCAAGATATGCCTTTCAAAATGCAGTGGATGACAAGTGGCTTTATAAGTAAAACATTGCTCAAATAATCGCAAAGTAATAGCCAAAATGGTACCTCCTTTCTAAGGCCAATGACTTAGGTCCTTCTTGCTTACGACGCCTGGAAAGATAAAACGCTTATTTATATTGTCACAACTGATGGACACACGAGGGATTTTAGGTCACATGACGGTCGAGGGTTCCACTGAGAAGAAGTGCTTGTAAGAATTAAGTGACTCATCAAAGACACGTTTCTAGTTAAGCTTACAAATAGTTATACGGTACAAAATCTTAAAAAGGATAGTCATGGCTATTGAGAGAAAACTCGTACCCCAACACGCAACGCAGAATCCCATACTGAAAGAGAGAGAGAGAGAGAGAGAGAGAGAGAGAGAGAGAGAGAGAGAGAGAGAGAGAGAGAGAGAGAGAGAGAGAAAATAAACACGAACATGTACTTAGAAACAAAATACGACAGTAAAATCTAACACGCGGATATATTGGTTATCTTATGCTTGCTTCATTCATGGGATATTTGAAAAAAAGGTGCTTCGCCTCCAGACACAGAGGTCAATCAGCGTGTTACCTACATAATTTATCTGCGATTCGTCGAAATAACTATTTCCTGTGCCCAACTGCAATATCTCTGAAGTGTATGGCCCTCTAATATTTGGTCTCATAGTAGTGCATATATTATTGAGTGTATTCATATTTTCTTTTAATAATTAAGTAGTGTTATCATGTTAGAAAGATGGAAAAGGCATACGGACACTAAACTGTCCATACATATAAATTGGGAGAAAAACACTATTCACTATGCCATTATTGGAGAGTGAGGTGACCATTTCACATCCCGGAATCTATAACATTTATGTATCAACACATTTTATTTATCTGTAAGAGTGGTTAACCTTTTCAACGATTCTCTATTTAGCTATGTATTAATCCAAGTCTCAGAGGTATGGAACTAATGTCATTTTACCTTTGCAATATTCGCGTATCGTTCACTCGTTCGTCTATCGCCGTCTTGCTCTCTGGTCTACTTGCTCTCTCGCTCTCGCTTTCATACTCCTTCGCTCTCATTTTCACTCGATTTCACTCTCGCTGGATGCCTTTGGTAGTTTTATCAGCTGTGTGTGTGTGTGTGTGTGTGTGTGTGTGTGTGTGTGTGTGTGTGTGTGTGTGTGTGTGTGTGTGTGTGTGTGTTGTGTGTGTGTGTGTGTGTGTGTGTGTGCGTGCGTGTGCGTGTGTGTCAGACAGACAGAGAGAGAGACTTTCATACGGAAGCAGTGAGAGAGAGAGAGAGAGAGAGAGAGAGAGAGAGAGAGAGAGAGAGAGAGAGAGAGAGAGAGAGAGAGAGAGAGAGAGAAGAGAGAGGAGAGAGAGTTATGTATACATATATATATATATATATATATATTATATATATGTATATATATGTATATATATACATATATATATATATATATATATATATATATATATATATATAGAGAGAGAGAGAGAGAGAGAGAGAGAGAGAGAGAGAGAGAGACAGATACAGAGATAGAGAGAGAGAGAGAGAGAGAGAGAGAGAGAGAGAGAGAGAGAGAGAGAGAGAGAGAGAGGCAGACAGAGAGAGCGTGAGAGAGAGAGAGAGAGAGAGAGAGAGAGAGAGAGAGAGAGAGAGAGAGAGAGAGAGAGAGAGAGAGAGAGAGAGAGAGAGGAGAGAGAGAGAGAGGAGAGAGAGAGAGAGACAGACAGACAGAGGGAGAGACAGAGACATAGACAGACAGAAACAGAAAATGAAGTGTAGAGACGGAGAGGATATGTCATTTCAAGCCTTCTAAGTTAAGCAAGTAAACATGGGGAAATATTACACATATACATATGTATGTATTCAAACAAAACGGCATATAAAAATAAAAAAGACAGCCATATCAACTCAGGTAAACATGTAGGAAAAAGTAAAGTATACAATTCATGGTTATAGCTTAATTAAGAGAATATCCATACTCCTTTGACGTTGTAAGTGGTCTTGCAGTGCTGCAGATCACGTTTAAGATGGCCTTTGTCTTGACTGAACAGCTGTTTTAAGAATCATGAGAAAGGTTACGATTTTTTCATTTATTTACAAACAATGAAAGCTGTTCAGGGGGTAACGAACCTAAATAAGAATCCTTACGTAAACAACAGTACACGAATCATAAACATTATTTTACTTTAGCAATATTAGTTATTATTTCTTAGCCAAATGTAACTAAATATCAACAAACGAAAAAAGTAAAAAAAAAAAAAAATCGGCTGGCGCGTATCTTTAAAGAATCGCTTTTGAGCAACAAGTCTTTGCATGAAATGCATTATCAAACCTCAATTGTTGATTTATCAAATCGAAAACTATCCCTGCTCATTTTCGAATCTTTCTCAGGAACTGCGCACAATTGTCGATGTAATGACGTTTGGTTTATTTTTAGAAAAGGAACAGGAATTTTGAACACACCAGGCGGGTATAGGCAGCATGCTTTTGAATAAAACCCAAAAACTTATGTTTGCCTTGGATACTAGATTCTACACGTAACACCTTCAATTTTATCAGTATCCATGGAATTCCACTGAATGTTCTTTTATAAAGCGAAACTATAAATTTCTTAGAATCGGGTATATTTGTATCGTTTTCTTTGGTGTACTTGTAATAAAAAACTAATTTGTTTTAGGGGTAACATTTATAATCATATTAACTTTTTCTTCGCTGCCAACAAAAGTCCTCAAAACAATGAGTTCGATATCCCTCCCGCCCAGTTGTACCTCTAATGTTGTATATCCTAAACTATATCTGAAGATATGAGCGGCAAGCAAGTTACTCGAAAATGCGTCCAGGCTATCAAAACTGATTAACTATTTCTTTTATCTGTAATAACACAAGGATTAATATACTAACGTCAATGCACTACAATAATAAGATAAGAAAAGATGTCGATGCTTATGTTGTAGATGAAAGTTTAACTTAACAAAGCGTTTAATGAATGCATTGTCGCACTATTGACGCGCAGACCTTCACGTGTAAAATACAAACCGCCAGTGCATTCACAAGCTCCACAAATTACTAAAACTAACAACAGAATAGTACAGTAGTACTTAAAACGTGCTTCACATTTTGTAATAACACATCACCCTTTCCTGGTGTATACATCATTGTTTTATATTTTCTTGGCTCAAAATATATAATCCCCTTTTGCCGTATACACACACT
>NW_020870652.1:140358-142858 GCF_003789085.1 Penaeus vannamei | reverse complement strand
TGATATATTCCCTTTTGCAAGACAAAACAAAGGGGAAAGATAACGCACGAGGGACGATTATAAGTCGTGATTGTCGAAGATAAAGAATCTTACTTGGGGACAAAGGCTGGGATATAAGTTTACACGAATAAGACAGACATACAATACTCAAATCTTATCGATTTCTTACTTCAAAACTGAAATAAGAAATTATCAAAATCAGTTAAATGAAAAATATAGAAGGAAAAGACGAGAGATTACAAGCTGATATTCACCAACTTGACCACAAACACGAGGAGGGCATTCACGTAAACAAACAAATCCATTCAGAGTATCGGAAGACCCAGTCAAGGGAGGACTTAGATAAACTGAAAGAAGACAAAGCTTACGACACCGAAAAAAAGAAGAAAACGTTTTCTTTGTTCTGAATCACGTCTTGAGAACGATAAAACAAATGCTCTTTTAACATGAGGTCACAGTAAAATGCGGATAAAAAACAAGGATGTAAAGATGTTTAGTTTTCCATAGATGATCATTGATGGCTAGAACAACCCTACAGAAAACGTGTGCTAGAAACATACACCAGTGCAAAAAGTCATATGGTTATCTAAATATAGCGAACAGAGCTGAGGTTTCTCTCTTGCAATTAAGCAAATAGGCACAAAAATCAGGAAAACATATATACACACACTCAGTATGCAGTAAATAAAGGGGAGAGGAAATAAATTGGTAGAAAAGCTGATAGATGACGAGAGATATAGATGGATGGATAGATAGGTAAATTGAAGGAAAGATGCTGAGAGAGACCATATCTATTGTTTACAGTATCTCTGACTCTTTCTCTTTCTCTCCTTTTCTTCTTCTCTCTCTCTCTCTCTCGCCCTTTCTCCTCTCTCTCTCTCTCTCCCCCTTTCTCCTCTCTCTCTCTCTCGCCCTTTCTCCTCTCTCTCTATCTCTCTATATCTCGTCCTTTCTCCTCTCTCTCTCTATCTCTCTCACTCTCGCCCTTTCTCCTCTCTCTCTATCTCTCTATATCTCGTCCTTTCTCCTCTCTCTCTCTCTATCTCTCTCACTCTCGCCCTTTCTCCTCTCTCTCTCTCTCTGCCTCTCTCCTTCTCTCCTTCTCACTCTCTCCCTATCCCTTTCTCCCTCCCTCCCTCCCTCTCTCTGTGCCTTTGTCTTCTCGCTCTCCATCTGCATGCACTCACACAGATTAAAAGCCTCCTTAAGCCTCCTTATATTACGGTTGACCTTCCCTTCCCTCAGCGCGACGTCTTGTATGGCTTCGAAAAGTCGTCTACCTTCTTACTTACTTAATATTGTTTATAATCGTGTTTGTTTTTATGCACACATGTATGCATATACGTACGCATATACACTTGACCTCTGGCCCACACACATAAGCAAACACACATAGACACACACACACACACACATAGACACAAACACAAGCACACATACGCACACACACACACACAAACACATTCGCATACGCACACACATACATTTATGCACACACAAATATGCATATAAATAATATTAAACGCTATAGACACAATACTAACAAAATATTCATTCAGTATTAGTATTACACAACTGCTGATGGATGAGGCCTTTCAAAATGAGTAAAATGTAAAAAATGACACGTATTTTTTACATCCATTGAATATAAAGCTTTTCCTGTGAATTAGAGAAGCTTTTCCCTTTATTTTTTCGGTCTGTCACATGGAAGAGAAAAACGAGGATTATTATGCCTGAAGATTATAAAGATAGATGTGACAAAAGGAAGATAGATCTTTGTTTCCGGTAATGCAGAATATCGGAAAAAAAGGCCGATGTCGAAAAACATGAAAAAGCGTCATAAACAAGGTCCCCTTCATAGGGTGAGGCCAGTCCCTTTAAAAGAAATAAATAAATAAAGAAAAAAACAACAACAGTGCATGTCACCTTACTTTTCACTTCAGGATCGAAAAAAGGTGACATGGCTTTATTAAAGAAATGCTGATAAAATTCCGATATAGATATTTCAATCTACTGCATCATATCAACTCAAAAATCAATAAATATTCAATACAGATATAGAAAAACATGAGCACGTAGATTTCCAAATACAAATATATCAGATTACGTCTTTTAAAATTGACTCGGGTCGTTTTGTATCATCACGGGTTAAGAGTGTCATTTAATTCAGAAAGACAGGAATCAGGGATCATATATATATATATATATATATATATATATATATATATATATATATATATTATATTATATATAATAATATATGTATATATATATATTTATTTATTTATTTTTTTTTTTTAACACGTATGTCTAAAAAGCATTTAGGGAAATGCATATCCGTGAAGAACTGTATGAAAACCAGATTGAAATAAAAAGATTAGACCGGACAGCTCTCTCTCTCTCTCTGAACGTGACGACTCGTTTAGAGATCAACAAATTCAATGAATTCTAAAGTCGTCTTTAGCCACGACCCCCCCCCCCTCCCCCGCTTCATGAGGAG
>NW_020870652.1:132858-135358 GCF_003789085.1 Penaeus vannamei | reverse complement strand
GACGATAATGATAATACTTATAGAAATGAATATACTGAAATGCTGTTAATGATCATATCTTATTCATTATTGCTAGTAATATTTTCAACTGTAATCCCATGATAGCAATAATGACAATAATGAAAATGATAAACATCATCATCGTCAGCACCATGGCAATAAATAGTAATAAAATCAGTAATAATAATAATATTGCTAATAATAATGATTATGGTGGTAGTAGCAGTGATGATTATGATGTGATGATAATGATGTTGATGATGATTATAATGATGATAATGATGGCGACAACAATAAACAATGGCAACAAGAATAACAACAATGATGATGATTTTGATGATGATAATAGCAATATAACAATAACGATGATAATGATAAACCCAAAATCATAAATATTTAGTCCTAATCTCTATTACACTCCTTGATAACAAATTGCTAAAAGAAATGAGTTTTTCAATTTGTCTGCGTTCCCCTATGCATTACACATTTGCAAACCTATCTTCACTTCACTTGCTAATATTTATAAAGTTTCTCGATCGTTAATGGCTGTCTCAGCAGCCTTGGGACAACTTGCATAAAATGTTCCGTATTCCAAAGCCTTGATGACGGGGCTTTTTGTTAAAAATACACCACAACGCTTGTGTTTCTTCATCATTCTTTCGTCACACTTTATATATGTTATAAGGCGCACCAACTAAATTTCCAACTGATATCCATTTTTTCATATACCACTTAATAATGATTTGGGAAGTTTCATTTCACAAATACAGGTTCATTTTTTGTTACTTGAATCTACTCGGTTTCTGGCTAGTTCTTATGCCATCTTTTTCTTCCTCCTTTTTCTTTCTAAACATGACAGGGGTTCCAAAGGTGATGATTTCTTGAGCTTCAGTCTGTAACACTACGCTCTACCCGGAACGCCACAGTGTCACAGTAGTACGCATTCACACCACAGGAGACACTGCAGTACATCACCACCCACCATGACACCACAATGCCCAGTTTTTACACTTAATCATACCGCTTTTACCGCGATAGAACTACTTTACTACATATTTGTTTACCGCTCTTCTATCACACATTACAACATTGCTATTGCTCGTTTGCGCCACAGTCTTCTCCTCACACTGGGACGGTTTGTTGTAATGGAAAACTAAAGATCTCGATGGGTAAATTGGCAGAACAAGAAGAAAACAACAAATATATATATATATATATATATATATATATATATATATATATATACATATACATACATACATACATATATATATATATATATATATATATATATATATATATATATATATATATATATATGTATATGTGTGTGTGTACACACACACACACACACACACACACACACACACACACACACACACACACACACACACATATATATCCATATATATATACATAGATGTATATATATGTATATCACACACACACACACACGCATATATATATATAATATATATATATATATATATATATATATATATATATATATACACTACATGTACATACATAGTACATAGATGTATATGTATATGCATATATATAGAATACATATGAATGTATGTATGTATGTACGTATGTGTGTGTGTTTATGTGTGCGTACGTATATGTCTATGTTTTTGTTTATGTGTGTTTTTTGTTTATATTTGTGTGTGTGTGTGATATATATATATATATATATATAGATAGATAGATAGATAGATAGATAATAGATAGATATAGATAGATAGATAGATAGAGAGAGAGAGGGGGGGGTGAAGGAGAGACAGAGAGAGGGAGAGTGAGAAAGAAAGAGAGAGAGACGGAAGGAGAGAGAGAGAAAGAGAGTGAGTGAGAGAAAAAGAGGGAGAGAGAGGGAGAATGAGAAAGAGAGAGGGAAAGAGACTGAGAGAGAAGGAAGAATGATTGAGAGAAAGTGAGAGAGTGAGAGTGAGAAAGAGACAGAAAGGGGAGAAAGAAAGGGAGTCAGGGAGAGAGAAAGGAAGGGAGATGGATGAGAAGAGAGAGAGAGAGAGAGAGAGAGAGAGAGAGAGAGAGAGAGAGAGAGAGAGAGAGAGAGAGAGAGAGAGAGAGAGAGAGAGAGAGAGAGAGAAAGAAAGATAGATAAGAGAACAACAAACAGAAAGAGAGGTAGTAGAGGCGGTTTTCCTCTCGTGTATAGGGACCATCCACGTGTACCATGAGCTCCTTAAAAAACTGCCGATTCAGCCTCCTAACCCCACCAGTACGGCTCAGTATTCCATTGGCTTCCTTCTATACGAACTCAGCCCGTTTCTTATTTGTTTCTATTTTGTTGTGTGTTTATGGTTTCTTTAGATAATCCTTCTTATGTAACTATAGTAAATAAATAATTATTACTTGTTCATGGTAAGATATTTTGTCCAAGCTTATAATGAAAAAAATGTTATTACTACTTCGATCACAGTAACGGTTTCATATAAAAAATCAAAAGGCGAGTTAGCGTATAACTCTTTCCAGCGTT
>NW_020870652.1:67858-112858 GCF_003789085.1 Penaeus vannamei | reverse complement strand
TATTTGTCTGTGGAAAAGGGTCCATAGCTTTCATCTGTTTCTGAAAAGGGGTCTGTGACGCTGAAAAGGTTAAGAACCACCGATCTATACATTATATCAAAGCTGTGCTCATCTCTACACGCTTTCCACTAGTAGGCCTACATGATTTTTCGATCTCAACAATAGTGGCAATTTAATTACTGGGAATAACTTTCATTCAATTATTTCTGGCACATAAACTATTATGCGCAAAATTTCTGCTTCCTATAGTCCTTTTTTTAACATCCTGTATGTAGGTTTTATTTTAATACTGATATTAATAATTTTCACGACTTTAAAAGATGAGAATATGAGAAGAGGCAACAAAACGAGAAAATATTGAATCATTGCAAACATGATGATTATTGCAATAATTGCAATACTGGTACAACCACTAATAATGATGATGTTAACAATTACAATAATAAAACCGATAATAATAACAAGGGTGAAACAACAACACTGATAATGACAATGGAGATAAAATGATAACAATAATAATAGTGAAAATAATAATAGTGATACGATAATGATAATAATATGATGATGATAAACATAGTAATATTGATAATGATGATAGTGATGCTAATGATGGTAATGATAGTAATAATGATAATAATAATAATAATGACTAATTGTAATACTGGCATTGATGATAACAACAATAATCATTATTAAAAGAATTATATTTGGTAATAAATTCAGTAATACTGTGATTAGAGTGGAGTCGTGAACAGCACATCTCTCTGCCTCCCCCGGGCTAAGCGGCTTCAGTAAATGTAGACTTTTAAGCTCTTGATTCTTGCTAGGACTTTTATTGATTTTACTTCCAGGATTGTTTCGTTCGTTTTCAATGTTGGAGTAAGAGAAGATGTATATAGATAGAGGTAGAGATAATTGGAGAGAGAGAGAGAGAGAGAGAGAGAGAGAGAGAGAGAGAGAGAGAGAGAGAGAGAGAGAGAGAGAGAGAGAGAGAGAGAGAGAGAGAGATAAAATAAATAATGAGACTTGGAAACCAAGACACAGAAGGAGAAAAAAGTAACAAGAAAACCACTACTCTCTTCCGTGAACTCAAAAAGAAAGCACAAAGCAGAAGTGATAAAGATCATGCACAGAAGCCATTAGCCAATAAAGATCCCCGCATGACCGCAGACGCGTAGTGATGCCATCAGATGTTCATCCTGTTCTGGAATGTTCCTCTCCACAACAAGTTAAAAAATCTAATCAAATAAAAATCACTTTGCACTGTTTTTTTTTTATTGTTTTCGCGTTAGGAATATTTCCATTTTCTAATTCTGATCTTAGAAATATGCAATTTAGGAGATACGGATGTGTCTACGTGTCCTGCGTACGGTACATTATGTGCGTACACGTGGCTTATGTGTGTGTGGGAGGGAGCAATGCCTTTGTGTCTGTTTACGTGTGTGTGTGTGTGAATGTGTCTGTTTGCGTGGGTGTGTGTATGTGTATGTGAATGTTTGCTTATATACAGTGTATATGTACGTATGAATTCCTGTTTTTTTTATTATTATTCTGTGCAAATGTGTGTTAATGTCACTGTGTGTGTATGTGACTGAAAGCAGGCGCACGGAGTATGACCTCAACGCCAACGTCACAATCACCACACTTTCCTTATTTTTGTTTTTGTCATCATCACCATCATTTTCATAAATACTAATCTGGTTATCATTATTGTTATTATTGTCGCTTTTCTTATTCTTATTGGTATTACTACTATTATCTTTATCATCATCATCATCCTCATTATCATCATAATTGCTGCTACTACGAATGTTGTTGTTGTTATTGCTATTATTATGAGAGAGAGAGAGAGAATATTTACATTAGTATTATTATCAACATTATTATCGCTATCGCAACTACTACAACTATTATTATTATTATTATTATTATCATCATCATCATCATTATTATCATTATTATCATTGTTGTTGTTGTTACGACCTTAACTACTACTACTACTATTATCCTTACTGTTATCACTATTACTATTCTTACTGTTATTATCCTCATTATTACTATCATCATTATCATCATCATTGACATTACTATAATGATAATGATAATAGTAACAATGATAACAGTGATAATAATAATGAAAATGATAAATAATAATAACAGTGATGATAATAATGATAATGATAAACAATAATAATGATAATAATAATTAACAATGTAACAATAATAATGATGATAATGATAATGATAATAGTGATGATACCAATGGTAATAATGATAATGATAATGATGATACCAATGGTAATAATGATAATAATAATGATGATAATAGTAATATACCAATGGAAATAATGATAATAATGATAATGATAATAGTAATAATACCAATGGTAATAATGATAATAATGATAAGAACGATAATGATAATAATATTATTAATAATAATAATAACAATAATGATAATGATAAAAATAATAATTATTATCATTATTGTTATCTATGTTACCATTATTATTGTTATTATCTCTTTTGTCATTATCAATGTTAATGATGCTATCATTATTATTGTCATTATAACTATCATTATTACTACCATTATTATCATCGTTATTATCATTATTTCACATTATCATCATCATTATTATCATTATTATTACTATTAGTATTGTCATTGTTACTACTACTACCATTACAACTATTAATATTCATTATCATAACATTGTCACTGTTATCATTATTATCATCTTACTCCTTATTACTATCACTATCATTGTTATTATTACAGCCATAATTATTGTCATCATCATCATTATGTCCTGAACCTATGCTGAGCAAGTATAACCAAATTTAAACAGTGAGAAACCATGATGTGTCCGAAACAAGTAAAAATCGCTTAAAGCATGAACGAATGATTAACTAGAGAGCGTGAAGCCATTGGTTGTAGGCCTAGAAGACAAATCAAGCCCTTCAAAATAAAAATAAGGTGAAACTATACAACACAAATTTCTAATCACATGACTTACTGCCATCCAACACGCGATTTTAGGCACTTAACGTGAGGTATTTCCTGTTCGCCAATATATACTGTAGATGGAAAGGGACTCCAGGATATCCTAGCCTAACCTTCTATCGCTTGACTCACTCTGGTTTATCATAGAGCACAGAGGGAAGTCTGCAGGGAACCCAATGCTCGGCTGAGACGAGTGTATCTGTTCAGTGCCTATCATAATTAAATATCATTATCAATATTATTGTTATTATCATCATTATCATTGTTATTATTATTATTATTGTGTCTGCGCGCGCGCAAGTGTGTGTGCGTGTGTGTGTGTGTGTTTGTTTGTGTGTTTGTGTTTATGTTTGTATGTGTGTCTACTTATACACGCATGAGACATAAAAATGGAGAGAAGGGGCAAAGCAAAGTACAATCGCACCGACTTGGTAGCATCAAAAAGTGACTAAGATACGTGTGACCTTTTTTCTTGGAAGACTTTATGCGTCATACAAGAAGTCCGCCGGAGATCCGAGCTTGCTTGTGCGACCAACAGGTGGCAGTGTTTGCATACTTGTAAACATTGACCTTTGATCTTTGATGGACGGTTGTTGTTTCCGTTTTGTTGATGATGTTGTTGATGTGCGTGCTTCCTTGGCTTATGATACTAGAGAGAAGGTTTTTTGAAGGGTACTGCAGATGGTGTTGACAGTATGTAAAGACGGGAAATGAGATAAAATATGCTAGGTTACTAGGTCTTGTTTTTCGAGAATTTATCTAGAATTCTCACTTATCTTTGTCAAAATCCGTTTAAGCTCTTTTTAGTTACCTCAAGCGCACAATTCACATCATCGATAATACAACAATTTATATTAATATTCAATTTCCACCTCATGACATTTTATCGTATTCGCCACGTGCACGCGCATGAATCCACGAATGAAGCGAGAGAAGGGAAACGAGCTTATGCCTAAGTGAGTTAAACAAGAGTTGTTACATCCTGTCCTCTCTTACATCACATACTTCCCCTCTATCCCCCACACCCCCATCACCGGTTCTCTGTAAATCCTGTCCTCTATTTCTTCACATATCCCCATCCCCCCCCCACATCTGTCGTTCCCTCCCACCCACCTTCCCTTAGATTTCCCTTAACCCTTTCCACCCACCCCTCCCTCAACTTTCTTTCTCTCCCTCCTCTCTCCCCCTCTTTCTCCTTACTCCCTCATCCTCTTTCCCTCCTCACTTACCTTCTCTCTCCCTCCTCCCCTGCCCTCTCTCTCCTCCCTTCACCCTCTCCCTCCTCCCTTACCCTCTATGTCCCTCCTCCCTTGCTCTCTCTCTCTCTCCCTCCTCCCTTTCTCCCTTCTCCCTCACCCTCTCTCTCCCTCCTCCCTCACCCTTTGGCATACAAACACTAGCATTTAGTATAATTAATTACTGCCTAAACATCACACCACATATCAACAAACTAAAATGGCTAAAATCACAACAGAAATACAGCTATGACACATGTATTCTAATCCATTCTAATTTACCCGAATTGGCTATTACCTATACAGACAACAGGTAACACAGCGGGTGTCCATACAAGGCAAAACAACTGCTTATATATCAAAAGATCGAATACAGAAACCGGGGCAAGAAAATGCAAATCCAAGGACTGGTGATTTGGAACCAGTTACCCAAAAATATTAGAAATATTTCCAACCAAAAGACATTTAAAACAAAAGTGAAAGATCATCTACTGAAATATCAGTGACATCAGGCGCTTAAACATCAAGCGAGAACGATATTTCAATCATGATATTAGTGTTCTGTGTAATTTTGTTCCACCAGCATTGTACAATATCTATGTTCATAGTATCTTATTACATAGTGTAAACCCCTTATATGTAAACAGAATACCCATTGTAATTAATGGAATAAAATGTTTGAATTTGAATTTGAATTTGAACTCTCCCTCCTCCTCTCTCTCTACTCCACTCCTTTGCTCCCTTCTCCTCACCCTCTCTCTCCTTCTCCCTCCCTCTTCTCCTTCTCCTCCCCTTCTCTCCCTTCTCTCACCCTCTCTCTCCCTTCTCCTCCCTCTCTCTTCCTCCTCCCTTTCTCCCTTCTCCCTCACCCTCTCTCCTCCCTCGCCCCCTTTCTCCTCTTCCCTCACCCTTTTCCCTTCTCTCTCCTCCTCTCTTTCCTCTCTCTCTCTCCTTACTCTCTCTTTCCTCCCTTCTCCTCACCCTCTCATTCCACATCTTCTTCTTCCTCCTCCCTTACCTCTCCTCTCCTCATCCCTCTCTTCCTCTCCCTCTCTCCCCCTCCTCCCTCGCCCTCTCTGTCCCTCCTCCTCACCCTCTCTCTCCCTCCTCCCTCACCACTCCTCCTCTCATTTTCTTTCTCCTCCTTACCCCTCTCTCTCTCCCTCTTACATCCCTCTCTCATCTCCCTCACCCTCTCTCTCCCTCTCACCTCTCTCTTCCTCCTCCCTCCCCCTCACTCTCCTCATTTTCTTTCTCCTTACCCTCTCTCCTCTCTCCTTTTACCCTCCTCTCTCTCTCTCCCTCACCCTCTCTCTCCTCCTCCCTCACCCTCTCTCTCCCTCCTCCCTCACCCCCTCACTCCTCCTCCCTCATATTTTTTCTCCCCTTATCTCTCTCTCTTCCCTTTTCCCACATCCTCTCTCTCCCATTCTCCCTCACCTCTCTCCTCCCTCTCGCCCTCTCTCTCCACACCCCTCACTCCCTCCTCCCTCATTTTCTTTCTCCTCCCTTACCCTCTCTCTCTCTCCCTTTTCCCACATCTCTCTCTCCCATCTCCTCTCTCTCTCCCTCCTCTCTTCCTCTCCTCTCCTCACCCACTCCTCCTATTCTTTCTTTTCCTCCCTTACCCTTCTCTCTCTCCCTTTTCCCTCCTCTCTCTCCCATCTCCCTCACCCTCTCTCTCCCTCCTCCCTCCCCTCTCAACCCTCACTCCCTCCTCCCTCATTTTCTTTCTCCTCCCTTACCCTCTCTTCTCTCTCCCTTTTCCACATCCTCTCTCTCATCTCCCTTTTCTCTCCTCCCCCCTCTCACTCCCTCCTCCCTCATCTTTCTTTCCTCCCTTACCCCTCTCTCTCTCCCTTTTTCCCACTCCTCTCTCTCCCTCTTCTCTTCTCCTCTCCTCACCCTCTCACTCCTCCTCTCCCACCCCCTCACTCCCTCCTCCCTCATTTTCTTTCTCCTCCCTTACCCTCTCTCTCTCTCCCTTTTCCCACATCCTCTCTCTCCCATCTCCTCACCTCTCTCTCCTCCTCCCTCGCCCTCTCACCCCCTCATTCCCCTCACTCCCTCATTTTCTTTCTCCTCCCTTACCTCTCTCTCTCTCCCTTTCCCCACATCCTCTCTCTCCCATCTCCCTCACCCTCTCTCTCCCTCCCTCGCCCTCTCTCCCTCCTCCCTCACCCCCTCTCCCTCCTCCCTCATTTTCCTTTCTCCTCCCTTACCCTCTCTCTCTCTCCCTTTTCCACATCCTCTCTCTCCTCTCCCTCACCCTCTCTCTCCCTCCTCCCTCGCCCTCTATCCCTCCTCTCCTCGCCCTCTCTCTCCCTCCTCCCTCGCCCTCTCTCCCTCTCCCTCACCCTCTCTCTCCTCCTCCCTCTCTCCCTCCCTCACCCTTTCTCTCCCTCCCTCCCTCTCCTCTCTCCCTCACTCTCTCTCCCTCCTCCCTCGCCTCTCTCTCCCCTCCTCCCTCGCCCTCTCCCTCCATCTCCCTCGCCCTCTCCCTCCCTCCTCCCTCGCCTCTCCCTCCCACCCCCAACTTCCAGACGGTCTCTTTGTAAAGCGCGGGTCGCTGGCACGGCCGGACATGACACATTGGGTCTGTCCGCCACTCCTCATGAGACAAACATTTAGTAGCGATGCAAGGTGTCCCTCTAGTTCTTCTTTTTTGTTGTCAGGCGATCTCTACTTTTCTTATTATGTGTTTCATTATCTCTGCTTCTTCATTTTTATGCCTGTACCTTTATTTCTTTATTCTTCTGTTTGTCTGCCTGTTTTCCGCCCCTCCCCAACTGGTCTCTCTTTCGCTTTGTCTTTGTATTTTCTTCTCTTTCTCTTCATTTTTGTTGCTTATACTCTGTCATTCCTATTCTCGCTCTCTCCTTCCTTCTGCTTCCCTTAATTCTTTTTTTCCTGTCTGCTCCCCCTTCTCTCTCTGTTTCTGTCATATATCTGTCACATGCCAAACATAGGGTGAAAGTCTGTCTTCTGATTTTATATGCCTAGCGTCGAACTTCAGAGATTTCGACCTGTGGTCAACCAATCACTATGAGGTTGGCTTACTGGGCACAAACTTCATAGCTACATTTTTCTTAATGTTGCTAATCTAAAAGTGCATTCACCCGTGCCATAGCCACAAGCTCATTCTCCGGGACACAGCTCTGTGGTAGTTATTTAATCGACACAGACTTTTTCCCTTTGACTGAGACTAAAAACGCCATTGATGAAAATGTCACAAACCAAAGGCCAAGGACACTGCCCTGTGGCGCCCCTGGCCTGACTTGTGGCTGAATGCCTCCTAGAACTATACTCCTGCGGCAGGTGTAGAAGCCAGCTCCTCTTCTCCATTGCTAGTTCGTAGGCATGTCACCTTTATCATGCAGCCAGAAAAAAGTAAAAAGGAAAGAAAAAAACTCAAAGCTTTCCAGAAACACAAAACCATACGTGACTTTGGCGCTACACAAGAAGGGAATACTGCGAATACTACATGTCCCTTCGATATAATGGCATGCAAATGAAAGCATAAGAGACGACCTAAGGGGCCATCCATTTTTTCTTCACTTTCATGAGCATACAAACCTTACGCCGTGGGGAGGAGGTTAATCTCTGACGTACGGATTTTATGAACATGAAATTGACGATTCGGATCAAATCAAACATTATATATGATTTATTGCCTTTGTATCGCGCTGTTGAACTCAGACAAGACGTGCGGCAGATGAGATTTTTACACGAGGACATATTTATGGCTTAGAATTGATCTTATTCTCATGATGAAAGTCCAGTGGGCATAAATAAAAAAATAACGTCATTGCAATTTCCTATAATGGTGGCCTACTAGAATCTTTAGACCTTTAGACCCTGGACATCCTGTTGGCAAAGGTCATCGCCTTTGTATACTCTGTGGGGTCTTGGGAAAGCAGTTTTTTCGTATATTTGAGAAAATGATGGAAAATGGATGACCACTAAAAAAGCAGCTAACAGGCTGTTGTGGCTCGCAAAGAAGTCCGCATACTTTGGACACAAAACGTCACGGAGAAGAGTGCTGGAGACCTCTTCTTCCGTAGCCGGCGGCGAGGAAGAGTCGACGGGAGCATATCATCATGATGGAGCAAGCTATAAGAAGGGCCGTGGCAGGAACTTGGCCAAAGGCTCGCTCGAGGTCAAGAAGTAAATCTTGTGCCTGATGCCCCGCGGTCAGTCCCTCGCTCTAAGTAGATAGCACAGACGCTTGTAAGCCTGCCAGCCATCTCTTCAATATCCAAATTGCCGCGAACATAGATGGGTTTTGGTTAGATGTTCAGTTCAAAATACTTTGAACTGATAAAAAGGGTCACAGGTCGATTTTTTCTGGCATCCGATTTTCATATTTTCTTCTTGATAGGTATCAGACAGACACCTGCAGTATTATTGAGTTACAAGTTTGGCCATTGATAAAGGCTGTGCCAGGCATGTTTGCTGCAATCAAGGTCTGAATCAATCAGATCCTATGCCTTTACGCTATCAATATCTCAGAACAACATAGGTTAGGATATTCCTATTGCTTTTGGGGCAGAGCGGTGAAAGTGTCATATCAGATCATGGACTGTACTTTTACGAAACATGACAATCCAATAGATCATTTTTCCTTGATTGTTGAAGGCTGATAGGAGGTGGAATTCTTCTTTCATATCTCTTTGCCATTACGTGAAAGTGAGGCTCGTCTTTCTTACAGACCATTCTTGCAGGGACAGCTCCAATATCAGGTGTTCCATCCAACTAAGGGCGTTGCAGAAAAAGACAATTATAAAAAAAAACTGCTTTCCCAAGACCCCCCCCCCCCCAGAGTATACAAAGCAATAAAGTTAAAGGTGATGTCTTTGTGATACAAATAAACTTTTACACCCAAACCCAGGTTGAAGTTTGTGGCATTGTGTCATCAGGGGATGTTCAGAAAGAAACGATATTTATTAAAATAATTGCGCCGAACTTTGCTGGACCGTGAGCTACACTTGTGGATGATATATATCATTTTTCTATCTCTGTCTCTGTCTCTCTCCCTCTCTCTTTGTCTCTCTGTCTCTCTCCCTCTCTTTTTGCTTCTCCCTGTCTCTTTGGCTCTATGTCTGTCTGTCTGTCTGTCTGTCTGTCTGTCTGTCTGTCTGTCTGTCTGTCTGTCTGTCTGTCTGTCTGTCTGTCTGTCTGTCTGTCTGTCTGTCTGTCTGTCTGTCTCTCTGTCTCTCCTGACAGACCTCTCATCCCAGTGTCAGACGAGATATTCCAAAATGAATAAGAGAAATCTTTACTAGTCTGACTTTAATTCCGAAAAGCCATCTAAGTAACGCACTAAATATTGGTAAATTAGTACATCAGATCCACTTTACTTTGTACGGTTCCAATGTTACGAAATGGGGTTCGTTCTGGTCGGTGCAGTGAGATTGCTGCTTAAATCTTTCAGCTTGATGTATGTATCTTTACCCCCAAGCGATTCATGGGTTTAATTATGGATACTTTTGTTCCTGTAGTAAGTCTGAAGGCATTACAAGCTGGAAAATCATTGAGTTTGCCTAGTTTTGCTTAGGATTGCATCGACATGAATGAAACTGGGGAAACTGAGGAAAGAATGTATTGAATCGTAACGCTTGGGTAACTCATAATCTCGCCATGAGTCTAATGAAGTATTTGAAATTATGGGGCAAGTCATTATATCTTGTTGGAACGTGTTTGAATGTTGCAAAACTGCTGTGAAATTACAATAGAAGTAGCAAAATAAGTAACGTTACGTTATTTCTGGGTAAATGTTGTGCTTGAAAACATGCCCTCCTTGGTTATAGGTGCTCCCTTCTTTACACAGCAAGTGCAATGCTGATTTCTTCTGTGGGTTTCAGTTCAGGTTATATCTATATTTAGGCTTAGTTTTATGTACTAGAGCCTTTTTCTATATCTAAAGATATGTAAGTGCATATGTGCGCTAATATTATCAGACGCTGTTTATACAGATCATTTGTAGAATACACATAAAATACACAACGGCACATGTTTATTGTGTAATTTTAATGTTAATTGTTTTAAACAAATAAATGTATTAGATATCAAAGGTCATATAGCAAGCACTAAGGTAAAGTATGACGCCGAAAGGGGCAAAGTTGACTAAGTTTCAAGTCATATGGTAAGATAGTATGTTACTATAAGGGGTAGAAAGAGGGCTAAAAAATTGAATAGGGTAGTTATTGATAGGAGAGGGATGTGTATTGTGCATGTAATAAAGAATCATAATACATGTGGAAATGAAATGGTCTTTGTGTCTGTCTCTAATACATGTTGAAACCTCTCAAATTCCTTTCTCTAAATTCTTCTGACACTTATATTTTTAAAATTCTGTAACTTCTGTAATGCATTTTTTGGAAGTTTGATGAAAATAGGACTAAATTATCAATAAAATTATTTATTTGTAATATTTTTGTTAGTCAACATTCTATTCAAGAGCTTAATGGTCTGAGTCACACCTACCTGAGATAAATGTGAAATAATTGTTTTATAAACTTGGAGAAACTACTATACTTTTCATTTCACTTAAAGTCCATTTTTTTCTATTACTCTGTTTATCTATAAAGCATCAATTACAATGTCTAAGTCTCCTTGTGAAAATATACATATGCAGTAAATTTAAGGTGTAATGGTATCAATACAAGAGTAAATGATGTATTGTATACAGGCAAAATAAAATACCAAGATTCCCTAAAAAACTAAAATGTTTTTATTCAAATTCAGAAATTACAGTAAATTTTCCACACAACCATACCATCTTGTATAAATATGGAATGTATCTCTGTTACAATAAAATCATAAAAACATCAAATGGAACCAAAACCAGAAAGAAAAAAAAAAAAAATGGTCGTAAAAAATAAATAAAATTATAAAAAGTCCGCAACAGTAATAATTGTCGTTATTCTATACCTTAAAAATGACCAACATCTATGCCCATCTTCCTACACTATGACTGCCGAACTATTTTATTTGAAAAGAAAATAGTTCCCTATACCCCTGCAACTGATACCATAAAGTCTCCAGACTCTGAATTGCTGACAAACTTGTAAGGCAACACATTCTGTTATTTACCTTTTCTTTTCATAGAGAGCAAAATGCGTGTCACTTTGGGCACAAGTAAATTACTGATCGATACATGTGTAAACACGTGCACAGAGTCACCTTGTACACTGAAACATACACACATCTAGCACATTTGAGGTTTTAACCTTCCATATAATTCTTTGAAATTACAAAAAATCTCTTCATCTTCAACAATATATACAGAAATAGGTGACAATAAGGAAAGGGGCTATTATATTATGCAATATTTTCTGACATTACTCCTCACTGGTAACACATGCACACACAATTACCAACATTTCCTACACAAATATATATGTTTTACTTTATTCCACCTAAAGCACTGGCTGGAGGGAATTGAGTGCAGAAAGCTAGCTATCATGTGCGTAACATCAATTTCAACTAGGAACATTAAACTCTTCCACTTTGAATTACTGTATCATTTAATCTATCCTTGATAAATAAATCATTATATATATATATATATATATATATATATATATATATATATATATATATATATATATATATATATATATATATATATATATATATATATAATTTCTTCACTTTGGATGTTCAACACTATGTTCAAAACGGTTTATCATCACTTGATTTCCTACCCCAAATATCACTAGAGAATTATCAACAATAATGAAAACTAACTCTAAATATGCTTTTAACAAACAACCATCACGACTACTTTCTTATAATACTCATGTTGTGCAGCCAGAGAAATTAAACAAAATAAGAATAAATTTTACCTTTTTCCACTTTTTGATATGTATCTTTTATATCCTTACATAAGCATTATTTATCACCATATAAATACACATAAAATTTTAATTACCAAACATAGTAAAAAAGAAAATATGAACATTTTCAAATAAAAGTCAAAATAGCAATACCTTTAAAATCAAACCTCTTTCTCTTATATCAATTATAATTATTTGCTTATTGTCAATATAAATCATTGTTTCCACAGATTTCAAGTCTTTCAGACATTTAACAGATCAAACAAAGAATCATATCACATGTATAAAAGCACAAAGACTGGGAAAAGGAAGAAAAAAGTAGGGTGGGGAAAAAGGAGAAATAAAAAAAAGCTCTAAAATTACTCTCCAACCTTTCCAAAATGCACAAGCAGTTTCTATGCTGCGACCACTACTGCCAGTATCACACCTCTTCTTGGCTTACCATCAACCACTTGAAATAATACAAGAAAAAACTTAATATGCTCTCCAACTCAAAAAGGTAGTTCGATGCACCTCGAAGCTTAGGTATCTTCTTAAAACTGAAAAAAATAGGAAAGACAGGACTTGGGGGGATGGCCAGAAGAGGAGAAGGCAGAGGCTTCAGAAAAGGATGGCAGGAGACTCCACATGTTGCTTAAGAGGCATAGTGCTCAGGCATGACATAGGAGATATCATCCCATGGGTGACGGTACAGGCCCTGCTTCAGCCTCTTCTGGTCCAGGTAGTGGCCTGAAAGAGAAGGGGAATGGTATAAAGATGCTGGCTGGTGGACCTTTAATAAGCAGATATGGAAATATACAAAAGAAGAAAAAAAAAAACTAAATATGGGCATATGTGTCCATATGCCCATCCACGCAGAATATTAAAAATACTAAAAAAAAAAACAAAAAAACTTTGTATCCGCTAAAAATTTAACTTCCAACGTGACAGAAATGAATAGTAACCCTGTATGTGTGCACATATAACCAAGGCATGTACCAAGAATATAGGGGTTTTACAATCTTTGACATACACAATTGGAAAGTTTCATATTTTGAAAGATACTATTCTTTGAACTTGAATATTTGTGTTGTGCCTATATGCAAAGTCATATGCAAATAAATTTGAACATTATGAAGCTATGGGAAGGATGAATAAATTGCATTTATTGTCACCTAGCACCTATAGCATTTAAAGTTGTCCTATTATGCTTTGTGTTCATTTACATTCTCTCTCAGGAATGATTTAAGAAGATATTTTGTAATGTTTAATTTGATTTGTATTAAATTTCTGTGGGAACTTTGCCATCTGATGTGATCTGTGCTCTTTCATACGATCTAAATTTACTTGTGTGGCAGGGCTACTAGTGACTGAAATATAGGGAATTATAAATATCAAATCAAAATTTACAATTTTGTTGCATTGCTTGATGAATCGTGGGAAAATTACTATACCGATATAGTATAAATTGTTGGCTACCCAGCATATCCCAACAGGGTACCATGTTGTGAGAGATGATGTCAACTAGTACACTTGACAGCTGTTTCTTTGTGCAGTTCAAATAATTAAGTATCCTGTTTTTCCATTAGAGCAACATGCTATGATTCTAATAGTCACTAGCATGCATTGTGAATCCATTATCTTAGTCAGCTCTCTATGAAGACAAGAATTAACTTTACCATACGTTTTAGTAAACTAATTAATATGTTGCCCCTAAATACAGATGTGTTACACTTAGAATAAATCTGGGGCAGTGGAGTTTCACTCCGACCCCATAGAGTAGTATGGACAACATCTCTGGTATTGCCAGTGTTTACCTCAGAAGTCCATGGTACTTACAAAACCAGTAAATGACAAATAAAAAATAAAGACTAAAATAAACACACAATAAGTAACTGACTGACTCACCAATGAAGCCCATTGAGCGACCAAGAACGAAGAGACCATTGATGGTACCAATGTTCACGTATTCTTCTGCCTCTTCCCTAGTGGACCAAATGGAAACATTCATGATAATAATGACTCAAACTTATCATCACAATAGATCATTTTGCCAGTGAAGATTGATGAACATATATTTATTTTTCTTTAATGTTGATATCATTAGCATTAAACAAAAAAGTATAAAAAGGGAGAAACCTAGGAAGAAAGAAGAAAAAAGTGATATAGAAAGAAGGTGAAAGGGAGAAATAACATGAGGAAAAGGAAAAGGAAGAAGAGGTAGTAGTAGTAGTAGTAAATGAAAAAGAAAAGAAAGAAAGAAACAATTGGAAAAAGAAAATTAAGAAAAAAAGAAACACAAGAAAGAAAAAGAAAAAAGAAAATAACGAAGGACAACAATTATAATAAAGCAATGACAAAGACAGGCCCACATTACCTGGTAAATGACCCCGAGTTCCTTAAGAGATCGACAAATGACACCCCAATAACACCATCTACATTGAGGATGAGGTTGGGCTTCTTGCTGGTGGTGATCTTCTCCACCTCAAGGGCATAGTCGAGGAGAGGTGTGCAGGGGAATTCCTGCTTTACGAAGTTCTTGATGATTTCTACTCGCTTGTCTGGGTTGTTGAGCTGTAGGAAATTTGGAGTTAGTTGGATGAATGTGAACAGTTGGATTCTTTTTTCATTTATCCTTCTGTTGAACTTTAAAAAGTAATTGAGAAAGGAAGTACTAGATGGCTTAATAGTGAATAATGAAATAATAGCAGTAAAGCTTTGGAGTATTAAATATCAACGTCAAGTATAGTCTTTCTTTAGATTAAAAATTATGCTTGTTCAACAAACAATAGCCAGACAAATGAATTTTGGGAAAAAAAGTACCCAGAGCTTTAAATAACACATCCTAGTCTTCACAATAAAATAT
This sequence comes from Penaeus vannamei, assembly GCF_003789085.1. Lineage (NCBI taxonomy): Eukaryota > Metazoa > Arthropoda > Malacostraca > Decapoda > Penaeidae > Penaeus > Penaeus vannamei. The sequence goes on along the minus strand of NW_020870652.1, from coordinate 97,930 downwards.
GTCATTACTATTTATCATAATAACACTTCACCAATATCTGAATATTTGCATCCGTGATAAAATAGCAAAAGAGTACTTACCGACTTCACCCTGTGTCCAATACCCATGATAAGCTGGCCCTTCTTCCGCATGTCATTCACAAACTCCATTGGCAAAAGACCCTTGTCAAAGGCCTCACTAAACTGCCTGGCAGCACCATCAAGAGCACCTCCAAATCGATCACCCTAGAACAATTGAAGAAATGTGGATAAGCGGCAAAATTTTAATGTTTTTTTTATATGGTATATCAATCTTTCTCTAAAACTATGACTTCATTATTTCTTTGCTCTCTTACATAAATCACACTAAACCTCCTGCATTAGAAAGAAAGTAGAGATGCAGACATTTACGTTTACACAGCATATCAACATTCTCTACTCCTTCAGATTTATTAACACATTCACTCAAGGTGACTCCAAAGCACATAGTGAAAACTACTCTGACACTAGATGACCTCTAATCACAATCATGAGCCCAGGTCCTGGTAGCCAGGATGGCATCTTGGGAGCCAGCTATGTGATAGACAATAGCCCAGGTTTAGAGGAGAACATGTTAATGAACCCTGGCCTTGACAAACTTTAGTTTCCTTAAAATAAAATAAAAACTCACAATGGTTAACAACCCAGACACAAGGGATGACACAAGATCCTTCCCAGCCCTGGTGCAGACAATGGTGTTGTGAGCACCTGACACAGCAGGTCCATGGTCAGCTGTAACCATCAAGCACATCTCCAAGAAAGTTGTGGCATAAGGGGGTAGACGGCGCTGGAACCAGAGGAGGGACAGGGTACCACCAATGCCCAGACCTGTTGGAGATAGGGAATGAATGGCCAACTAATCAAAGCCCTTTAACAAATTTAACTAAAAACTTTACATTAAACAAAACTAGTCCCAAGCTTATGGTTAGAATTCCTAAAATACTAAGGAAAACTTATATTGCTCACCTTGCTCCAAGACAGCAGAAATAGGCATGCCAGCATAGAGTAGCTCCTGGCCTCGCTCATCACTAATGGAAGTCATGAAGGAAGCTGGTTTTCGGATAAGTCCAAGTTCCTACCAAGAGGAGAGAGACACGTCAATGGTTATTAATATTGGCCTGATATAATGCTGGTCTTACTATTTGAAGGAGGGTATGAATTTCTATTTATGGTAGACACATACCAACAGAAAAGGTTAAAAAAAAAAAAGTACAAAAATGGAAGATTGTTACATTTTACATATATTCCCTCATCTCAGAAAGAAAAAAGAGAAAAATTTAACTCATATGTATTCAGAAAAAAAGACTGGAAATGAACTCTCCATTATCAATCAAGTTAAGATCTGTATTAAAAGTACAAAAAGAAATAAACAAGGCCTTACCCTGGCCCAGTTGTAGTCCATTGGCACAGTGGGGGGTGGGACTTCCTCTTTGGGCACAATGATTCCTTCTTCTAGCAGACCCCTGTACACAAAGTGGATCATCTGCAGCAACAATAGAAGAAAAATTTGAAAAAAGGGAAGGTGGGAAGTACATGAGAAAGTGCACAAATGTATACTGGAAATATATGATCAATCACTGCTTCCTTAATTTTAGCTTTCCCCATATGAGATAATATAAAATGGGAAAAGCAAGAACTCCCAAGAGGGTCTCCCTCCAGCTACACACCTCCCCTAGCTCATCAAAACTGACTGGGACCTTGGCACCACTGTCAGCCAGAGCTTTGTTCTTGGCCACAGCAGTTTCTCGTTCAGCATTTGCACAGGCTCCCGCATGCCCGAACTGGACCTCAGAGGAGAACATCCCTGGAATAAAAATAGAAAATGGCAGATAAAGTGAAAGTATCCCATGCTATTTCTTCTTGTCTATCATAGATTAATTAAAATCTAAATCAAGCCTTCTCAGTAAAAAAAAAATAAAAAAAATAAAAATCAATAAATATATAACTGAAACCAATGAATAACACATCAAGACTACCCCAGACTAAAGCATACACACCAGCACATGTTCCGATACACCAAGCAACAATGGGCTTGGTGATGCGCTTATTCTGTAAAGCTTGGCAGACTTCATACTCCTCCACACCTCCTACCTCACCCAGCAGCACCAACATCTTGACCTGGGAAAAACGAAGCATGTAATGAAGAGAAAAGAACTTACGAGCCAAAGAGCATGGAAGTGACAAAACTGGGAAATAGATGGATTTGAAAATGAGGATAAGAATAAGGAGATATTGATTTTAATGACTTATAACATACCATTTATCAAAGAGAAAGGAATATTTCAAGCAAGTTATCAAATTCAAATCTTAAAAGATGCACAATGATGTAAAAAGATCCAGCTATTGAGCAATACCACTTGAAAAAAAAAAATCAAGCCCTGTTATCATCCATTAAATAAACCCTGTAGATAGTTCACTTTTTCCTGTAAGTACCTCTGGATTATCATGGTAGCGCAGGAGATGGTCCATGAATGTGGTTCCTGGGTATCGGTCTCCACCAATGGCTACTCCCTCGTAAACACCATCAGTATTGTGTGAGATAATGTTGTTAAGCTCATTGGACATGCCACCAGAGCGTGACACATAGGCAACGCTACAGAAAGAGTAGGGTAGGTTGGTTAGAATTTTGGCCTTAAAATTTCCATTTTTATATCAAATACAACGAGAAATGGGAAATGTGGAAAAAAGGAAAAATTGCTCTGAGAATTTCTGCAAATTAACAAAATTGTGAACAAACAATAGCTGCCAGAGATAAACACACCAAAAATAAATAACAATTATAAAAATATTTTTAGAATAAAGCAGACACAAAACTTCACACACCTGCCAGGACGATAAAGCTTAGAGTGCAAGATGTTGTCCATCATGCCTCCAGTGTTGCCAATCTTAAAGCAACCTGGCTTGATTCCACCCACTGTGGCTGGGCCAATGATAGACACTCCCTTCTCATTGGCACGTTTGATCAAGATACGAGTCAGGTTTTCAGGAATACCCTCAGCAATGATGGCAATAGTGCGGATCTGAAGAGAAGATTGTGAAGGAATGTTAGGAATGTGATTACACTATCAAAATTAAATACATCTTGTTGTATATATCATTACTACAAACAGTGTAGTATCTATGAATTCCATAAACCATAATGCTGAAAAAATACTGAAGTACCTTGCCTTATTCAAGGAATAGGGTAAAAAAGTATCAAGTGCATCAACAGGTTAATATTGATAGGTTACAGCTTGGTATGAAATACTGTACAACATAATCTAAGAATGTACTTGCTCAAATATATCTAACCCTTGTGGAGATATGAATTCATCTAGTTTACTGAACTTGACGTTACAATGATCTCACAGAGGCTCCAGCCAGGCTAGTGACCATGGCTGAGGCAACAGTGAAGCAATATCTTTCCTTTACTGGATGTCGTACCTGGGGGAAAGCAAGAGTTTCGATGGTCGAATCGTACGCCGATCGTAGCGAGGCAAAGTTGATCAGGACATCAGCATCAGGGTGCTTTTTCATTGCATCTGCCATGTTCTTGTACACTGAGGGTAAAAACACATGTCCAATAGAGTGAGAAGAATATGAGAAGTCCCAATAGATTCTTTTCCACTATCGTACTCTTACTCCCACTCTCTAGCCTCTTGCTCTTACTCCCACTCTCTAGCCTCTTGCTCTTACTCCCACTCTCTAGCCTCTTGCTCTTACTCCCACTCTCTAGCCTCTTGCTCTTACTCCCACTCTCTAGCCTCTTGCTTTTACTCCCACTCTCTAGCCTCTTGCTTTCACTCCCACTCTTGCCTCTTGCTCCCATTCTCACTCTCATGCTAATGCTCTCATTCTTTTTCAATTGCTCATCTCCTTCCCTGTCACTTCTCATACCCTCCCAGAAACCAACCTGGAATGAGGATCTCCTTGTGGCCCCAGTAGAACTTCTGCTTGTGGTCTCCTGTGAAGGGGTAAACCATGGCGGACACCGAGGGCTCCGACCTAGAGCACACAAAGTCAAAGTCCAGCATGCCCTGTGATAAGGGGAAAATAATGATTGTTGGAGAACAAATCAAAGTGTAAGAAAGTAAAAAAAACACAACAATGAATAGAAACCGATACCAATATATATAAATCAAACTATATATAAATCAAGCTATTTCAAATTATTACATTACCAAATATCACAGTAAGAAATCAAGACAAAATACACAAACTGACATACATATAAATATATGAGAGAGAGAGAGAGAGAGAGAGAGAGAGAGAGAGAGGAGAGAGAGAGAGAGAGAGAAGAGAGAAGAGAGAGAGAGAGAGGAGAGAGAGAGAGAGAGAGAGAGAGAGAGAGAGAGAGAGAGAGAGAGAGAGAGAGAGAGAGAGAGAGAGAGAGAAGAGAGAGAGAGAGAGAGAGAGAGAAGAGAGAGAGAGAGAGAGAGAGAGAGAGAGAGAGAGAGAGAGAGAACACTAAACACTGTGTACCTGAACAGCCCTCGTCTGCATGCCCCAGATGATGGCTTTTGTATCCTTGTGGAACAGCTGCTTTAGCTCCTTCTGGACAACCTTCTTTGCAGGCTCTGGCTCAGAAGTGCTGGCCTTTCGTGTTGGGCGAGGCGATTGCTGTGGGGGGTTCATATTGATGTTGAAAAAAAATAATAATAATAAGACACATAAAAGAAATTGGAGCTGCCTTTATCTATTTATTTCTATCTATTTTTGAATACACTGGTATTGACTTCCATGACTCAGTATTTTAATAGTTCAAATCATAAAGAAAAAAAAAAAGATATATATATACATATAAAAAATATATATCATACATTAACTGTGTATATATTTTCATCATTCACATACCAAGAGAAAATTTTAATACAATATCCGTTTAATATGGAGAACAGACATAAAATTTAATCAACAATAGTCACAACACAGACAGAGGGAAAGAAAGAGGAAGAAAGAAGAGATTTAAATCATAATCACAATATATATAAAAGAAAAAAAATCCTCCCAAAAAGATCATAGGATTTAAATATTTAGAAGAGAGATTTGCTTGTTTCTCACCACGCTTACATCACTTGCATCTTGAGCCTTCATAACCTAAACAAAACAAAACAAAAAATAACAAATGTTAATACAGCTCAATCTCGGCAATTTACTACAGCACTCAAGAAATTAGTTTCCATACAGTCAGTGAAATACAACAGAACTTCACTTTTATTGTAATGAAAGTATGTTAGTAAGATTCATTAGTAGATTAATGTAAAAAAAAAAAAGGAGTCAGGGGACTATTACATATACTGTTCAAAAGAGAAACTAAAATCTTTGTGATTACATGTATCACAATATGTACAATCCCCTTTAAATAAAAATTACTGTAATGACTGCATTTGGATGATCTGATAATGAATAATAATGTTATCAAAATTAGCATATACTATTTCAACACTACATATTCCTGGCAGATTACAGATTTCCTCTAAAATACTCTCTTCTCAGTAATATTATTGAAGAAAAATGATTCCACAAGGCAAGAGATATAATTAACATATCAATATTACATCTAATGTAGTATCAAAATGTTAATCATTCATTCTCATTAAGACCTTTTCTATATTCATCATATAGAAGATTGCTCTGTTTGAACATATAAAGTAAAAATACAAAGGAAATATCAAACTAAAGTTCTTGGCAAAATAAATTAAAACTATGTATAAGTAATTATAATATATACATTGCTATGTGTTAAAAATATTCACCAAACCTAAAGGCCCAAAGAGAATTTACAATGAACTGCACAATCTGATGGTTTTCCTTTTCACCAATTTCCACAGAATAAAAGCATATTTACAATATTGCACTCACATACACCACCTTAAAGTACAGTGTAAATATTTGAGTAATTGTGAGTAAAAACCACAAGCCATGGAGTAAGGCAAGCCGAGTACTCTACTCATGCCTGATACAGGTCTTTCAAAATTAAAACACACAGAGGGCTGTATTACGCATCTAGTGAGAGTTAGGATGCGAGTTAACAAAATACACACAAGGAGTCTTGGCCACTACAATTCAAGATAAGTGTGTACCCTTTTTTTTGAGAGAGAAGGAAACATATCCTTCAGGTATGAAATTTCTGATGGAGGGCCCTATGAACGGAGAGAGAGCATAAGTAGTGTGAATAAGAACCTCTGAAATGGTGGTCTTTCGTAGAATCAAAACTTTTTTTCCTGTTTAATTCTATGTTGTATGATTTCCCTTGACAAACTAGTATAAAACAGAAAAAAATATAATAGTAACATTATCCACCATAAGCGTCCAATGAAAACACCAGAAATAAGATAAGGGATACCATCCCATGTTTTGACTTACTGCAGCATTCTGTCCTCCTGGAAGCAGGAAGTTGGCTGTGTGACTCTCCCCTGTTGGCTCAGTTGGGATCTGCCTCTTGCCAAGGGCCATGGACACAATGGCAGTCATGTGTGTCTCATTACCAAAGACATGGACAGGGATACCCAAGGTCTTGCCCACTTCTCTCATAATGCTGCAAAGAAGATTAAATGCTTTATAAGGATTTGATCAAATTGGGAGGTAAAGAGTGATATAACAACTACAGAATAAAAAAATCTATTCAAACTTTGCTCAAAAAGATCAGGACACATCATGCTCATACAATGCTTAACTATCAAAAAGAAAAAGATATAGCTTTTACAGTAAACCTGAATGCATAAACAAAATCTGTTGACAGAATCACATAAAAGAGTATTTTTCTAATATTTTTCACAATACACCCTAAATATTACTGCATTATATACATTATTGTCACTTGCAACTAATATTAACCCACTGACTGCTAGAATAAATACTGATTAGCAGCCATTATTGTGGGCCTGTTAGTGCACTTAGGGATACCCAAGTTCACATACAGTAATCAACAACTTTAGATGTATTAATGTGTGCAGGGAAAGAACATGATACCATACTTGAAAAAAGGAAATAGTCCTCTTCAAAAATCATAAATAAAAAAATAATAAATAGATTGAACAAATAAACAAAAACAACTTTAGTTAAATATAGCTAAATACTACAATAACTACATACCGCAGACCCTCTTGATAGTTCGGTCCAGCTCTTCGTACAAATATGCTAACTTTCCCCTCAATGAGCTTGGCCTGATATTGCTGCAGGGCGCGCACAATACCCTTAAATGTAGCTGCCACATTTGTGAAGTTAGCAATGCCACCTCCAATGATCAAGATCTGTTGGCAAAATAAAAAAACTTACCCTACATATCTACATTTCCTTCTTTAAAAATTATACTACAATCATTTTGAATATTAACCCTTACTATCTAGATGACGTGAGCATCACACATGAAAAAATCTGACTTAATGGCGGGTGACGTGATCATACCATCATGGGAAAATCTGGCTGTGGGCTGGGGTGACGTGAGCTTGCCACTGCGAGCATTTCGGCAGAAGGCCAGGGTGAAGGGAAAGACTCACTACAAGAGCACAAACCTCTTTGAGGGTGATAAGACTCATCTGGCATTTAGAAATGGGGTTTTGCATTATTTCCATTAATAAACAAGAGTGCAATATAGTGTTCGTGAGCTATGACTGGAAGAGCTCCGGGTCCAGGGAGGACACCATTTCCATGCTCAGCATCCTATTCCTAGCTGTTGTGACCAGCCAGGAATATTAAAAAAAAAAAAAAAAAAAATATATATATATATATATAATATATATATATATATATATATATATATATATATATATTTATATATTATATATATATATTATATATATATATATATATATATATATATATATATATATATATATATATATACAAATAATTTTTCTTTTTGTTATTATTCTTGCACTGAGTTATGAACTACCTAGGGAGATTATATGGAGTCTGTGCAAGGAAAAGTCTCTTACCATGTGGAGAAAGTATACCAAATGGCAAATATGAACATTGGAAAATGGCAAAAAAGCTAAAAATGCTTATGCATAAGAGAGAAAGATTCCAAAGGGGAAGAGACAGTGCTTGTATGTGCCCAGCCTAAAAGTCACCCACCCATCAGAGTGGCTGCTCATAAAAGCCTAACACCTGTATTTTGTGCCATGTGTCTGCTGTGAAGCAATCAGATCCAACAGGTTAAACAACCACGACACTCCCTAAAATCAACAGACTATAAAACATTCCAGTTGTCCAAAAATTACAGCTTTCATACCTTGCCATCAGGGTGGTTCTCCTTTGTCATAAGGGTCAAGATAGTCTTGGCATACTCATAAGTCTGCTGCTCTGAGGGGGCACCAGAGTACTCTCCATAGTTGGCCAGCTCTGGGGCTCCACCAAGCTCACATATGGTGTCTGCATAAATGACAGAAGCACCACCACCTGCCACCATCGTCCAAATGCGACCCTTTTCATTCAGGATTGTGAGCTGGAAGAGATGGTTACAGATGTCAGAAATAAAATACAAATTCAATTATGAAACTGATTTTCTATAAATCAAAGCTATGATGCTAAATCAAAGATTCTGAATATACATTTTTTTCATAAAAAACATGATTCTCCAACCAAAAATAAAGTATTGTATGTATTAAGATATTAATCAATAATATATGTAAAGATCTAAAGTACGCTCCTTCATTTAAGATTTAATATAAATATCCTGCACTTGAAACAAGAGGTAATAATGACTGCTTATTCTATGTAAGCAATTACACACAAATCCATGCAATATTCAAAATGCTATCAATTATGCATCCTAACAAAACCCTGCATAAGAAAAAGATAATCCTTCAGTGAATAAAAAAACAGGTCTTTAAGCCACCATCAACATCCGCACCTTAAGAGACGACCCACTCTTAGCATCCAGATCGGCAATGAATGCCTCCTCGGGCAGCGCGTCCCGTCCGAAGGGGGGAGGGTAGTCCACATCCCCCCACTTGGTCTTGCACATGAACTCAGCTGTTGCATCAAGCTTAGCTGCCAAGTCTAGGATGTAGACATTGTCTGACGTAATTACTAGTGGGTTGATTTCCAGGTATGTGAAGCACAGCTCAACATAGAGATCGTACAGAGCTTTGATGAAGGCAGCTGCTTTTCTGCAAGGAAGATGCTAGTGTATGAGCTAACTGATATGACGTGTCAGTCAACAGCTATCAATAAATCTTTTAAAAGAGAAAGGCAAAATACATGCTATGTCAACTCAGATTAGCTTCTTCTTTTTTCCAGTAATTACTCGTTATGAATAGTGCAATGGTATCAATAGTTGTAAGACAAGGCCCTTTATGGGAAGCTTCAAATTTACTGATATATGAAAGATAATTATATGTAAGTACTAAACGCAAGATAAAATTCAGCTTAATTCGTCATAATTTTCATATTGCTCCATGGCCCCCCTAAGGACCAAGGCCCCTAGATTGGGAACCCATGCCTTAGACTCCTCTGTCCACCCCTATCAACAACCCATCTAACACCAAGACCATAAAAAAATTCCACTCACTCCTTCCTGGGTCCACTCTCCACATGCACCAAAAGCTTCTCCTTGATTTGCTCCACTGAGAGTTGGTCTTCAATCTCAAGGTCGAGCTTCAGAGCCTTTGCATCCACATCTCCTATGTCCACTCCACCCTCGTGTGTAAAGAGAATGGTATCACCACCACGGTGGGAATAGATGCACACGTATGCCTCCTCCTTCTGCTCGTGGGGCAGGAATGGCTCGATGATAAAGGTCCGAAGCTTGCCCACTGCCTTACCCACCTGCAAAGAGAGGGGAGGCCAGATTAGTAAGGTCTCTCCGGAAACTAGAAATGGAAGATCATATAAATAAAACCAATATGCTTAAGAAAGACAAGGATTACTAGCATGCATAGAAAATAATACTGCTCTGCAAGCCTGACCTCCACCTTTCATCTTTTGTTTCATAAGGATAACAAGGACAAAAATAGTTTCAGAGGAGGTACTTTCATACTTTTCTCAAGGACCAGAATAAAGAGAATAATGGCTGGGAGATAGATACTCCAGGAAAAAATATTCCTAACAGAAAACTCAGGGCCAGGACTCATAATTAAAGAGTAACAATAACACTAGTGCATAAAAATAACAATCACAAAGTAATGATAACAGTATGAAAATGGTGTAATAATAAATAAAAATGCTGAAAGTAATATTCATGTTAAAATTATTGAATTAAAACCAAAGTACATTTTAGATGAAGCAACTTAAAAAATAATAATAACTAATAAACAGGAAATAATAAAAGTGAAGGATACAGAATACAACAAATAATATGCACTTTTACAATGATGATGATACCTATGACAGCTGCACCTATTAATAATGATAGCTTTATTAATTATGAAATCCTCACCACCACCATCCTCACCCTCCTCACCATCACCAACTTAAAAAACAAAACCAGAGAAAAGCATGAATGAGACACCAACAACAAAACAAGATTAATCTTTCTAAATTGCAATCTTACATAATGCAGAAATGCAAAGAACAGCCATGAATAATTCCTTGGGTTGAGAAGTCATTCACTCTCATTCATACTTTCAACAAAATGAATGTGATATTGAATCTCTTTACTAAAAATATATCCATTCAGTATGCTGTAGTAACATGAATAAGTAGATGAGAAAAAAAAATCATATATTACCTCCATCAACAACAATAACAGTAAGAGATGTTACTAAATATAATCAATACATGATGATAATGACATACCAAAAAATAATAATATCAATAATAACAATTATTATATTATTGATAATACTATAAAAAAGCAATAGCAATAACAATAACAATAACAATAATAATAATCATTATCATTAAAATAATAACAATAATAACAACAACAGCAATAATAATAGCAAAAGGAGCACCATTTCGAACTTCAGGGGGGGGGGGGTAGGACCTTAGAAATACCTCTACTTTGTATTGTTTATGTATAGCTTATTTCTCTACCATAAAAACAACATTGAAACACCAACTACTGGACCAGCAGCCAATCCCTTAATCAAGGCCACCCTCCCTCCCCTCCGCTCACCACCTTCCCTCCTATCTCCCCCTCTCCCCTCCCTCCCTTCCCCTCCCCTCCTATCTCCCCCTCTCCCCTCCCCTCTCCTCTCCACCTTCCCTCCCCTCCCCTCTCCTCCCCCTCCTCGCCACCTTCCTCCCTCCCTTCCCCTCCCTTCCCTCTCCTCTCCACTCCACCTTCACTCCTCTCCCTCTCCCCTCCTCCCTTAACTCTCCCTCCTCCGTCCCGTCCTCCCCACCACCCACCACTCCCCTCCCTCCCCTCTCCACCCTCCCTTCACCTACCCTCCTTGCCTCCCCTCCTTACCCTTCCTCCCCTACCTTCTCCTCTCCATCCTCCCTCCCATCCCCCTCCATCACCTCACCTCTCCCCTTCCCCCCCTCCATCCCCTCCCCACAGCCCACGTCACCCACCCGCCATGCCTACCTTCCTTACCTTCCCAACGCTCCTCCCCACAGCCCACGTCACCCCACCCGCCATGCCTACCTTCCTTGCCCCCCTCCTTCCCTCCCCACCACCACGTCACCCACCCGCCATGCCTACCTGCCTTACCTTCCTTACCTTCCTCCCCTCCCTCCCCACCATCTCCAAAGGCCATGAAACCTAATGGCAGCGACCATGCGCCTGCCCTCACAACAGCCTATATATAAATCCCAAATCAATGTCCGTTTCTTTCCCCCCTACCCCCCCCCTCCTCCCTAGGACTCCCCCCCCCGCCCACGCTGCCGTCAAATGTCAAGTGGAAAGAGAGTATCACAATGTATGACGGTGTTGGGGCTGGGTGTCAGAGCGGGAGGGTTTTCTAGGCATGGCAGTGACAATGGGAATGATAACTATGGGAGGAGCTAATAATTCAAGTGATAATCATCATCATCATACAAATATTAACAATAATGATGATGATGATAATAATAACGATAATAACACAACACACACACAATAATAACCATAACAGCAACAATAACAGCAACAACAACTACAAAAATAATAATAATAATAATAATAATAATAATAATAATAACAGCAATAATAATAATAACAATAATAATAACAGCAATAATAATAATAATAATAATAATAATAATAATAATAATAATAACAATAATAACAACAACAACAACAAATAATATCGTTATGCTGACGTCAACAACTTTAATGATAATGTGATTATTACGCATTATCAATTAAAAAAAAAATTAAACAAAATTTCTTGGAAAACCAGACGAATGAAGAGCAGGAAGAAAATAAGAAAACGGGGAAAAAAGAAAAAGGGGAAAAGAGAAAATTCAATACGAAAAAAGAAAGAGAAATAAAAAAAATCACAAAAAAGAAAAAGAAAAAATGAACAAAAAAGACAAAGAAAGAACGAAATAACACAAAAAAGGAATGTCCGGGTCCATACTCAACAAAAAGCGCGAAAGAGTCCAGCAAAAATCGCCATGACTTGCGTTTGATTTTTCTTTTTCTTTTTTGCTTTTCTTTCCCCCCCCCCCATCACTGCGCTTTTTATTTCGAGTTATTTCTGCATATCGGGCGCGCTCCAGGTCAATTTCCAGAAGGTTCTGTGGGTTCTCTGGCGAAGACGAGAGGGGAAGGGGGAGGGGAAGGGGGAGGGAAGGGGGAAGGGGAAAAGGATTTGGAAGGGGATTGGAAGGGGAGGGGGAGGGGAGGGGGAGGGGAGGGGAGGGGGAGGGGGAGAGGGAGGAGGGCAGGCGGGGGAGAGGGAGGAAGAGAAAGAAGGGTGGGGGGAGGAGCAGGAGGAAGGAGTGGGAATGAGGAGGAGGAGGAAGGAGTGGGAATGAGGAGGAGGAGGAAGGGTGGGGTGAGGAGGAGGAGGAAGGGGTGGGGGTGGGGATGAGGAGGAGGAGGAAGGGGTGGGGATGAGGAGGAGGAGGAGAGCGTGGGGGTGAGGAGGAGGAGGAGGAGGAAGGGGTGGGATGAGGAGGAGGAGGAAGGGGTGGGGGTGAGGAGGAGGAGGAAGGGGTGGGGGTGAGGAGGAGGGGGAAGGGGTGGGGGTGAGGAGGAGAGGAGAGGAGGAGGAAGAGGAAGAGCAGCAGCAGGAGCAGGAGGAGGAGAAGCAGCAGGATTAGGATAGAGGAGGAGCAGCAGCAGGATTAGGATTAGGAGGAGGAGCAGCAGCAGCAGCAGAAGCAGGAGAGAGCAGAAGGGAGGAGGAAGGGGGAAGCAAGAAGTGGGAATGGATGAAGGACAAAGGAGAGAGGTCATATGTAAAAGGGAGTAGGTAGGAGAAAAGGAGGAGGAGGGACGAAAAAAGAGGAAGAAGAAATGGAGGAGGAGAGAGGAGAGAGTGGTAGTAGTAGTAGTAATATTAAGAGATGGAGGAGATAGAGAAAAGAGAGATAAATGGAAAAAGAGGGGGAAAGGAAAAAAATAGGAGACAAAAAAAAGAAAGTAAGACAGAAAGAGATTACAGAAAGGGGGAGCAGAAGGAGAAAGAAATTACAAAAATGGCGCCAAACGCAAGGGTCACGTGACACAGGTGCGATTGCAGACGTCAGACTCCCGGCGTCATCCACGTCGCTAATGATCCCTCATTTTATTTCGCCTTCAATCAAGCCCATCTTCGCAAGCCTAATCAGAATCAACCCCGGAGACCGCTTGTTTATTCTACTTTGGACGCAAGATATACTTTCACTTGTTTTTTTTCTTGGCAATCTACTTCATTTTGCTTTTATAATATCATTGTCCTTATCATCGCTTCGTTATCGCTTTCTCCATTCATCTGTCTTCCAAATCGCGTTCAAAATCGCACCGATACGACTTAAAAAGAAAGCGATTAAAAAAGTAAATAAATATATAAAAGGAATGAACAGGAAGAGAAGATAGAAGATAAAAAGAACAAAAGGTGAGAGCGAAACCGAAAGAAACCTAGAGTGGGGAAGAAAGGAAGAGTGACGTTTAGCAATCAATAGGAAACGTAGGTCGTCGTGTCTTGCTCACGCCTACACCCACACACTCGCGGGGGGGGGGGGGGGGTCGGAGGGAAGGAAGAAAGAGAGGGGGAGGGGACTAGTGGGAGGGAGGGTGGAGGATCGAGAAAGGAGGGAGAGGGAGGGAGGGAGGGAGGGAGGAGAGGGAGGGAGGGAGGAGGGAGGGAGGGAAGGGAGAGGGAGAGGGAGAGAGAGAGAGGGAAGAGGGAAGAGGGAGAGAGAGAGAGAGAGAGAGAGAAGAGAGAGAGAGAGAGAGAGAGAGAGAGAGAGAGAGAGAGAGAGAGAGAGAGAGAAGAGAGAGAGAAGAGAGAAAAAGAGAGAAAATGACAGATTTAGATCGAAAGCGAGAGCACGAAAGCATGCCACAGACAGAAAAAATCCCCCTCCCCATTCAAAAACGCACAACAGAACCCCAACAACCCCCCCAATCACCCCCCCCTTAAAATAAAGACCACCTCCCTCGAGAGACCAGAAACGAACCCGGGCGCCCTCCTCCGCGAGAGGGATGGCGTGGAGGAGGCAGGTAGGAGAGCGAGCGGAGAGCGACGGACTCGAGGCGTGGCGGGGCGAGGGGACAGGTGCGGGCGGGGTCCTTGGGGGGCGTGGCCAGGGAGGGAGGGGGAGGGGCTCTCACAATCAATACTCCCACGGACAAGGTGATGTGAAGGTGAAATCGGAATGCCACAGAGCCCCTGCCTATGGGAAGGGAATAAGGAAGGGGCGAGGGAAGCAAGGAGAAAAGAAGAAACGGTAGGAGAAGAGACGGAGAAATAAGGAGACGGAAGTATTTACGCAGAAGAGATGGAAGGAGAAAAAGGAAAGAAAAGAGATGGAAGGAGAGAGAGAAAAGAGAAAGGAGATGGAAGGAGAAAGAGAAAGAGAAAGGAGAAAAGAGATGGAAGGAGAGAAAGGAGAGGCACGGAGAGACGGAAGGAGAAAAGGAGAGGCGGGAAGGGGAAGAAAGGATGGGTGGAATAACAGAAGAAGACGAGAAGAATCAGAATCCAAACGAAAAGGAAGGACAAAGATGAAGGCGAAAGAGAAGAAAAAGGAAAGGGGCGACGAGAGGAAGGTGGGGGGGGGGAGACGAGAAGAGAGGGGAGAGAAGAGGAAAAATGAAAGAAGGAAAGGAAGAAAAAGAAATGGCCTTTTTTCCCTTCCCCTCTCTCCCTTGCCCCCTCTCCCCTTCTCTCCCTCTCCCCTCCCCCCATCCCCTTCTCTCCCTCTCCCCTCGCCCCCCTCCCCTTCTCTCCCTCTCCCTCGCCCCCCTCCCCTTCTCTCCCTCTCCCCTCGCGCCCCTCCCCTTCTCTCCCTCTCCCTCTTTTCCTCATTTCCAAACACGCCCACAATTCCCCAAGCCCCAATTTCCGACCTTATCCAGAACGCCACACAAAGAGGATACCCAAAACAGCGGAATAGGAAAAATGGAAAAGAATGAGAGGAGAGAATGGAGAATCGGAGGAGGGATGGAGATGGAGCAGATAAAGATAGATACAGACACAGATATACAGATACATCGATAGATACATACACAGAGGGAAAACCAGACTGATAAACATACGTAGACAAGAGACAACCTAGAAGATAAGCAGACAAAAAGACCAAAGAAAATAGAAATGAAAAAAAAAAAATCCCCTCTTCCTGCTCTTTTTAATTTCCACTTCAAGGAAAATAAAAAGAGCAGGCAAGAGGCAAGAGAAAAAGTCCATTTCATCATCCTCACTCCCACTCGAGCATCGATTTCGCTTCATGCATATGCAGAAGTCCTTAAGCAATCGAGTCATTTACAGACACGAATGCACTTATACTTCAGTGCTTAGGTAACCCTCTACGCGCTAAGATATTCAGACTCACAAAACCCATTACTTAATAAACAAACACAGAAATATCCACAAAACATTCGGTAAAGGAGGGAACCAAAGAAATAATCAATAATGCAACATTAAATCAACAATTGTCTTATCGGGGCATATTCTCCTAAACGTTTTCCGTAAATGCAGACTCATCTTACTGTACGATCAGGAGGACGACCCAAGTTCCCGGGCAGCGCGAAGGGTGGAAATGCCGGGAACACGGGAATATGACGATGACGATGACGATGGCGATGATAATGACTGATGAATGAAGAGGATACTGCTGCTACTGGGTGGTGGTGGTGATAGTGATAATGATGGTGATAAGTGCTGATGGCAATGGATGATGACGATGACGATGACGATAATGACGATGATGGTGACGATGGTGACGACGATGACGATGATGACGACGACGATGATGATGATAGCAATGTATGATGATGGCAATGAATAATAATGAATGATGATGATGACAATGATTAGTGATGATGATTAATGATGATTATAACAATGAATCATGATGGTGAAGATGGCAATGGATGACGATGATGATGACAATCATTAATAATAACGATGATGAACGATAATGACAGCAACAATGAATAATGGTGGTGGTGAGGATGGCAATGGATAAAAATGACGACCTTCACCATGATAAGAGAAAAGAAAGAAAAAGCAGAATACCCGGCAATGAAAAAAAAAATAAATATAAAAAATAACCTTGACTTTGAACGAACATCTTGAAGCCTTACACAGGTGTTACAGCCACCGCGAAACGTAAAAATGTAAATAATAGTAAGAACAATATTTAAAAAAGAAAAACGTTTTAAACAGGATATATGAATGAGTGAGAGTGGGGAGGTGAGGGGGAGAGAGGGAAGGGAGAGGGAGAGGGGGAAAGAGGGTGAGAAAGGGAGAGGAGGAGGAGGGTGAGAAAGGGAGGGAGGGAGGAGGGTGAGAAAGGGGAGGGAGGAGGAGGGAGAAAGGGAGGGAGGGAGGAGGGGAGAAAGGGGAGGGAGGGAGGAGGGGGAGAAAGGGGAGGGAGGGAGGAGGGGAGAAAGGGGAGGGAGGGAGAGCAAGCCAGAGGGTGGGGGAGGAGGAGGAGGGGGAGAAAGGGGAGGGAGGAGAGCAAGCAGAGGGTGGGGAAGAGAGAGCGAGGGAGGAGAGAGGGAGAGAGAGAGACGAGAGAGAGAGAGAGAGAGAGAGAGAGAGAGAGAGAGAGAGAGAGAGAGAAGAGAGAGAGAGAGAGAGAGAGAGAGAGAGAGAGAGTTGTGTGGGGGGGAAGAAAGAAAAACAGGGCAGACATTGAGGAAGGGAGAGAAGAAAGAAATACAGATAGAAGGGGAAAAAAAAGAAAGATCCAGAGCAAAAACCTGAGGTAGTGGCGACGTGCCGGCAAGGACAGAGGTTAATGTTCTCCCGTGGGGGAGGAGGGGTAGGGAGGAGGGAGGAGGGAGTGAAGGAGAGAGAGGGAGAGGAGGGAGGAGGAGTAAAAGGTGGAGGAGAAGGAAGGAGGGGGGAGGGAGGAGGAGGGGAAGGGGAGGAGGAGGGGAAGGGGAGGAGAAGGGGGAAGGGGAGGAGAAGGGGAAGGGAGAGAAGGGAAGAGGAGGGGAAGTGGAGGAGGAGGGGGGAGTGAGGAGAGGGGAGGGAGGGGAAGAGGAGGAAGAGGAGTGGGTGGAAGGGAAATGAGGAGGAGGAAGAGGGGGAGGAAGAAGGGAGAGAAGGGGATGGGAGGATTAAGATGGAGGAAGCGAGAAAGAGGGGACGAAGAGGAGGAGGGAGACGGCGACGACGAGGACGCGAAGGAAGAAGCAAGGTGAAGGAAGAACGAGAGGGGGGGGGCCAGGGAGGGGCGAAAAGAAAAACCACGCATGGACGTCTAAGTTACACACGAGGAAAAATAATCCATAAGATCGATAAAAATAGACGAATAGCAGATACGGGTGGGGGGGGAGAGAAGAAGAGAGGGAGGACAGAGGAGGGAGGGGGGAGGGGAGGGAGGGGAGAGGAGACTAGAAGTGAGGGGAAGGGGGAGGGGGTTGTGTGTGTACCGGCAAATAGCGAGTATATTTAGGAACCACCAACGTGGCACAGTCCCCCCCTCCCCATCCACTACCCCCTTCTCCCTTCCCTTCCCCTCCAAGGCAACTCACCCCCATTTCCAATCCCTTTCACTCCTTCATCCTTCCCTCCCTACATGACCTCCCAAACCCTCCCCCTTCCCTTTCCCCTTTTCCCCTCTGCCCCCCCCCTCCCGTTCCATTCTCCACCCTACCCATTTAGCATTCCTCCTTCCCTCCGGTTTTACCCTTTAACTTGTCCCTCCCCCTCCCCTCCCCTCTTCTCCCTCCCCTTCCCTCCCTCCCCTCCTCGATCCCGCTCCTAAGCCTGCAAGTGAGATAAAAGGAGCAGTACGTAGCAGCGGGGGACGAAGAAAATGGAGAGGGTGGGGAAGGGAGAGGGGAAGGGAGAGGGGAAGGAGAGTGAGGAAGAGGAATGGGAAAAGGGGAAGGGAGGGTGGGAAGGGGGAATGGAAGGGAATGGAGAGGGGAAGGGAGGGTAGGGAATGGGGAATGGGAGAGGGGAAGGAAAGTGGAAAAGGGGGAGAGGGACAGGGAATGGAAAAGGGGGAGAGGAGAGGGAGTGGGGATGGGAGAATGGTAGTGGGGAACGCGGAATGGGAGTGAGAAGGGGGTTTGGGAGTGGGGATGGGAGAATGGTAGTGGGAACGCGGAATGGGAGTGAGGAAGGGGGTTTGGGAGTGGGGAAGGAGGGGAGGAAGAAGGAAAGGGGAGGGGAGAGAGAGAGTGGGAAGGGGAGAGAAGAGTGGGAAGGGATGAGAGAGAGTGGGAAGGGAGAGAGAGAGTGGGAAGGGAGAGAGAGAGCGGGAAGGGAGAGAGAGAGCGGGAAGGGAGAGAGAGAGCGGGAAGGGAAGAGAGGAGCGGGAAGGGAGAGAGAGAGCGGAGGGAAGAGAGAGAGAGTGGGAAGGGGAGAGAGAGAGGGAAAGGGAAGGGGGAGGGAGAGAGGAAGGGGAAGGGGGAGGGAGAGAGGAAGGGGAAGGGGAGGGAGTGTGGAAAGGGAGGAGTGGGGAAGGGGAAGGGAAGGAGGAGGAGAGCCGAAAGGAGGGGGAACGGAGAGGAGGGAAGTGGGAAGGGGTAGAGAGGAGAGACGGAAGAGGGAAAAAGGAGAAAATAGAAGGGCGAAGAGAAAAGAAAGAATGGAGAACACAAATGGGAGAAGAGAAAATGAGCAGGAAATAGAGAAGAAAAGAGAAAAAAGGGCCAAGTGAGAAGAAAGACCAGTAAAAAAAAATCACCCCTACCATCACCACCACCTTTATCACCCCTACTATCACCATCTTTATCACCACTACCATCATCACCATCTTTATCATCACTACCATCATCACCATCTTTATCACCACTACCATCACCACCACCTTTATCACCCCTACTATCACCATCTTTATCACCACTACCATCATCACCATCTTTATCATCACAACCATCATCACCATCTTTATCACCACTACCATCACCACCACCTTTATCACCCCTACTATCACCATCTTTATCACCACTACCATCATCACCATCTTTATCATCACTACCATCATCACCACCTTTATCACCGCCCACCATCATCACCACCTTTATCACCCCTACTATCACCATCTTTATCACCACTACCATCATCACCATCTTTATCACCACTACCATCACCACCACCTTTAATCACCCACTATCACCATCTTTATCACCACTACCATCATCACCATCTTTATCATCACAACCATCATCACCATCTTTATCACCACTACCATCACCACCACCTTTATCACCCCTACTATCACCATCTTTATCACCACTACCATCATCACCATCTTTATCACCACTACCATCATCACCACCTTTATCACCGCCCACCATCATCACCACCTTTATCACCCCTACTATCACCATCTTTATCACCACTACCATCATCACCATCTTTATCATCACTACCATCATCACCATCTTTATCACCACTACCATTATCACCACCTTTATCACCGCCCACCATCACCACCATCTTTATCACCGCCCACCATCATCACCACCTTTATCACCCCTACTATCACCATCTTTATCACCACTACCATTCATCACCATCTTTATCATCACTACCATCATCACCACCTTTATCACCGCCCACCATCATCACCACCTTTATCACCCCTACTATCACCATCTTTATCACCACTACCATCATCACCATCTTTATCACCACTACCATCATCACCATCTTTATCACCACTACCATCATCACCACCTTTATCACCGCCCACCATCACCACCATCTTTATCACCGCCCACCATCATCACCACCTTTATCACCCTACTATCACCATCTTTATCACCACTACCATCATCACCATCTTTATCATCACTACCATCATCACCATCTTTATCACCTACCATCATCACCACCTTTATCACCGCCCACCATCATCACCACCTTTTTATAACCACCACCATCACTTATCACCACTACTATCATCACCATCTTTATCACCACTACCATCATCACCACCTTTATCACCGCCCACCATCATCACCACCTTTATCACCACCACCATCACTTATCACCACTACTATCATCACCATCTTTATCACCACTACCATCACCACCACCTTTATCACCCCAACTATCACCATCTTTATCACCACTACCATCATCACCACCTTTATCACCGCCCACCATCATCACCACCTTTATCACCCCTACTATCACCATCTTTATCACCACTACCATCATCACCATCTTTATCATCACTACCATCATCACCATCTTTATCACCATTACCATCATCACCACCTTTATCACCGCCCACCATCATCACCACCTTTATAACCACCACCATCACTTATCACCACTACTATCATCCCATCTTTATCACCACTACCATCATCACCACCTTTATCACGCCCCACCATCATCACCACCTTTATCACCACCACCATCACTTATCACCACTACTATCATCACCATCTTTATCACCACTACCATCACCACCACCTTTATCACCCAACTATCACTATCTTTATCACACTACCATCATCACCACCTTTATCACCGCCCACCATCACCACCATCTTTATCACCACCACCATCACTTATCACCACTACCATCATCGATAACACCAATCATACACATCGAACTAGAAAAGACACCAAACATGTGATCAGCTGTTGACTGCGCCCAGGGAAGGAAGTTCGGGAGATGCAGAAAGAGAGATAAAGCACACGAGAAAGATGGGTGACAGACTGAGAAATGAAGAGAGACGAGGAAAAAAATGGTAATCGGGAGGGAGACGAAGAGGGAAGGAGGAGGAGGTGGGATGAAGAAGGAAGGAAGTGGACAGAAGTGGACAGGAGAAGGGGGGAGGGGAGGAAGTGAAGAAAAGGAAGGGGAAAGTGGAGAGAAGGGGGAGTATTGAGAAATGGGAGGGTGGAGAGGAAGAGAGTGGAGGGAAGAGGGAAAGAGGAGAGGGGAGAAATGAAAAGAGAAGAGAAACGAAGAGAAGAGAAGTAGAGGAAGAGGAGGAGGAGGAGGAGGAGTGGCGGAGGAGAGAGAAGACGAAAGGAAGGAGTCGAGAGTGTAGAGAGCGGAGAGATAAGAAGAGAGAAAAGGGACAGAGACAAGAGAAAAATAAGAGAAAAATAAGAGAAAAATAAGAGAAAAAAAAAGGAAGAAAGAAAACCAAAAGGAAGAAAGAAGAGAAAAAAAGGAAGAAAGAAGACAAAAAAAGGAAGAAAGAAGAGAAAAAAGGAAGAAAGAAAAGAAAAAAGGAAGAAAGAAGAGAAAAAAAGGAAGAAAGAAGAGAAAAAAAGGAAGAAAGAAAACCAAAAAAGGAAGAAAGAAAACCAAAAAAAGTACCCCCCTCCCCCCCCGTGTCCCCCGACCCAATGACAGCGCCTTAACACCTCGCCCGCTATCAAGGCCCGATAGAGAGCACCTTGGAGCGCACACGCCGCCGCCGTGACCGACGCGATAAAGGCCTGATAACAGCGCCACGCCACTTGTGTCCTTCACGCCGGGGAGCGCGGTCGGCCTCCGGCTTCGAAGGGGACCTGATACTTACGTTCCAAATGCGTACGTGCATCTAGATACCAAAAGAGGGAGAGAGGGGGAGAGGGAGGGAGAGAGGGGAGGAGGGGAGGGAGAGAGGGAGAGAGGGAGAGGGAGAGGGAGAGGGAGAGGGAGAGGGAGAGAGAGAGGGAGGGAGAGGGAGAGAGAGAGGAGGGAGAGGGAGAGAGAGAGGGAGAGGGAGGGAGAGCGGGAGAGAGGGAGGGAGAGAGGGAGGGAGAGCGGTGGAGGAGGGAGGGAGGGAGGGAGGGAGAGGGAGGGAGGGAGGGAGGGAGGGAGGGAGGAGGGAGGGGGGAGAGAGAGAGAGAGAGAGAGAGAGAGAGAGAAGAAGAGAGAGAGAGAGAGAGAGAGAGAGAGAGAGAAGAGAGAGAGGGGGGGGGGGGGGAGGACGAGGACAGATTGGCGTGATCAAATTCACGACACATACAATCAACATCACTCATTAACTCACTCACTCACATATACATACGTTTAAACACATGTAAACATACAAGGTAAAATACTCTAATTCTAAATGCTTGTAAAACGTGGAAAACAAAGAGGAAGAAGCAACAGATTTGAAAACGTAGTAGCAAGAGGCGTGAGAAAACGGAAAGATGGGAAGATAAAGAAAGCAGAGGAGAGATAAAAGCAGGAATGAGGATGGACGTGGAGGTGGGATAAGAAAAGAGGATTAAAGGCGAAAGGAGGAGAGAAGGGGGGAGAGGAAGGGGGAGGAGAGAGGGGAGGAGAAGGGGGGGAGAGGAAGGGAGGGGGAGGAAAAGAGGGGAGAGGAAGGGAGGGGAGGAAAAGAGGGAGAGGAAGGGGAGGGGGAGGAAAAGAGGGGAGAGGAAGGGGAGGGGAGGAAAAGAGGGAGAGGAAGGGGAGGAGGAGGAAAAGAGGGGGAAGAGGAAGGGGAGGGGGAGGAAAAGAGGGGAGAGGAGGAGGGGGAAGAAGAGGAGGGAGGGGGAGAAGAGGAGGAGGAGGGGGAGAAGAGGAGGAGGAGGGGGAAGAAGAGAGGAGGAGGGGAAGAAAAGGAGGAGGAGGGGGAAGAAGAGGGGAAGGAGGGGAGGGGAGAGAAATGGGAAAATAGGAGAAAGAAAAGAAAACAAGAGTAGGAAGGGGGAAGAAAACTAGGACAGAGTAGATGAAAAGAGGAAGAGAAAAGAGATCGAGAGAGTGAAAAAGAAAACAAAAAGAAAAGAGAAAAGAAGACCAAAGTAAAAGGAGCAAAGAGGAGACTTGGAAGAGAGAGCGGGAAGAGGAAAGGGTAGAAGGGAGAAGAGAAATAAAATGGGAATGAGGAGAGATGAGAGTAGAGGGAAGTGGGATGAGTAGAGGGAGGGAGGAGAGAGAGGGATGAAGGGAGAGAGAGAAAAAAAGGAGAAGGAAGGAGGGGAGAGAGAGGGATAAGGAATGAGAGGAAGAAGGGAGAAAAGAGGGGGGGAAGGGAAGAGGTAAGAGGAGAGAGAGAGGAGAGGGGAGAGAAGAGAAGAGAAGAGAGAAAAAGAAGAGAGGTTGACACGAGAGAAGAAGAGAGGTTGACACGAGAGGAGAGAGAGAAGAGAGGAGAGAGAGAGGGGAGAGGAGAGTAGAAGGGAGAGGAAAGGAAAGGACGGGAGGGGATCTCAGCAGAGGAAGCACTTGGAAGACGTCAAGGAAAATGGCCTTAATCAGCTGTTCAATGCAACAGACAGACGCTGGACTTTAGAAGGGAAAGGGGGTGGGGGTGAAGAGGAGGGGGTGCTGTGAAGAGGAGGGGGTGCTGTGAAGGGGGGGGTGCTGTGAAGAGGGGTGCTGTGAAGAGGAGGGGGTGCTGTGAAGAGGGGGGTGCTGTGAAGAGGGTAGTGGGGTAAGAGGGGGGTGAAGAGGAGGGGGAGTGGGGGTGAAGAGGAGGGGAGTGGGGGTGAAGAGGAGGGGAGTGGGGTGAAAGGAGGGGAGTGGGGGTGAAGAGGAGGGGGAGTGGGGGGTGAAGAGGAGGGGAGTGGGGGGTGAAGGAGGGGAGTGGGGGGTGAGAGGAGGGGGATGGGGGTGAAGAGGAGGGGGAGTGGGGGGTGAAGAGGAGGGGAGTGGGGTGAAGAGGAGGGGGAGTGGGGGTGAGAGGAGGGGGTGTGGGTGAAGAGGAGGGGAGTGGGGGGTGAAGAGGAGGGAAGTGGGGGGTGAAGAGGAGGGGAGAGTGGGGAGTGAAGAGGAGGGAGAGTGGGGAGTGAAGAGGAGGGAGAGTGGGGAGTGAAGAGGAGGAGAGTGGGAGTGAAGAGAGGGGGTGGTGTGAAGAAGGGGAGTGGGGGTGAAGAAGGGGTGTGGGGTAAAGAGGAGGAAGGAGGGGTGAAGAGGAGGGGAGTGGGGTGAAGAGGAGGGGGAGTGGGGGTGAAGAGGAGGGGGAGTGGGGGTGAAGAGGAGGGGAGTGGGGCGTGAAGAGGAGGGGGTGGTGTGAAGAAGGGGAGTGGGGTGAAGAAGGGGTGTGGGGTAAAGAGGAGGAAGGAGGGTGAAGAGGAGGGGAGTGGAGGGAGAAATGTGTTGGAGTGGCGTTAGGGTTGAAGGTGAGGGGAGAAGGAGAATGGAAATAGTAGTAAATAATACCAATAACCAATAAAAATAATCTAAAATCGATTCAACAAAGAAGTAGTAGTAGAAGTAGTAGAAGTAGTAGAAGTAGTAGAAGAAGAAGTAGTAGAAGTAGTAGAAGTAGTTAGAAGTAGTAGAAGAAGAAGTAGTAGAAGTAGTAGAAGTAGTAGAAGTAGTAGAAGAAGAAGTAGTAGAAGTAGTAGAAGTAGTAGAAGAAGAAGTAGTAGAAGTAGTAGAAGTAGTAGAAGAAGAAGTAGTAGAAGTAGTAGAAGTAGTAGAAGAAGAAGTAGTAGAAGTAGTAGAAGTAGTAGAAGTAGTAGAAGAAGAAGTTAGAAGTAGTAGAGAAGTAGTAGAAAGTAGTAGAAGAAGAAAGTAGTAGAAGTAGTAGAAGTAGTAGAAGAAGAAGTAGTAGAAGTAGTAGAAGTAGTAGAAGTAGTAGAAGAAGAAGTAGTAGAAGTAGTAGAAGTAGTAGAAGTAGTAGAAGAAGAAGTAGTAGAAGTAGTAGAAGTAGTAGAAGTAGTAGAAGAAGAAGTAGTAGAAGTAGTAGAAGTAGTAGAAGAAGAAGTAGTAGAAGTAGTAGAAGTAGTAGAAGAAGAAGTAGTAGAGTAGTAGAAGTAGTAGAAGAAGAAGTAGTAGAAGTAGTAGAAGTAGTAGAAAGTAGTAGAAGAAGAAGTAGTAGAAGTAGTGAAGTAGTAGAAGTAGTAGAAGAAGAAGTAGTAGAAGTAGTAGAAGTAGTAGAAGAAGAAGTAGTAGAAGTAGTAGAAGTAGTAGAAGTAGTAGAAGAAGAAGTAGTAGAAGTAGTAGAAGTAGTAATAGTAGAAGAAGAAGTAGTAGAAGTAGTAGAAGTAGTAGAAGTAGTAGAAGAAGAAGTAGTAGAAGTAGTAGAAGTAGTAGAAGTAGTAGAAGAAGAAGTAGTAGAAGTAGTAGAAGTAGTAGAAGTAGTAGAAGAGAAGTAGTAGAAGTAGTAGAAGTAGTAGAAGAAGAAGTAGTAGAAGTAGTAGAAGTAGTAGAAGAAGAAGTAGTAGAAGTAGTAGAAGTAGTAGAAGAAGAAGTAGTAGAAGTAGTAGAAGTAGTAGAAGTAGTTAGAAGAAGAAGTAGTAGAAGTTAGTAGAAGTAGTAGAAGAAAAGTAGTAGAAGTAGTAGAAGTAGTAGAAGAAGAAGTAGTAGAAGTAGTAGAAGTAGTAGAAGAAGAAGTAGTAGAAGTAGAAGAAGTAGTAGAAGTAGTAGTAGAAGTAGTAGTAGTAGTAGTAGTAGAAGAAGAAGAAGAAGAAGAAAGAAGAAGAAGAAGAAGAAGAGAGAAGAAGAAGAAGAAGAAGAAGAGAAGTAGTAGAAGTAGAAAGAAGTAGTAGAAGTAGTAGTAGAGAAGTAGTAGTAGTAGTAGAAGAAGAAGAAAGAAGAGAAGAAGAAGAAGAAGAAGAAGAAGAAGAAGAAGAAGAAGAAGAAGAAGAAGAAGAAGAAGAAGAAGAAGAAGAAGAAGAGAAGAAGAAGAGAAGAAGAAGAAGAAGAAGAAGAAGAAGAAAAGAAGAAAGAAGAAGAAGAAGAAGAAGAAGAAGAAGAAGAAGAAGAAGAAGAAGAAAAAACGCATACCATAAGATTCTTCCGCCGCGAGTCCGTAGGAATGAAATTAATATCTCCTGGAACTTGCCATCCTTTCATCCCATTCCTTCGTTCCTTCCTTTTTTTCTCTCACGAATCTCAATCCTCTATTTTCTCTTTTTAATCTCTCGATGTTTAATTCAACTACTTTCATCAAACTCTCCTATCCTCCCTCCTACTTATTTCTCTCTCTTTCTACTTTTATCCCTCTATTCCCTCTCCCTCCTTCCCGCCCCTTTCTCTCTATCCCTATACCACCTTTACCTAATTCCGTCACTCCTCCTCTCCCTCCCCTCCTCCCCCCTCTTCCTTCCTTCCTCCCTCCCTCCCTCCCTCCCTTCCTCCTCCCCTCTTCCCTCCCTCCTTCCCTCCTCGTCTCAATGGAAGCAATCAGGGCCTCTTGGCCAGCGGCGGCACTGTGCCAATGTCACTGTCAAGTACGGGTCAGCGTGAAGGGGGGCGGGGAGGCGACCCGCAGAGGGAGAATTTGTGCCTCAGAAACATACAAATGCAGACTTGCTGTCATCTCATCGGCACATGAACATGCTCACCCCCCCCCCCCCACCGCCCCCACGCAGAAGCGCACAGACGCTTCTACATATATTCACGGACCCTCTCCCTCCTTTCCTCCCTAACTCTCCATCTCCCTCCCTCTCCTTTCTCCCTTCTACTTCCTCCCTTCTCCTTCTCCTTCTCCCTTCTCCCTCCTTCTCCCTTCTCCCTCCTCCTCACTCCTCCCTCCTCCTCACTCCTCCCTCCTCCTCACTCCTCCCTCCTTCTCACTCCTCCCTCCTTCTCACTCCTCCCTCCTTCTCACTCCTCCCTCCTTCTCACTCCTCCCTCCTTCTCACTCCTCCCTCCTTCTCACTCCTCCCTCCTTCTCACTCCTCCCTCCCTCCTTCCCTCTCCGTCTCTCTCCCTCCCTCCCTCCCTCCCTTTCCGCCTCCCCCTCCCTCCCTCCCTCCCTCCCTTACACCCCACGCAAAAGCAAACAAAAACAAACAATGTAACTTAACATGCCGGACAGAAAAAAAATCATGTCAATAACCAGAGCCTGTTCAAAACAAGGACAACGTGTTGAACTTGTTACCAAGGGAGAAGAGGAGGAGGGCGGGGAGAGGGAAGGGAAGGGAAGAGAGAAAGGGGGCGGGAAAGAGGAAGGAAAGGGAGGGGGAGGGAAGGAGAGGCAAGGGCAGCGAAGGAAGGACGGAGGAATGAGGAAGAGAGTGGGCGTGGCAGGAAGGAGAAAAGGAGGTAGGGAGGAAGGGGAAGACAGAGGGAGGGAGGAAGAAGGAAAAGGAGGGAAGAAGGAAAGGAGGAGGGAGGGAAGAAGGAAAGGAGGGAGGGAGGGAAGAAGGAAAGGAGGAGGGAGGAAGAAGGAAAGAAGGGAGGGAGGGAAGAAGGAAAGAAGGAGGGAGGGAAGAAGGAAAGAAGGGAGGAGAAGAAGGAAAGAAGGGAGGAGGGGAAGGAAAAAAGAGCGACGAAGGAAGGGGAATAAGGAAGGGATGGAAATTATAAAATTGAAGCGAGACAGACATACACGGAGACTAAATGAAGAAGGTTGGGAAGGGAGGAGGAGAGAATCTTCGAAGCAACAAATCAAAACTAGAACAAAATAACCATGGAAAAATACAAATATGGAGAACAAGATAAATAAAAACGGGGGAAAAATCAAACGAGAAGCGACGAGACGGTAGAAGCGGAGATAACGAGCAAAATAAAGACCAAGAAAGACCTAAAACGAAAACAAAAACAAAGAAAAAATGCAAACAACAAGACGTCGAGGAGATGAAAGGGGAACGTTAATGCCGATGCTGATTACCTTTCGCCACTTCCCATGTCCTGCGGCTCCTGGCACCCTCCCCCCCCCCGTCCCCTCTCCCCTCTCCATCTCCATCTCCCCTTCTTCCCTCCCCATCTCCCCTTCTTCCCTCCCCATCTCCCCTTCTTCCCTCCCCATCTCCCCTTCTTCCCTCCCCATCTCCCCTTCTTCCCTCCCCATCTCCCTTATTCCCTCCCCATCTCCCCTTATTCCCTCCCCATCTCCCCTTATTCCCTCCCCATCTCCCCTTATTCCCTCCCCATCTCCCCTACGTACACAAACATACTCCTCGTTCACAAATACACACAATTATCATGTGTGTACACGTAATTCCTCTTCCCCCCTCTCCCCTTTCCGTCTTCTCCACACCCTGTGATTCTCCCCACTTCTTTCCCTCTTTCCCCAATCCTTTCTCTCATCAAGGCGTGCTCTCCTGCCACCCTTCCCCCCCCCCTAACCTTGGCACAGGGTCTGAGCATGGCCTTTTGATAAGCTTCAAGAGGCATTCTCTCGTCACGTGATCTGCTGACGGTTGTGTTGTCACACCACGCGCGCACATACAGGCACGCATACATACACCTGCAACCAAACACAGGTAGGTAGGTATATATGTATATGTATATGTATATATATGTATATGTATATGTATATGTATATGTATATGTATATGTATATGTATATGTATATATGTATATGTGTGTGTGTGTGTGTGTGTGTGTGTGTGTGTGTGTGTGTGTGTGTGTGTGTGTTGTGTGTGTGTGTGTGTGTGTGTGTGTGTGTGTGTGTGTGTGTGTGTGTAGATGTATATATGTTGAAGTATACTCGTATATGTATATGAATATGTGTATGTATATGCATGTGTATATATACATATATATACATATATATACACACACATATACATACACATATACGAGTATACTTAAACTTGCATACATTTATACATACATACATAAATACATATGTACATATATATATATATATTATATATATATTATATATATATATATTATATATATACATATATATACATATATATACATTATATATACATATATATACTATATATACATATATATACATATATATACATATATATACATATATATACATATATATACATATATATACATATATATACATATATATAAATATATATACATATATATACATATATATACATATATATACATATATATACATATATTACATATCTAATTATACATATCTATATACATATCTATATACATATCTATATACATATCTATATACATATCTATATACATATCTATATACATATTATATACATATCTATATACATATCTATATATATATATATATATATATATATATATATATATTAATATATATATATATCCAGAGAAACAAAATAACAAACCAAACAAAACATCCAGCTGAGAAAAACAAAAACAAACAAACAAACAAAAAAATGCACAGCAAAAGCCGAAAAAAAACCTTACCTTCTGGTCCTTGTTTCATGCGCTCGCCGACCCAGGCCCTGGCGCCGGCGAGGTCCGTGCCCACCTTGATGAGCCCGAGCTTGCCCCGCCGCTTGATCAGCTGGTCGGGCTTCACCACCAGCTTCTGCGGAGGGAAAGGCCGGGGGTCAGTGCGGACGGTGGGGGGGGTTGAGGGAGGGATGAGAGGGCAGGGGGTCAGTGGGACGGTGGAGGGGGGAGGGGGAGGGAGGATGAAAGGGAGGGGCGGAGAGGGAAGAGGATAGATGGATAGGATGGGAGGGTAGAAGGGACGGTGGATGGGGGAGGGGGGGAGGGAGGGATGAAAGGGAGGGGGCGGAGAGGGAAGAGGTAGAGGGAATATAAGGTATGGGGTAGATGGGGGAGGTTGGAGGAGAGGGAAGAAGGGGTAGATGGGGAGTGTAGAGGAGAGGGAGAGGGAGAGGGGGAGGGAGGGAGAGGGGAAAGTGTATAGGGTAGAAGCGAATAATGAAAGGAGGGGGCGGAGAAGGAAGGCGATAGAGGGGGGAAAGATATCGGTAGAGGGGAAGATGAGGGATGAGTAGAGAGGAAGGATGGGGGAGAGCAGAAGGTCAAGATAAAAGGATGAAAAGGAGAGTCTGGAGGGGGGGGGGGTCACCGGTTA
>NW_020870652.1:55000-63440 GCF_003789085.1 Penaeus vannamei | reverse complement strand
GGGAGAGGGGAAGGAGAATGAGAGGGAAGGGAAAGGAGAATGAGAGGGAGAGAAGGAGGAGGAGAATGAGAGGGAGAGGGGAAGGAGAATGAGAGGGGAGGGAGAGGAAGAATGAAGGGAGAGGGAGAGGGGAGGAGAAATGAGAGGGAGAGGGAGAGGGGAAGGAGAATGAGGGGAGGGGGAAGGAGAATGAGAGGGAGAGGGGAAGGAGAATGAGAGGGAGAGGGAGAGGGGAAGGAGAATGAGAGGGAGAGGGGAGGGAAGGAGAATGAGAGGAGATGAGGGGAAGGAGGAAGGAGAGGGAGAGGGGAGGAGGAATGAGAGGGAGAGGGGAAGGAAAATGAGAGGGAGAGGGGAAGGAATGAGAAGGGAGAGAGGGAAGGAGATGAGAGGGAGAGAGAGGGAAGGAAGAGGGAGAGGGAAGAGGAGGGAGAGGAAAGGGAAGGAGAATGAAGAGGGAGAGGGAGAGGGAAGGAAAATGAGAGGGAGAGGGGAAGGAGAGGGAGAGGGGAAGGAATGAAGGAAAATGAGAGGGGAGGGGAAGGAGAATGAGAGGGAGAAGGGAAGGAGAATGAGAGGGAGAGGGGAAGGAGAAATGAGAGGGAGAGGGGAAGGAGAATGAGAAGGGGAAGGAGAATGAGAGGGAGAGGGAAGGAAATGAGAGGGAGGGGAAGGAGAATGAGAGGGAGAGGGGAAGGAGAATGAGAGGGAGAGGGGAAGGAGAATGAGAGGGAGAGGGGAGGAAAATGAGAGGGAGAGGGGAGAGGGAGAAAGGAATGAGAGGGAAGAGGGGAGAGGGAAAATGAGAGGGAGAGGGGAAGGAAATGAGAGGGAGAGGGGAAGGGGAAGAGAGGGAGAGGGGAAGGAGAATGAGAGGGAGAAGGGGAAGGAGAATGAGAGGGAGAGGGAAGGGGAAGAATGAGAGGGAGAGAAGGAGAATGAGGGGAGAGGGGAAGGAGAATGAGAGGGAGAGAGGGAGGAGAATGAGAGGGAGAGGGGAAGGAGGAATGAGAGGGAGAGGGGAAGGAGAAGGGGAGGAAATGAGAGGGAGAGGGGAAGGAAATGAGAGGGAGGGGGAAAGAAATGAGAGGGAGAGGGGAGAAAGGAGAATGAGAGGGAGAGGGGAAGGAGAATGAGAGGGAGAGGGGAAGGAGAATGAGAAGGGAGGGGAAGGAGAATGAGAGGGAAGGGGAAGGAGAATGAGAGGGAGAGGGGAAGGAGAATGAGAGGGGAGAGGGGAAGGAGAATGAGAAGGGAGAGAAAGGGAGAGAGGGAAGGGAGAATGAGAGGGAGAGGGGAGGAGAATGAGAGGGAGAGGGGAAGGAGAATGAGAGAGGAGAGGGGAAGGAAGAATGAGAGGGAGAGGGGAAGGAGAATGAGAGGGAGAGGGGAAGGAGATGAGAGGGAGAGGGGAAGGGAATGAGGGGAAGGAGAATGAGAGGGGAGGGGAAGGAGAATGAGGGAGAGGGGAAGGAAGAATGAGGAGAGGGGAAGGAAAATGAGAGGGAGAGAGGGAGAGAGGGAGGAACGAGGGGAGAGGGGGAGATGAGAAGGGAGAGGGAGAGGGGAAGGAATGATGAGAGGGAGAGGGGAAGGAGAATGAGAGGAGAGGGGAAGGAGAATGAGAGGGAGAGGGGAAGGAGAATGAAGAGGGAGAGGGGAAGGAGAATGAGAGGGAGAGGGGAAGGAGAATGGGGAAAGGAGAAGAGAGGGAGAGGGGAAGGAGAATGGAGAGGGGAGGAAAATGGAGGAGAGGAAGGAAATGAGAGGGAGAGGGAAGGGAGAGGGGAGGGGGGAATGAGAGGAGAGGGGAGGAGGGGAAGAGGAAAATGAGAGGGAGAGGGGAAGGAGAATGAGAGGGAGAGGGGAAGGAGGAGAGGGAGAGGGGAGGAGAATGAGAGGGAGAGGGGAAGGAGAATGAGAGGAGAGGGAAGGGAATGAGAGGGAGAGGGGAAGGAGAATGAGAGGGAGAGGGGAAGGAGAATGAGAGGGAGAGGGGAAGGGAATGAGGGGAAGGAGAATGAGAGGGAGAGGGGAAGGAGAATGAAGAGGGAGAGGGGAAGGAGAATGAGAGGGAGAGGGGGAAGGAGAATGAGAGGGAGAGGGGAAGGAGAATGAGAGGGAGAGGGGAAGGAGAATGAGAGGGACGAGGGGAAGGAGAATGAGAGGGAGAGGGGAAGGAGAATGAGAGGGAGAGGGGAAGGAGAATGAGAGGGAGAGGGGAAGGAGAAGGAAGGGAGAGGGGAAGGGAATGAGAAGAGAGGGGGGAGAAAGGGAGAGGGGAAGAGATGGGAGAGGGAGAGGGGAATTGGAATGAGGGAGAGGGGAAGGGAATGAGAGGAGAGGGGGAAGGGAGTGGGAATGAGAGAAAGGGATGGGAATGATGGAAAAAGTGAGAATGAGAGGAGAGAGGAAGGAGAAAGGGGTGAGCATGTGAAAGAGGGAGTGAAGGGGAGAGAGGGAAAAAGTAAAGAAAAAATAAGCAGACATACGAAAACAGGACGTAGAAGCGTAGAAGACAAATCAATATATACGAGTATGTGTATATATAATGCTGTAAACGAACCAACTGTACAAATAACTAGAAAAAAAACGAAATAATAAGAAAAAAAC
Source organism: Penaeus vannamei (assembly GCF_003789085.1). Taxonomy (NCBI): domain Eukaryota; kingdom Metazoa; phylum Arthropoda; class Malacostraca; order Decapoda; family Penaeidae; genus Penaeus; species Penaeus vannamei. The sequence continues at coordinate 60,827 of NW_020870652.1, read as the reverse complement.
ACGGAAATAAAACCTAGAAAAAGAGGACCCGGAAAGACAGGCCTACACATAACTAAAAGAGTTAAGACGTTATAAAAAAAAAGTGGCTTCGATGTGCCATAAGGAAGGGATAGACATACCCCCCTCTGGATCCTGCACCCCCCCCCCCAAGCGATCGATGGCGGACAAATCAACCTTTTCCGCCCGCTATAACTCGGACCTTGAGACGCGCTCGTGTAATCTAGGGTATACCGTTACACGTAGACACGACAGAGACGCTTCCACACACGTGTACGCACGTTTTCATGTCTACACGGATGTTCACTAGAAGACAAGTAGGCCTATAATTGAACCTAGAGGCATTCTCAGTCAGGTTTTTTTCTTCTCACTTTTTTCTCTCTCTCATTCTCTCTTCCACACACACACGCGCACACTAACGCAAGATCGGAGTGTGCATCCTCATGTACGCAACCAAGCTGGTATAAATACATAGTTGCAGCTAAAAAATAAAACACACATACGTACATACATACATAGACATACACAAACACACACACACAAATATATACACAATATACAGAAATACGTATATATACACCCTAACACAAACACATAACACTACACACACACAATACACACACAACACTAACACACAGAGACGCACATACAGACGGATATTAAACTCCCGACATAACACACAAGCCACACGTTCGCGATAAGACAATTTGCACACTGACCACTGCCACGTTCCACACAAACGTCCATAACACTAGGCAACGCACTTCGCATACCTTTCCCGATCAATGCTTACAGGTATGCCCTTGCTCGCCTCAAGCCTTTCCGTGTTGTCTTTCAGATTTAGATAGATAGATAGATAGATAGATAGATAGATAGATAGATAGGATAGAGAAGAGAGAGAGAAGAGAGAGAGAGGAAGAGAGAGAGAGAGAGAGAGAGAGAGAGAGAGAGAGAGAGAGAGAGAGAGAGAGAGAGAGAGAGAGACATAGAAGATAGAGGTCGATATAGATCGATACAAATATAAACAGAGATATATGTACAGATAGATGGATAAGTAGACAGACAAATAGATATATGTAGATAGATTGATATACACATTATTTGGCGCGAGTTCTTATTTCTGTTTTATTGTCTGCTTCGTTTCCTTTATTTCGTTTAAATTTCCTTCTTTTACATGGGGGAAGTGAGAGGGAGGGTAGAAGAGGAAAAAGAAGGAACGGAGAGAGGGGAGGAAGAGGGGGGAGGGAAAAAAAGAAAGGGGTAGGAGAGAGAGTGGGATAGGGTAAAAGAGGGGGTGGAAGAAAATGAGAGAGAAGGGGAGGATAAGAGAAAGGAGGAAAATGAGAGAGAGAAAGGAGGAAATGGAGAGAAGAAAGGAGGAAAAGGGAGAGAGAAAAGGAAGAAAAGGGAGGAGATAAAGGGGGAAAGGGAGAGAGAAAGGAGAAAAGGGAAGAGAAAGGAGGAGGGAAGGAAAGGAGGAAAGGGGAGAGAAAGGAGAAAAGGGGAGAGAGGAGGAAAGGAGAGAGAAAGGGGAAAGGGAGAGCGAAGGGGGGAAGGGGAGGAAGGAGAAGGGAGAGAGAAAGGGAAAGGGAGAGCGAGGGGGAAAGGGAGAGAGAGGAAAGGGGGAGAGAAAAGGGGAAGAGGAAAGGAGAGAAAGAAGGGAAAGAGCGAAGGGGGGGAAGGGAGAGAGAAGGGGGAAAGGGGAGAGAGAAAGGAGGAAAGGGAGAGAGAAAAGGAAAATGGACAGGGAAGGGGAAAGGGGAGAGGGAAGGGGGAAAGGGGAGAGAGAAAGGGGGGGAAAGGGGAGAGAGAAAGGGAGGAAAGGGGAGAGAAAGGGGAATAGGACAGCGAGCCAGAGGGGTGAGAAAAGAGAGAGGGAAAATCGAAGAGGAGAAAGAACGAAAAAAAAAAACACACAAAACGAAGAAGAAAAAGAAAGCACTCCCCCAAAACAGAAAAGATAATGACCAAGACACACGCACGCGCGCGCCATTCCACTTTCTGCAACAGCACTAAATCCTGCCTCTAACCCTTTGCTTCTGTCGGCGGGTTTCCCCTTCGTTGCCCGGTCTTTCGGCGTTTCCTTCCGACCTTCGTTACCTTTCTCTCTTCTCCCCTTTATCGTCTTGGCCTCCTACCTGCTTTTCTTTCGCGCCCCCCCCACGAAATACCCGCAATCAAAGCGGATGAATACGGGAGAGAAATCAAGCGATAGATGGAGACGTTCAGGATACAGAATGGGGAATGATGGGGAAGGAGAGGAGAAGGAGAGAAAAAGGAGAAGTAGAAGAAGGAGGAGGAGATGGGGAAAAAAGAAGAAAGAAGAAAAAGAAAAGGAGGGAGAAAAGATGATGATGATGATGGATAACATTAATAATAGTAACAAAAATGTTGACACTTAAATTAAGAATAACAAATCATATAGTAATTGGAATATCATTATTTTGGTACTATTCTACCTGATCATAACAATGATAACAAAGGACAAATAAAAGAATAAGAGAAGAAACGAAGAAACGGAGCGGGATTGCCATGCCTGGACATACCAGAGGCACGTCAGAAATGGCTGATAACCATATTTTCTCTCCCTTTCCCTGCCCTCCTCTGCTACGCCCTTTTTCCCCTTTCCTTTCTTCTCCCTCTCCCCTACGAAATGTTTTCTCCCTCCCTCTCTCTTCTTACGACATTTTTTCCCTTCCCTTCTCCTCTCCCTCTCTCTCCTTTCTCTCTCTCTCTCCCCCTACGCCTTTTCTCCCATACCCTACGTTCTCTTTCCCTTCTCCCTCTCCCTTCCATATTCCAACCATCGCCTGATCATCTCTCCCAAATATCCCGTGCTTCTATTCTCTTCTTTTCTCTCTCTTTTCCTCTCGCGTGTTCAGGATTTCTTAATTTCTCTTTTGGAGCATCGACAGGTGTTCAGGCAGCGAGTTGAGTCGTGACGTCATACTCGGCTACGTTCTTTCGTTCTCTCTCTTTCCTTATCCCCTCGCCTCTGTCCCTCCATCTCTCTGCCCCTTCCCCCTCGCTCCTTAATTTCTCTCCACTATCTCCATCTCTTCTGTCTACTTCATCTTGTTTCCCTTCCCTTCCTCCTTTCTTCCTCCCTTCCTCCTCTTCTTCTTCTTCCTCCCTCCTCTTTCTTCCTTCTTCATCCCCTCCTTCCCTTCCTTCATCCCTTCTTCTTTCCCTTCCTCTTCCTTTCCCTTCCTTCATCCCTTTTTCCTTTCCTCCCTCATCTCCTTCCTTTCCCTCCTTCATCCCTCCTCCTTTCCCTTTCTCCCTCCTTCCTCCTTCCCTCTTCATTCTTCCTTTCCTCTTCATCCCCTTCCCTCCCTCATCTTCGCTTTCCCTCCCTTATCACATTCTTTCCCTTCATCCAATTCTTTCCTTCCCTTCATCCATTCCTTCCTCCCTCGCCTCTCTCTCCCCATCCCTCCCGCCTCAAACTTACTCGCCACCATACTTCACAATCGTACTTACACACAACTTCTCACCGTCTGCTTCGCCCAACCATTCTCTTTGTCCTTACCCTAATCCTCCCTCCTAATCCTCCCTCTCTTTCCCTCTCTCCTCCCTCCTACCCCTTTCTCTCCCTCTCCTCTCTCCTCCCTCCCTCCCTCCCGCTCCTCTCCCCTCCTCTACACCTTCTCTTCCTCCCTCCTACCGCCCTCTCTCCTCCCTCCTACCCCTCCTCTCTCCCCTCCCTACCTCTCTCTCCATCCTCCATCCCTACCCCCCTCTCTCATTCCTCCTAACCCAACCCTCTCTCTCTCCTCCTATACCAACCTCTCTCTCTCTCTCCCTAACAACCCTCTCTCTCTCTCTCCCAACCCACCCTCTTCTCTCTCTCTCCCTAACCCAACCCTCTCTCTCTCTCTCCCTAACCCAACCTCTCTCTCTCTCCCTAACCCAACTCTCTCCCTCCCTCCCTCCTCCCTCTCTCCTCCTCCCTCTCTCCCTCCCTCTCCTCCCTATCCCCCTCCTCCCTCACCTCTCCACCCTCCCCTCTCCTCTCCTCCCTACTACCCTCCCCTCTCTCCCTCACTTCCCTACCCCCCTCTCCCTCACTCCTCCCTCTCTTTACACCTCTGCCTAACCTAACCTTCTCCTTTTCCCTACTTATCTCCCCTCTCTCCTCCCCCCTCTCTCTCTCCTCCTTCCCCTCCTCTCCTCCTTCCCCCCTACCTTCCTCCCTCTTCTCCTCCCCTACTATCTCTCCTCCCCTACCTCTCTCTCTCCCCTATCTCTCCCTACCTACTTTCCTCTCCTCTACTCTCTCTCTCCTCCATCTTCCCTCTCTCTTCTGCACCCTTTCTGCTTCCGTCTCCTCCAGGACAACAGAAGGCGGCGGAGGGTAGGCCTATCCAGATCAATGAAAGACAGGAGTGGCAACCCCCTCTTTCTTGCTCTTCCGTTCTCACCCTGTTCTTTTGCTCTTCCCTGTTCCCTCTCGCTTATCCTTTCATATTCCCTATTCCCTCTTTCTTATCGTTCCATATTCCGTTTTTTCCTATTCCTTATTTCCCTTTCCTTTTTACTCTTTACTATTTCCCTTTCTTCTCTCCCTGTTCTCACACTCTTCCTATTCTGCTTTCTCTCCCCCTCTTCTTTCCTCCTTTTCCTCCACCTCTCTCTCTTTATCCCTCTTTCTTGCCCCGTCTATTTCTCCTCCTCTCCTCTCTCTCTCTATCGCTCTCCCTTGCCCGTCTATTCCCCTCCTCTCCCTTTCTCTCCCTCGCCCAGTCTATTTTCTCCTCCTTCCCACCCATTTTTACCCTCGCTGCCGGTGTCGAAAAAGGGTATGGACGAAAGTGAACCGTTTCAAAAGCCAAGATGCGTGATTGATGGCTCGACACTCAGTCATCGGAGTTACGTAATTCTCAATTAAGAGAAATAGCGCGAACGCTATAATTACTCTCGTTGCCTTGCGAAATTGTTCATTCTCTTTCACACCTTTTTCTTATCCTTTCCTGTCCCTTTTCCTCTCTCCTCTTTCCTTCCGTCATTACATCTTTGCTCTCTTCTTTCTTTTTCCATATTCCTCCCCTTGCCTTTTGTTCTTCCTTTTCTTCTCTTCTTTTCTCTCATCTCCTTTCTTCCTTCGTTCCTTCCTCTCCCTGTTTCGTTTTTTTTCTCATCTCCCCTTTTGTTCTCCTTCGATCCTCAGCTCCTTGTCCATCACATTACTCCCACTTACCTCGTCCTTTTCCACTTCTCTCCTTCTCCTTCTCCATCTTCCTCCTCTCCTCTCCGCATCCTCCACTTTCCATCCTCCTCCTCCCTTGTTCTTCTCCCCTCACTCTTTCTCCTCCACTTTTCGCATCCTCTTCTTCCTTCATTTTCCTCCTCCTCCTCCTCCCTCCTCGGCTTATCTCCACCTCCTCCTCTTCCCTCCTCACCCCTCCCTCCTCCTCCGCCTCCTTTTTCCCTCCCCTCCCCTCCTCCTCCTCCTCCTCCTCTTCCCTCCTCCCCCTCCCTCCTCGTCCTCCTCTTCCTCCTCCTCCTCCCTCCTCTCCGCCTCTTTTCCCTCCTCCCCCCTCCCTTCCCTCCCTCCTCCTCCCTCCTCCCTCCTCCTCCTCCTCTCCTCTTCCCTCCTCCCTCCTCCTCTCTCTTCTCCTCCTCCCTTCTCCTCTCCTCTCCCTCCCCCTTCCTCTTTCCTCCCCCTTCCTCCTCTTCCCTCCCTCCCTCCCTCCTCCTCCCCCTCCCTCTCCCTCCCTTCGTAACGGTTCCGGGCGACATTTAAAGCGAGACCCTCGTAACAGCGACCACGTGGAAGAGGCGCGGGCGGGAGGTGTGGCCGAGACCCCGCCCCTCTCTCCCTCTTTCT
>NW_020870652.1:20000-27500 GCF_003789085.1 Penaeus vannamei | reverse complement strand
CTGGCGACGCAAGTGACAGCCCCACCTCCTCTGCCCTCTTAAGAAAACAACAACTTTCTTCAGAGTTTCACGCATCTCTTCCAAGAATCCGAGGAAACATGGGCATATTTCGTAAGCAAAAATATAGATATGACAATCTTCTCTGCACCATAAACTCTATAAGAAATGGTTTGATATTTATATGGATTGGTCCTGACAATCTGTCATATCTGTCAGATACGATGGTTATTTGACTTGATCGTAAGTCGGTTTGCTCTTTTGATTTGTTGGGAAGTTAATAAACTTTCTGTTAATAAGGTTCTAAACAGCTTTGCTTTATGTTAATATATGTGCATATATATGCACACACACACACACACACACACACACACACACACACATACACACACACATACACACACACACACACACACACACACACACACACACACACACACACACACACACACATATATATATATATATATATATATATATAATATATATATATATATATATATATATATATATATATATATATATATATATATATATATATGTATATATTTATATATATACAGAGAGACCATAGATGCGCTTTGGCTTCAGCGTCTTCACAACCACCTGCATGCATGAGCCTCCATCCTCTCTTAGTTTCTTTGTCTTCATTTCTCAGTTTGTCTCCTAACATCACTTTTCCTTCTCCATTCGGGGAAAAAAGGGAAGGAAGCCTACAGGGAGGAGATGAAGTGAAAGAAGATTAAAAACAAAGACACAAAATAGAAAAAGATCAATAAAGAGAGAAAAGAGATAGAGTGCTAAATAAAGATAGCTAACTAGGTAGATAGATGAACTGAGAAGGTGGATAGATAGATACACAGAGACAGGGAGAAGAGGCAAGGAGTTCGCGAGATAGACAGAGGGAGAAACAGGGACAGACAGACAAGCAGACAAACAGTGACAGACAGACAAGCAGGCAGACAGACAGAGAAGGTGTGGCATAGAGACAGACAGAGAGAGAGAGGGAGAACGAGAGAAGTGGTGAACAGAGTGTGTTTACTCGGGACCTTAGTTTACCTTTGGCGATTGTGCGTTCTCGCCATGACTTGCACTTTGACCTGCCTATGTAACGCGCATTCGTTTCGTAATGTTCTGGGGTTTATTACGTCACCTTCACAGCTGCATCAATCGTCATTACTCTTCTGTATCGACTGCAAGTTAAATTCAGATCTGATAGGCGCAGGTTTTTCTTTTTTTGAGCACGTTTCTGGTAATTCTTTTGTTTCCCCCTCCCTACCCGTCGACTTTATTTCGCTCCCTTGATATGTATATATATATATATATATATATATATATATATATAATATATATATATATATATATATTAGAGAGAGAGAGAGAGAGAGAGAGAGAGAGAGAGAGAGAGAGAGAGACAGACAGACAGATATGTAACTAGATATAGATAGATATAGATACACACATACATACATGTATATACTTACATATATAAATATATGTATATACATTTATATATATACATATATACATACATACATACATACATATATATATATATATATATATATATATATATATATATATATATATATGTCTGTGTGTGTGTGTATGTGTATGAATATATGTATGTAGGTATATATAGATAGTTTGACAGATATATATGTATATGTATATATCACCCATTCGCTCTTTACCCACTAGCTTCTCCGACTCCCAACTCATGTCCATTCAGTCACTAATTCCCCCGCCCACAGACTTCCTCTGATGACGAAAAAGGAGAAAAATGGAGTCATCGCTACTCATAACAGCGATAATGAGCGATGAAAGTATTACAATAACAGACTTGTAAAATATTTGGGGTAGGATGAGCATAAAGTAGAATGTGTATGGACATACATACACCGCACACACACTTGCACACACACACACATACACACTTAAACACTTACACACATATACATACATGCATACATAAATACACACACACTCACATACTTAGACACAACTACTCTCTCTCTCACGCACGCACACACACACACAAAAGCATCTTCCTCTGTTTTATTCCCTGCATCGTATGTAAACAAGCCAGACGAGGCCAAGGTCTATATAAGTACTTACATAATACTTTTATAGACCTTGGGCGAGGCAGCCCAGGATCTGACTCGAGAACCCAATTCTATGGGAATTATGCACGTCATTCTTACCTTTCCATATTCGATTAATGAATTGTTTAAAAACTTGCGGTTCCATTTTTTCTTGCATATGGGAATATGCCTAATATAACAAACTATACTACCTGTCTATGGGCATTATGGATTACCAGCATTATCTGTGATATTCTTGATAAAATTACCACAATGTGTGAGCCTCGAGGTGCCATCTACCGTTTATTCACGACCATTTTTATACCACCCTTCATGAATGTAGGTTGTGACGTGAGAGAGGAAGAGTCAAAAGCCTTCTCCTGAGGCCGCCGAGAACCGTCATGGAATCACTCCGTTCTTCACTGAGCTTCAACTGGCTCTCTGTCAGGTTCTTCACGAAGGGCTGGGACATCTTTTTGAGGGAAGAAGCTTCGGGTTTGGCCTTCCTCTGTGGTTTGGGTGAGTGGAAGATAGGCGTGCTTCATGTTCACGTTTCCGTGAAGTGATGGTGTAGCAGCCTATATATTGTTGAGTGCCTGCTTTCCATACCTTGCTTGCAGTTATCACTGCTCGTGTTGAGTGACTACCAGGGTTACCACTACCATTGAAGGAACTGAAACGGCTGAGAGTAGAGAGTTAGCATTTGCTGTGGTACCGACCATAGATTGGTTGTGGTTCCTTCCAGTTTCATTTCAAAACCAATCTTCGTTCCCTTGTTCATTCAAGGGCGTTTTACTTGGACAGATTAAGGGAGGGGGGGGGCGTACCCAGATGTTTGAAGAGGCTCTCTCGGACTGTTTCACAGCACTCTGCAACCTGGCCTACCCTATAGTAGTGTGGGATACTTCTAAGCAGAAATCCAATGGTGATTAACCAAGAACAATGGAGAACTTTATTTCACAGGAGACATTGAAGATCATCTTAGATCAAGTTGATATATGTAAACATTTGGTTGAGCTGTATCAGGTTAATCCACCAGCAGTTAGTTTGGGTGCAAATGGTTTTGCAATATCAGTGGCTCCTGGCTTATCTGAAGTTAGACTGGTGTTCTCAAAGTTTGGGGGTGGTAAAGTTAGATATTTGCGGCATCCCTGCTGAATTGTTAAGGACTGGCGATGAACATGTTGCGTGGCATTTGCATGCGTCCAGGGCCCGGATTCATTAACGCACTTACGATGGTAAAATCAGTGGTAACTATAGTTACCATGGTAAACAGACAGCGGTGGTATTCACTAACAACTTGCCATTAGAGTTACCATGGTAAATTTTACCAGTGGTCAGAGCACTGGTAACTTTTTGAAAGACGGTCACCACGTGTCATCTCGTCAAAAAATCAATATTTAAGCAAAGTTTTGGGTTTGTTGTTACACCGGATGTACCTAATATCATGGCAAACACATATTGCAGTACGAACATAGTGAAGAAATGCAAATTTCACATGAAACTAGCAAGAATAAAATCCACACAAATTCTCGTAAAATTATAGGCCTACATTTTCCTAGAAAGCATGGAACCGACAAATAAATAAACTCTTAAAGAATTCTTCTCTGACATAATTATTGCAAATGCTATAGAAAAAACTACATTGCTGATAAGTAACTGGCAATATCAACGCTAAAAGAGTATAGCAATATCTGTGTCTGTCGGCATTTTGACAACTAACACCCAAAGTGCATAGGCAAGAATAAGCTTGAAATATTTCTTTTGACAACAAATGGCAATGAATAAAAACTTTGGTGCGGTTCTTTGTTTAACAGTGATAAAAAATATATATAAATAAAAACTGTTTGGACTGTCTCTTTGGTTTGAGGTAAACAAATAAATATATTACTTTTTCTACATGTGCTTAAATGGTGTTTTAGCTGTGACGGTTAAACAATCTCGCTGTCTGGTTCTGTTTACATGTTGCGTGATTGGCGGAAGGAACCTAAAGATTATGTAAGGCGCTCGCTGATTGGTTGAATTGCTTTGCTAGAGCCTTCCGTTGGCTACCATTAGAATGAGTCGATTTACGATTGTATCCAAATTACCATTTCTTCATGAATCCCCCTTTGCAAAACACAGGTAAACGCAATGGTAAATGACCGCTGGTAAATGCGTTACGAATTCGGTGAAGTGAATTCGGCCCGTGGAAGGTAAAAGAGGGTCTAGTAATCCCCAGGGAATTATATTGCTCAGCATACCAGGCAAGGTTCTCACTCAATGACCACCTACTGAGGCACCAGACTGGAGTAATCTGGGTTCACTCATGACAAATTCACAGTAGAGTTGATCGTGGCAATTTGAGTTAATGCAGAGCACTGTCATAATTTCGGTAATGGACTGCTTACAAACTACATTGATTTCAAGTAGGCATTATACTTGTTGAATCTTTTACCAGAGGTTTGTCTTAGTCCAACTTGTATGCCAATAAATTTTGGTTCTGATCCGGATCATGACCCGAATCCAGGATTTTTTATATTACAGGCTTTATATGCATTGCGAGAAAGGGAAACACGGACGCCATCTGTGTACTTGAGAAAGAGGTGATTTTCGTGATGGAGGTATGCGGCCTCTGAGTGTTTTGATTATTATTATTAGTTGGAGTAGTATTGTTAGTATTACTAGTATTATCATTGTTATTATTATCATCATAATCGCCATTATTGTTATTACTATCAACATCATTCTCATTCTTATTAATATCATTATTGTTATAATTATCATCATTATCATTCTCCCCACCATTAACATAACTTTTGATACTGTCGTTACTATCACCACCCCATATATACTAGCATCATGCAAACCACCTTCCCCTCCTCTCTCTCCCCAGTGGCTATCGTCGACTACCTCCGGGGAAACAGCATGGCGTGCATGGCAGCCCACGCGTGCATGGTCATTCTCGTTCGCAGGATTCTTGCGGGCGGGATCTGCACCTCCACCCGACGCCTGGACGGCAAGACGGTCGTCATCACCGGCTGCAACTCGGGCATCGGGAGGGAGACGGCTCTGGACCTCAGTGGCCGAGGTGAGGCCGGGAAGTCGGGTTTGGGCGAGGTTGGTGTTTACTGGCAATGGCATTGTTAGCGCTGAGATTGGTAGTTTTTTTTTTATTATATTGGTATTGTTGTTGATATTGTCATTACTGTTCTTCTTATTATTGTTGTTGTTATCATTGCTATTGTTGTATATTAATTGGTTGCAATGCGTCACTTTATGGGGGTTTCCACAACTTTGTGGGGAAAATTACCATTCGTTGAAGGAGAACAAATGGAAAAATTACTTTGGGAGTTTTTTGTGGGACTTTCATCCCATGTCAGGCAACATCGAAATCATTTTCATGCATAAAGGATTACTTTTCAACACAAAGGTTCTATTGAAGCAATTGCTTGCACATAATTCTTCTTTCTTTGACATGGATTAAGGGATCCCAATCATCCTTAGATCAGTAAGAAAAGAAAGGTATGACTCGGATTCCGTTGATCACACATTATAGGCCCCTTTCAGACGCGACAGCCAAGCCCGGTCCCCGCCCAGCAGATCTATTAGTTGGCTGTATGTAGATGTATTGTATTAACTGGGCATTATTTATACAATGTATATGTCACGGAGAAAAGGAAGCGGCGACGGGACAGGAGATGGGCTCAGCTTCGAATTTTGGATATTCACACCGTACCGTATTGTACAAATTGAACTCGGGTACTTGCGGTCTAACAGAACCACATTTAATCGGGAAAAACAAAAATATAATACACCAGACCGAACCGAAAGCCAATTATTACTAGTATCCGCAAACACTTCTCTTCCGTCCTTCTTGAATACTAATAAAAACGCTTAAAACTGCACTAAGATCAGTCTGTGCACTTTTCACAGCACGATGAAAAGGGAACCCTAGCGACCACGGCGCTTGAATGGCGTTTTCCGTTACACTGATGACAGTGGTTTCCTGGGAACAAGAAGTGCCGTCCCACGGCTGGTAGCGAAAGGTCGATGCTTTTGAAAGGAGCCTATAATAAGGAAGAATAGGAAAGGAGAGATATGATTATTTCCATTCACACAAATCAAGCAGAATTATAAGCTAACCCCAACCCTGACCAACCCACAGGTGCCAAGATCATCATGGCTTGCCGCGACACCAAGACAGCAGACAAAGTGGCCAAGGAAATCGGGCGTCAGACCGGCGGGGAATTGGTTGTGATGAAGCTGGACCTTGCCTCCCTGGCCTCCGTGCGGGCCTTCGCCGAGGAGCTCAAGGCCAAAGAAAGTCGCATTCACATCCTCATCAATAATGCAGGTATGACGCTATTCTCGTTTTCAGCTCTTTAGTTTTAAAAGTTATTAATTAGACTTCTAGCAGTGTTCTATATCATTATTCAAAGCATATGGTGTAGAATTGGTGTGCGTAGAACCTGCCCATCTAGATTTTTTTTTATAGTGTATGCACAGTAGCATGCGTAGCATGCGTATGCTGAAAAGCCAAATGCTAGTGGTGAATATACTACTTGTAGAAAACTGAATATAATCTTTGACAGGGAAGGACTGTTTACAAAAAGTTACAATATATACTGAAGAATTAAGTAACATTAAAAAGTGGAAAATGTGAAAACATCAGCATTTTTGGCATACTTGGAACTAGAACACTGAAATATATCAGCTTTGTGGGCCTGCCTAATTTTTCTTCCAGATATCGAACCTGACTAGTACTGCTATAGATCCCACATTTATACTCTTGTTCATAATTGCAATACTAAATATTCTTTATTACTATGATTTCTGATGTATGTACATTTTCTAGATCTCACGTATATTGTAGTACATTTCACTCAGCTGTCTCTCTCTCTCTCTCTCTCTCTCTCTCTCTCTCTCTCTCTCTCTCTCTCTCTCTCTCTATATATATATATATATATATATATATATATATATATATATATATATATATATGTGTGTGTGTGTGTGTGTGTGTGTGTGTGTGTGTGTGTGTGTGTAAATATACCATTGCTTATTTCCTTTTCCTTCGCAGGTGTGATGTTCTGCCCCTACAGCAGGACGGAGGACGGCTTCGAGATGCAGCTGGGCACAAACCACTTCGGACACTTCCTCCTGACGAACCTCCTGCTCCCTCTGCTCACCCACTCGAGGAGGCGCGGGTGGTCACCCTCAGCTCTCTGGCGCATTCGTGTGAGTTGCTGGGTTCGCGCTGTGTGCTTATTATTCGGCATTTTATTGTTTGGTGTATGAGTGAGAGTAAAAGGGAAGTCACAATTTCGTTTATATGTACACACGCGCGCATGAGGACATGCAACCCTACCCCCACACACACATATAGACACACAACACATTCACACACACACGGATACACGCACAGATACACGCACGC
>NW_020870652.1:15000-17500 GCF_003789085.1 Penaeus vannamei | reverse complement strand
CATAACAATTGCGCCTGAACCGAAAGCTGTAATTCTTGTAACAATTTACAGTTAGATCAGGCTTTATGTGAGCCGGAAGTGGAGAAGAACAGGTGTCCGCACCGAGTGTACAAAACTTGAAACGCGCGCAGATCCCAGAGCAGCCCTGTTAGTATCTAACTGGAAAACATTCGTGAAAACCGATCATTTTGGACGTGGTTGAGGCAAGGTCTATTCAAGTACTTATATAGACCTTGGGTCAAGAGAGATGCAAATGGTATCGCGAGAACTTTTTGACAATAATGTGAAGGATATTGATGATAATAATGTTGGCCAAGGCATTGATGATAATGATATATTAATGAAACTGTTTGTAATTATTATCATGATTGTAATAATATTAATAATGATTGATATTGATTTTAGTAATATGAATATTGATGATGAAAATAATAATGATCATATTAATATTGGTGAAGATAATAACAATGATTAAAATAACAACAGGGATAATGATTTATTTTTATTGTTTAAGATACGGTCCAATTTGTTTCCTCATAACTGAATACATAAGAAGTTAAACAACGTGTTTCTCCTTACTTAACATATTTTCTGTATTGCTTTAATAGGTTTCTACTACCATACAATATGTGATCACAATATTCAAGATACACAAAAATTTTCAGACAAAACTATGGACAAGGTCGTAGGCCCGTGTACATATATATTTTTTTTGTTTTGTCATATATACCTTTTTATTATCCTATTTTTTTCATATCGCTCTTAAATCATGAAGTACGAGTAAAAGGGTAAATCCAAAATAACTCCACTTAATAAAGTACATGAACAAAAATATAGCAACAGAATATTTGTACAAGATTGGCAAAGAAGCCATTTTGCAGGCCTATCTGCCGTACGGAGAGGCCCGACAGAGGCTTACTCCTGCACTGAATTTTCAAGTTGCACTGAAACCGCATCTGGCACCTGCTTCAACTTAGGGATTTATGTTCACACTTCAGTATACATGGGACGCAGTGCAAGCTGTGTCCAATAACATACATGCATTGTTATGATAATGGCTAATGAAACAGTCTCCTGCTGTGTCGGGCAAATCACGGGACAGCTGAATGTCCTTAATCATGAAGGCAATCCATGTGATGTATTGAAATATATGTGTTATCAAGGAGAGTGGATAATTTATGTTTTAGTCGATAGTACAGCATTATTATACAGGTATTCTTGTGCACTTGCTGGCATAGCATTGCAATGTCAACTGGCAGATTTCAGAAGCAAAACTCAGTAAATTCATTTCCACATCAAAAATAAAACCATTTCTGTTAATATTGGTACACAGAACATTGCAAAAGTGCGACATGTATGAATAAATTTTGGGATAACGATGAGAAAAATTAAAAGGTTGGTTTCAGGCAAAATGGCTAAGTGAAATGGTGCTGTGATAACGAATGCACATTCAGGGCCAGCTATGACTGAAAAAAAAGATATTCAATACAACAATATCGATATCCATGAATTAGCACAGGAGAAGTTAGAATAGTGGTAATCAACACCTCACGTAAAATATAACAGGACGAAGAAATGAATCGCTGAAAAATTCTCTAGAACGACTGACGTGAAGAATTTTAATAATTGCTACAACTTTGCATGCACACACACTTGTACACACATTGATATTATATCAATAAAACAACTAACTGTATGTATGGACGTGTTTTCTCTAAAAAATGAGGAGAAATGCAGTGTAAATATCAAAAACAAAATCCGTTTAATTTTGTTTTGTTTTTTATAAAAAAATAAATGTTATTATTTTTATATTTTACGAAAAATTAATACATTTGGAAAATGAATATAGAGGACGAACTCAAAAACATAAACCGGATATACCTTTCCCTTGCCTGTATTCGCGATTCAAAAATGGCTTCCAGATTTATCGTCGACAAGCACCAACCTGTAACACAGTTTATTTTGATTATTTTCTTGATATTTGTTTGATTTTATTAACTCAAGCTTCTAGTTCTCGATCAGGCAAGAATAAAAGGGTGTGTGTTTGAAATCGTTCCTCAAAAAAATCTTTTAAAATGTTAAGAGTCAGTTTAAGAGACTTGAACTACAGAAAATCAGACTTTAAGAGACAGGCAATTTGTCATGATATATCTTAAGGTCTTTTGTTGTCTAAATCTGGATTTTTTAGGTAAATATTTACAACTAAAATTATGATATGAACGAAAAAGAATGAATTTCGATTTTGCAGTTTCGTACTTCCAAATTTCAGGTTTTCCCCCTTTTTAGATGTTATTGTGGATAATAGTACCAAGAGGAGAAATAGGTCTAGAGGTCGATAAAAGGAGCTCAACTGATCTCATCTTGAAGAGCCAAACAAAATTATGGCATTTAGTCCAAGTTAAGTTCTGATTAAGTTGAAATATGAAGTACGGAATTAGTCATTCGTTTTCTCGATCGTTTTCTAGAAACAGTTAATTTTGTGAAAACTCTTTTTTTTTTA
>NW_020870651.1:1415170-1417670 GCF_003789085.1 Penaeus vannamei | reverse complement strand
TTTAGATTTTTCTGCCCGTATTAGGCCGATTCCCCCCCCCCCCTTACTAGCAGAGCAGCAAGCCCTCTTGTTCGTACCCCCCTCCCCCCCGCCAGCCGCCCGTTGCTCGAGCGTGGGAAAGTGGGCGGCCACGCTCCCAGGGCTCTCTCGACACCTCCGCCCGATCACCTGGGACCGCGAGCCCCGAGGTGCCAGCTGTTTTGCACGCTCATTTAGGCCGTCGATTCCCGTGACAGCTGGTTGAGGGAGGGGGAGGGGGAGGGTGTGTCAGACGAGGGTGGGGGGGGTTCGGGTTTGCTTGATGGCGGGGATCTGTTGCTGTTTGTTTGGATGGATACTTTTGGGCGGGGGGGGGGAGGGAGGGAATGGAGGGATGAGGTGAGTGAAGGTGAATTCGGAGGAGAAAGTGGAGGTTAGGATGGCGCTGGAGGAGGTGGAGGAGATGGAGAATGAAGAGAGGGAGGTGGAGGAGAGGAGGAGGAGGAGTAGGAGGAGAGGGAGAGGAGGAGGAGGGGAGGAGGAGGAGTAGAATGGAAGTGGGAGTAGGATGAGGGTTAGGAGTGTGAAATGGGCGAGAATAAGACGAGGTCGCTGAGGATAAAAAGGACAAGGAAGAGGTAGAGGAGGGAGGAGAAGGTAGGATGGTGATCATATTGACCAGGATAATGGTAGTGGCAGCAGTGCTGATAATGGCAATATGTTAGACATATAACATCATTGCGATACCTATAATGAAAACAACGGTAATAACAATAACCAAAAATACATTACGAAGAGGAAGGACACATGAGAGGAACAAGGGAGAAGAGATGATGTCATTAACAGGATCCATTTAAGGCCACGTTTTGCATCTGTTCGGTCGAAAGCGAATGTCTTCTCCATTCCTGAGATAAAACGAAAACTGGCAACACTTAAAAAAAAATTAACACTCATCTTCCACTGCTCGTATGTTTATTTGATACAAGGTGTATGTTATTATATAATTGTTTCCAGAGCAACGGCGGAACTAATTGTCGTGGTAAGGAAGGAGGATGATTGGAGTGATTAAGTTGGTATGTGAAGTATTTTCGCGATGTCTTTGCAACAGAAGTCTACGGGCGAGTAACGCTGCATTTCGTTTAGCGGATCAGATGCTGTTGGGTCATGTTTTATACAGATTGCGTTCTATGAAGTAACTTTTTATTGCAGTTCTGTGTGCTGAAGTAAGCATGTTGACTCTCGTTATGAGCGTTAGACGAGAGAAATTGACTAGATTTAAGAAATGTGCCAGCGAGCGTGTGTTGGTTGGAATTTCGTGTGCGGAAGAGGATGTTCAGCACTCGAGTTAGACAATCAAAACACGGTCTCGTTTTTTTCTCTTTCTCCTGCTAAGCATCCGCCGCATCCTCCTGCAACAAAGCCCTAGATAATCAGACAAAGTAGCTCATAGCAAACACGAGACTTCCGTTGCCGAGGAAGAAGTAGATAAAAGTAAACACGCGGGGAATATTGCACCCCGTCTGGAGCTGCGGGCGAGGGGTGGGGTGGGGGGGGGAGGAGGCAACATACATACGGGGAAGATTGGGCACGACGAAAGGGGAACGCGTCCTCGCTTGACATGCCATCGGAGGGGAGATCAGCGGGAGGATCGTGGGGAGGATGCCGCACCTGGGATCCTCGGGTGGGAGGGGCAAGGGAGGGGAAAGGGGGGAAGTGGGGGGGGCAAGGGAGGGAAGGGGGGAAGTGGGAGGGAGGCGGGTCGGAGGGGGGGGAGGACCCGTAGCGAGTTGGATACATACCCTGGGTTCGTGCCATACTTTTGTGTCGTTTCTTCTTTCTCTTGACCTCCTTTGTATTGCGTTTCATTTTCTGTTTTTTTTGCGCGTCCTTTTGCACTTCATGAAAGCAAACAAACGAACAAACAAGCAAAAGGAATGCAGCAGCGCACGCAAGCAGACGCGAACACAAACACATACACACGCACACACAGTTATGTCGGGTTGATACGATTCGTGTGAAGGTCACGCACATCGGATGCGGTGGTTCGTTGCGGGAAGAGTCCTTGCTTGGCGACGGACGGGGAGGAAGGAAATGACGAGGATACGGAGGAAGGAGAGGCAGCAATGGGGGAGGAAAACGACAAGAGATTGGCGACGAAGAAAGAGGTGAAAGAGAAGATAATGACGGGAGAACGGTGAGAAGAGAGCGACAAGAGATCGACTAGCCACGGCCCGAGAGTGGCGAGAGAGAACGGTGAGAAGTCGAAGAGAGAGAAGGAGAAGAGAAGAGAACGAGAGAAGTCGAAGAGAGAGAAGAAGTGAGAAGAGAGAGAAAAGAGAGAGAGAAGAATTGAGGAGAGAGAACGGTGAGAAGTCGGAAGAGAGAGAAGTGAGAGAAGAGAGAGAGGAGTGAGAAGAGAGAGAGAGAAGTGAGAAGAGAGAGAACGGTGAGAGAACGACGGCTCGAGAGAGAGAGACGAGAAAGAGTCCTGAAGACGACGAGAAATCGGATAAAAATGGAG
>NW_020870651.1:1392670-1410170 GCF_003789085.1 Penaeus vannamei | reverse complement strand
CTCCCTCACCTCCCTCTTCCACCCTCCTCCTGCCTCCTGTTCTCGGTCTCCGCTCCTCTTTTTCAGCTCTATTATAAAAGGGCAATATAGAACAAATCCCTGTCAGCTTGCCGAGGGAGAGGGAGGGAGGAG
Source organism: Penaeus vannamei (assembly GCF_003789085.1). Taxonomy (NCBI): domain Eukaryota; kingdom Metazoa; phylum Arthropoda; class Malacostraca; order Decapoda; family Penaeidae; genus Penaeus; species Penaeus vannamei. Next base: position 1,410,038 of record NW_020870651.1, on the reverse strand, counting down.
AGTGCCGGCTAAAGCAGGGTGAAGGCGGGGTAGGGTGAGGCAAGGGAGTCCAGCGGGGAAGGGTGAAGTGAGGAGGGCAAGGAGGACACTAACTTTTTAGAGGAGCCGAGGGTTTTCCTCTTTTTTCTCTTTGTTTGTTTGTTTTGTTTTGTTGGTTGTTTTCTCTCTCGCTTTCTCGCTCTGTCTTTCTTTCTTTTTCTCTTTCTCCTTTCCTCTTTCCTTTCTCTTCCTATTTCACTCTCTCTTTTTCTCCTCTCTCCTTCTCCTCTCATCTCTTCTCTTCGCTCTCTCCTCTCTCTCTGCTTCTCCCTCTCTCCCTCTCCCCTCTCCTATCTCCCTCCCTCCTCCCTCTCTCTTCCTGTCTCGTCTCCTCGCTTTATCTTTCTCTGTTATTTGCCTCACCTTCAACACCCTCACCAAACAAACCCCAATCTGGCGAACATTGAAGTGAAAGCAACAACAAACTATTTTCTCCAACTTCACACCCAAGGACATCAGATTAATTTCTGCCCTCCGCCGGCGTGGTGCGAGGAAGAGGGAAAGAGCAAGAAGGACGAGTGGGAAAAGTGGGATGGAGAGGAGAGAGGAAGAGGGAAAGGGGGAGGAAGAGTGAAAAAAGTGAGAGTGAGTGAAAGTGATTGAGGAGTTGATTGAGTGATTGAGTAATTGAGTGAGCGAGTGAGTGAGTGAGTGAGTGAGTGAGTGAGTGAGTGAGGAGTTAAGTTAGTTAGTTAGTTAGTTTAGTTAGTTAGTTAGTTAGTTAGTAGGTTAGTTAGTTAGTTAGTTAGTTAGTTAGTTAGTGAGTAGTGAGTTAGTGAAGTTAGTGAAGAGAGCGAGAGCGAGAGCGAGAGTCGAGAGCGAGAGCGAGAGCGAGAGCGAGAGCGAGAGCGAGAGACGAACAGAAGGGAGAAGAGATGGAGAAAGAGCGACGAGAGAGGCACCGAGAGAAAGGAGCGAGAGCGGAGAGAGACGGAGAGAGACGGAGAGAGAGAGAGAGAGAGAGGAGAGAGAGAGAGAGAGAGAGAGAGAGAGAGAGAGAGAGAGAGAGAGAGAGAGAGAAGAGAGAGAGAGAGAAGAGAGAGAGAGAGTGGAGAGAGAGAGAGAGAGGGTGGCTGCAGTAGGGAGAGAATCAACACAGTATAAGAATAATAGAGGACGGTCTGCAAAATATAAACACAAAAGATGAAAAAAAAGAAAGGTGAAAAGAAGAAAAAAATGGTAGACAAAGAGAGCGATATCACGGAAGGAAAGAAAAACACAAAGGGAATAAAAACGGGTGCAGGAAAAGATCCTTTTGTCTCAAGCTCCCTGCATATTTGTCGAGTTCGTGTTTGGCGGTGTGTAATTCAAACATTCTCCTCTTTCTTTTTTTATTTTTATTAACTTTTTCTTTCTCTCCCTACAACGCGAGCATTTTCCCGCTCCTCCTTCTTTTTTTATTATTATTAACGTCTTTATTAACGTCTTTTTCTTTCTCTCCCTACAGCGCGAGCATCTAGTGTTTGACGTCGACACCGAGGGCCTGCCGCCCGAGACCGCTGCCCTCGTCGAGCAGATCAAAGAGGTAGGTCATGCAAGGTCAGGCGATAAGGGTCGCGGTCACCAGGTCTAGGGGACAGGGTCGGGGCCTTGATAAGGTGCCTCGCGAGGGGGGGGGGGGGTGGAGGACGCGTCGAGTGCTGCGGGGACCTGCGACGGTGTCCACGCGGCGACCTTGACGTCTTCGGGCCGCGGACGAATTGGAAGATGACCTGCTCTCTCGGAGAATTAGCCGCGCCAAGGGTTCGGCGAGGTCAGACGGCGAAGGTCAGACGGTACGGCTGGCGGGGCAAGACAGACGCTTCGATGGGCGAGGAGCGGCATGGAGGAAATTCGTGAAGGTGACGTCAGGATGAAGCCATACCCGGGGGGTGGCTCATCTGTAGACACGTCTAGTGACGTTATGCAAGGGATTTTCTGGGTAACGTCATACTGAAGAAGTGACGTCATGTCGGAGACGATAACATGCCAGAGAAGTGTCTCGAGTGGCGTCATGCACTCGCGACAGGACTTGACCCATTTTGGTAGACGGATGGCGTCATGTGCGCAGATTGTTGTGTGTGTGTGTGTGTGTGTGTGTGTGTGTGTGTGTGTGTGTGTGTGTGTGTGTGTGTGTGTGTGTGTGTGTGTGTATGTTGTGGATGTGATGTGTGTGTGTGTGTGTGTGTGTGTGTGTGTGTGTGTTTGTGTGCGTGTTGTGTGTGTGTGCGCGTGTGTGTGTGGTGTGTGTGCGTGCGTGCGTGTGTGCGTGTGCGTGTGCGTGTGCGTGCGTGTGCGTGTGTGTGTGTGTGTGTGTGGTGTGTGTGTGTGTGTGTGTGTGTGTGGTGTGTGTGTGTGTGTGTGTGTTGCGCGCGCGCGCATGTGTGTGTGTATTAATCATCGGTTATTGAGCTTTATCTCCGATTAAGATTTCCTTGATATAAAAAAATATATATATAAATGACGTATTATGGAATGTGATGTTACCGGATCCTCTGAAAAAAAAATGAAGTTTCCGCTTTCACGCGTTGTATTTAAATGCGCTTCAGCACTGCCATCGTATCGCACATATATATATCGCAGCGGCCAATGCAACAGCCGTTTCCCTGCTGCCGCCGGTCGTGCGGGGAATTAAAATTTCACACGATGGACGCTGTGGATCCAGGCAATCGATGCGCTAATGACGCCCGCATTTTGAGTGCCACTTGAGGGAGGATGGATGGGGGCGGGGCGGAAAATGGGGGGATGGGGGGGGGGGGGAGATCCGTTTTCATGGCCCTTTTGACGGTGAAAAGGAGTGGAAGACGATTCGAAAGGAAGAGGGAGGGGCAGGAGGGGAAGGGAAGGGGAGGAGAGGGGAGGGGAGGGAAGGCGAGGCGAGGCAGGCGTAGGATAGTGGAGACCGGGAGGAGCAGAGGCGCGAAGGCGAAGAGGCGAGGCCGAAGGAGAGGAGAGGAGAAGGAGAGGCGAGGGAGGCGAGGCGAGAAGGAGAGCGAGAGCAGAGGCAGAGGACCGAGGGCGAGGTCGAGGCGAGGCGAGGAGAGGGAGGTAGAGGAGAGGAAGGGAGAGGGAGCTAAGGAGAGGAGAGAAAAGTAAAGAGGGGCACCAATAAGTGGCAGAGAGAAGGCAACGAAGGAGAGAAAGGAAGGAGAGAAGAGGAGGGGAGGAGAAGGCGAGGCGCCAGGAGAAGGCGAGGCGAGGCGAGGGGCGGTCAATGTGCATAGGCGAAGGAAGAGATTGGAGAGGAGAAGGAAGAGGAAGAGGAAGAAAGGAAAGGAGGGAGAGACAGAGGAGAGCCGCGCAGGAGAAGGCCGAAGGCGAGCGAAGGCGAGGAGAGGAGAGAGGGAAAGAGGAGAGGAGAGAAANAATGAGAAGAAGGGAGGGGAAGAGGGAGAGGAGGGAAGGGAAGAAAGGGGAAGGGAAGAGAGGGGGAAGGGGGAGTGGAGGGGGGGGGGAAGGAGGGGAAGGGTGAAAAGAGTGAGAAGAGAGAGGGAAGGGTGAAAGAAAGGATTGGAAAGTGGGGAAAAGTGGAAGGAGAGAGAGGAAGGGAAGGATGGTATAGGATAGGATAGGATAGGATGAGAGAAGAGAAGGGAGACGAGAAGAGAAGAGGGGTAGGAAAGGAGGTGAGGGGAGGGGCAAAGAAGAAGAGGAGGAATGGAGAGAAAACAAATTAAAGAGAGAGAGAGAGAGAGAGAGAGAGAGAGAGAGAGAGAGAGAGAGAGAGAGAGAGAGAGAGAGAGAGAGAGAGAGAAGAGAGAGAGAGAGAGAGATAGAGAATGAAAAATAAATAGAGAGATAAATGAATAAAGGAAGAAGAAGAAAGAAAGAAGGAAGGAGAAGAAAGAAAGACAGAAGCGATGGGATAGGAGGATGGATGGGGAAAGGAAGAGGCTGGGGAAAGAAAGAAGAGAGTGAAGGAAGACAATTAAAAAACGAAAAGAAAAGAGAACGGAAAGGGGAGAATGAAAGGAAAGGGGAAAGAGAGAGAAGAAAAGAAAAGAATGAATAGAGAAGAGGAAGAACAAGGACCATGCGTTCTCTTTAACCCTTTCTCGCAGCAGACGTCCGTGTTGGGGGGGGGGAGGTCTTAGCATGCAGGAAGGATGTCGTGTTTGCGATGCGATTAAGCGGGCAGGAGGCGAGAGGAGGCGAGAGGAGGGCACGCAGTGTGCGAGGCGAAGGAGGAAGGAATTTCCGTCGGCTGCCGCTGCTGCTGCTGCTGCGGGAGGCGGGCGGGGTTCGGGTTTTGGGGCTGTCACCGGTTCGGGTGGCTCGCTCGCTGGGTTGCAGATGCGGTGGTGGTGTTGTGTCTTTTTTTTTTTTTTTTATTTTTATTTTTTTGCTAGTATCCTTTTTTGTCATTGTTACGATGATGATGGTTGTGATTATGACCTCATCCTTCATCTTTATCTTTATCAATCGTCATCGTCATCAACACCACATCGCCGTCAATCATAATCATGCAATGTCAGCGACAAGAAACCTGATTTTCTCAAACAAGAGGACAGCATGGGCGAGACACTTGAAGATACCGGGAGAGAAATTAGTGACGCTAAAGATGACATAACCGAGGAGCCATATCAGACGACGCTGAGTTTTGCTGGAAGTGAATTTTGCCTTCAAGCTAGAGATATCATTAGGTGCAAGGTCAGTGTGCCTGTTGTTTGTGCACCCGATGCAGGAACACTCGGTTGCATAACCTAAATGTGCGATCACGTGTGCACGATTTTTTTTTTCAGTGTTTATACTTTGTCCTTCTTTCCATACTCCTTCATTCCTCCTCCTTCCTTCCTTCTCTCTCTCTTCGTTCGTTCCTTCCTCCCTCCCTTCATCCTTCTCCTCCCTCATCCGCTTTCGCCTCCCTCCCTTCTTTCCTTCCTTCCCTCCTCCTCCTGTCCTCTCCTTCTTCCTCCTTCCTTCTTCCTCCCTTCCTCCCTTCCTTCTTCCTCCCTCCCCCTCCTGTCTGCTCCCTCCCTCCCTTCCTTCCTTTCCTTCCTGTCCTTCCTTCCTATCCCTCCCTTCCTCCCCCTCCCTCCTTCCTCCTTGTATTCATTCATTACTCTATTCATTAATTCACTACTTTATTCCCTCTTGCAGTGTCGGAGAAGAGAGGGAGTATGGGGAAGGGTGGAAGGTAAGAGGAAGGAGGAAGGAAGGGAAGGGGAGAGATGGTGGGGGTGGGAAGGTGGTGGAAGAAGGAGAGAGGAGAGAAGAAGAGGAGAAGAGAGGAATGGAAAAGATGAGAGGGGAGGGAAGAAGAGGGCTGAGGAAGGGGACGGAAAGAGGCGGGGAAGGAGGAAGGGGGGTGGGGAGGAAGGGGGGATGAAGGGTGAGGAAGGAACGGAGAGAGTGAGGGGAAGGGGGGAAGGGAAGAGGGAGAATAAAGAGGGAGGGAGGGGAAGAGGGGGGAAAATGAAGGGGGAGGGAGGGGAGAGGGGAGAATGAAGGGATAGAGGGGAGAATGAAGAGGAGGGAGGGGAAGAGAGCGGAATAAGGAGGGGGAGGAAGAAAGGGGGGGGTTAAGAGGGGAGGGGAGGGGAAGAGGGGGAATGAAAGGGGAGGGAGGGAAAGAGGCAAATGAAGAGGGAGTAGGGGAAGAGGGGGGGGGATGAAGAGGAGGGAGGGCGTAGGTCATACATGCAGCTGCTCCCGAGCTAGAAATGGCTAGAGATATCGGCGGCGGCTGCTGACCCCTGATAGCAGGCTAGTTTGGTCGTCTGGGAATTGCGGCGGATAACTATCTTCGGGATAGTTTTCGCTCTCTTCTCTCTCATTCTTTCTCTTATTCTTTTTCTTTCCCTCTTCTTCTTTCTTCTCTTTCTCTTTCTTCTTCTCTCTTTCTCTCTCTTTCTCTTTCTTTCCTTTTTCTCAACTTTCTTTCTCAGTTTCTTTCGTTCCTCTCTGTCTCTCTCTCTCTCCTCTTCTCTTCTCTCTCTCTCTCTCCTCTCTCCTCTCTCTTCTCTTCTCTCTCTCTGTCTCCTCTCGCGTCTCCTCCTGCTGTATGTTGTGTGTGTGTGTGTGTGTGTGTGTGTGTGTGTGTGTGTGTGTGTGTGTGTGTGTGTTGTGTGTGTGTGGTGTGTGTGTGCGTGCGCGTCGTGCGTGCGTGCGTGCGTGCGCGGTGTGTTGCGTGCGTGCGTGTGCATTTGTATATCCATATTTTTTTATTTGCAAGATAGACATGAATGGGTTAGATATAACGTTCTTGGTTGGGAAATCACGAACATTTTTTCTGAAGATAGCCGTGCTGTTGTCAGCATTTCGGCAGCAAAAGATATAGGAAGCTAGATAGAATGTAGGGGTGGGGTGGGGGTGGGGGGGGCGAAGGGAAGGCGGAGGTGCCGAGGATAAGGACAGAAGGCCGAAGGGAAGGGGAAGGAAGGGGAAGGGAAGGGAAGGGGAGTGGGTGGTAGGAAGGGAACGGCATCAGAGGGGCGGCATCCCATGGTGAGGGCGGCGCGGCGGTGTGGCGTCTTTGGTTCGTGCCTGCACGTGCGGAAGGGCGGCGCTCTCCGTCCCCTCCCTCTTTCCCTCCTTCCCCCCCTCCCCCGACTCCGCCTTCCGTGCCGTCGTGTCCCACTCCCTTCTTCCATTCCTTTTCTACCCTCCTTTCCTCCCCCTCACTCACCTCCTCGCTTTCTTTCTCCCTCCTGCCCGCTTCTTCTTCACTCCTCTCCATCTCCCTGTCTTCCCTACCTTCCCTCCCCGTTTCTTCCTCTCCTTTTCTCTCCATCCCTCCCGTTTTCCCCTCTTTTCCTTCCTCCCTTTTCCTCTTCTCTCCGCCACTCCTCCCTCTCCTCCCTCCTCCCTCCTTTTCTCATCTCTCCCTTTTTCCCCTCTTTCCTTCCTCCTCCTTCTCTCCCCTCCGCCACCCCTCCATCCCTCCCGTTTTCACCTCTTTCCTCCTCCCCTTCTCTCCCCCGCCACCCCCCTCCCTCCCCTCCCCTCCCTCCTCTCAATCCTTCCCGTTTTCCCCTCCTTCCCTCCCTCTCCCCCTCTCCCACCTTTCCTTCCGAGGACTCATTTAGAGCCGCTCGGAGCGCCTTCCTCGTGCCTCCTCGTGTGTGGAACGACTCTCGCCTCCCTGCAATATTGCTTGTTGTTACAGCGGGGTTTCGGTTTGTTTGAAGTCGTGGTGGCCCGAGGGAAGAGGGGGGGGGAATGGAGTATCTACTCTGTTTTTTTTTCTCTCTCCTCCCCTCCTCCTTTTTCCTCCTTCTCTCTTTTTCTTCGTTTGTATGCCCCCTCATCCTCCCTTCTGCACCTGCTTCTTATCTCTCCTGCATCTTCTCCTTTTCTACATCTCCTCCTCCCCTGCTATATTTTCTTTTCCTGCCTCTCTTATAACGCCTCCTCCCCCCCCCTCTCCTCTCTAACAACGCCTCCTCCTTCTCTTCCTCTTCTTTCTTCTCCCTCCTCCACTGCTTCCCCCTCAATTCCATCTCCTCCTTCTCTTCCTTCTGCTCTTGTCCCACGCCCCCTCCACCAACTTGCTCTTAATCCTCTCAACTGCCTCTCCTCTTCTTCCTCTTTCTTCTTCTCTCTTTTCTTCTTCTTCTCTTTCTTCTTCTTCTCCTCCTCTTCCTCTTCTTCTTCTTCTTCTTCTTCTTCTTCTTCTTCTTCTTCTTCTTCTTCTCTCTTCTTTCCTTCTCTCTTCTTCCTCTTCTCTTCCTCCTCCCTCCTCCTCCTCCTCCTCCTCCTCCTCCTCCTCCTCCTTCCTCCTCCTCCTCCTCCTCCTCCCTCCTCCTCCTCCTCCTCCTAACCCTTTTACCAATCCCCCTCCTCTGCCCGCCGGTCCATTCAAGACAAGGCTGTGGGCGCGACCTTGCTTCGAGATCTCCGTCGACTTCCTTTCTTCCTCTCCGATCAGCGCTCTCGTCTCCAGTAATGAGGCGTGAGAGTTGTCGCGGGATGTCACGGGGCGCTCGTCGTGGTGGAGGCGCGGCGGCGGTGATGGCGGCGAGATTGGGCGTCGCGGTTTTGGCGCCGTTCGAGAAGGGTCGGAAGCGGTCGCGGCGCCCTTTCCCGGAGGCGGTTCTGGCGCGGTGGGTGGCCGAGGGCGTGCGTGCGGCGGGAGGGAGGCCGAGTGGCGGAGTGCGGCGCGCGGAGGAGGCGGGTCTCGAAGCTTCGTTCTGGAGGAGGGGGGAGGGGGTGACCCGGCTGGCGTTTGTAGGATATTCGTGGTATTTGCGTGCAATGCGAATGCTTGCAATTAAAGAATTCCAAAAGGTAAAAACACAACATGAGGATGAAGCGAAATGGATACTCTATGATTGCTTGTCAGGCGGTATGCAAATGATTCATAGATATATGATAATAATATTTTAGTTTAATCTTCATTTTGCGCCGTGTTTATAGTGACTTGATGCTTTGCCATGCACTGAACAAGGAGCTGAAGTGGATTGATGATAGCACTTCAGTCAGTGTTTATCTTCGGGTGACATGGCTATGATGCTTATGATATTACCGTGAAGTAGGCTATAACAGCATAGTGTCCCTAATGTTACAGTTTACGAATAAAATAGTGAGGCACGAGGGAAAAATGAATACAACTTGGTAACTGAACAACATCTATTTATAGCACAGCATTGTGTGCAACGGCTGTATTTTCGTTGCTCAAGTGGCACGATTCAATTACTGATTGTATATTTATCTCCAGTACTGTCTAGGGTGGCTGGCTACCGTGGTATTAATCTCATTTATTCTTAATCGCTCACGGGAAACAACTGCTAATGGTTCCAGCTTACATTTATCGTGTGTGACATCCGTGTCTTGGTATTTAGAATGTAAACAACGTTCTTATAAAGTGGAATGCTTGTACAAAGTCGCTGGAAATGTCCGATATGGCTTTCTTCGTTCAGTTAGTCGAATGAGTATTGATTGTATTTAACAACAACAAAAAAAGGAGTACTGATGATATTTACACACAATGCAGCGGGTTTGTAAGGACGCGCCACGCCGTTCAGCGCCAACAACAAAAAATGTGTTCGTTGTCCGCAAGATGGCGGCTCGCGTTTCTCTTTGTAAATGTTTGGTCGGGTATTTTTATTTGATATCATTGCATAGGATGATTAACCATTTAAGTGGTAATCATTCTCAGTACATAATAGTTTTATCATTACCCTGTGTGTTGTTGGTACTTCAGCCTTCCCCGTTTTTCATTACGTATCAGCAATTATGCAGTCAGTATTTGTTTTTATTATTTTTTAAAGATGGCCCGAATGATACAATCGCTTCGAGCTCGCAGTTGCTATAACAGAGCTTAGCTGACTTTAGTTGTTGACTATTCAGTTTCCTAGATATTTTGTTGACTGTTCAGTTTCCTAGATATTTAACACCGAATACGATTCAAAATTTCACTGAGAAGAAAAAAACGAAAAATAAGAGAGAAAGAGAAGGAGAGAAGGCGAGAATCAAGCGAGCAAGGACAAGGGAAGCGTTGGGAGACGGGGGAAAGAGAGTGTGTGAGGACAGGGATAAGGAGAGGGAGATGGGAGGCCAAGACGAGCATCCTATTAACCCTTGTATTTGGCCTCGTGTCAAGAACGAGAACGTTTTTCTTCTCTCTCTCTCTCCCTCTCTCCTCTTCATCTCTCTCTCTCTCTCTCTCTCTCTCTCTTTCTCTCTCTCGTCTCTCTCTTCCCTCTTCTCTCTCTCTCTCTCTCTCTCCTCATCTCTCTTCCCACTCTCTCTCTCTCCTCTCTCTCCCCTCTCTCCATGCTCTCTTCTCTTCTCTCTCCTTCTTCTCTCGTCTCTCTCTCTCTCTCTCTCTCTCTCTCTCTCTCTCTCTCTCTCTCTCTTCTCTCTCTCTCTCCTCTCTCTCCCTCTCTCTCCTCCTCCTCTCTCTCTCCTCTCTTCCCTCTCTCTTCTCGTCTCTCTCTCTCTCTTCTCTCTCTTCTCTCTCTCTTCTCATCCTCTCTCCTCCTCATCTCTCTCCTCTCTCTCTCTCTCTCTCTCTCTCTCTCTCTTCCTCTCTCTCTCTCCTCTGCCCTCTCTCTCTCCTCTCCTCTCTTCTCTCCTCACTCTCATCTCACCATCCTCTTCTCTCTCAATCTCTCTCTTCTCTCTCTCTCTCTCTCTTCTCTCTCTCCTCCTCTCTCTTCTCCCTCCTTCTCTCATCAGTCACTCTCTCTCTCTCCTGGACGATTAACGCGACGAGAAAATTTCAGACGCGCTGAATGCAGAGACAGATTTAGTGGCGATGGACAGCAGTTGTGAGTTAGGGTGCAGTCAGTCAGTCGCAAGTTCAGTCAGAGTCAGTCAGTCACGCTCCATTCTAGCTCAGTCAGTCAGTCAGTCATCAGATCAGTCACGCCAGTCCAGTCAGGTCAAGTCATCCGCTCGTCACGTTCTCGGTTCATTTTACTCTTCAACCCCTTACCCAGTCCACTCACTCACTCTCCCTCGCTCTCCTCTCCCTTCTCCTCCTCTTCCCCTCCCTTCCTCTCTCTCTCTCCTCCCTCTCCTCTCTCTCTCTTCTCCTTCTCTCCTCCTCATCTCTCCATCATCATCAGTGCAATCTCATCGTACTCTCTCCTCTTCACTGCCATGCCCACTATCTACGGCTCCCATCATCAAACCTCGATACGCATTAACACAATTTCCACCTCAACAAATGACCCCCACATACGAGTAAATATTTCATCATAGCCTATGACCTAATAATTTTTCAGCATCCTTATCCTAAAATCTAACACAAATGATCTCCTACACGCCGGACATATATCCTATCGATCGCATCTCTCTACTGCTCTCGCTCTCATCATCAACACTACACCAACGCTACACACTCACCCACACACAGCACCACCAAAACGACACACAGCACACACACACACCCCACACACAAACGACAAAAAGCTAAACGATTAATACACACACACAGACACACACACACAGCACACAACACACACACACACACCCACAAGCACAACACCAAGCCGCAGCGCACACCATAGCAACACACCACACCAACACAACCGTCCACAGTTGATTATATAGAACTCCACACACCCAACACACACACACACACCCACACAATCATAATGAAATAATATAAGCTAACTCACTCACTCACTCCACACGCACACGCACACGCACACGCCCCCCGCAAACACCACACAGCACCACGCCACGCACACGCACACGCACACGCACCAACGCCACGCAAACACGCACACGACACGCACACTCACTTCACTCTCACTCTCACTCTCACTCTCACTCTCACTCACACTCTCCTTATTCAATCGGGTATACTGCCATGACTATAATCAGCAATATTTTTATCAATTTCTCCCGTATTTATTAACTTTTGTTTAATTCCACAGTCGTGAGTGTCATTGAAATGCAATGAAGTCACACAACCTTGTACTGGCAGCATTGCAGAAATCATGTTGACATTTGCAACATCTGCATTTTCTTTCTCCCCTTTTTTTAAAGTTGGTATTATTTCCCCTTTTTTAAAGTTGGTATTGTAGATAAGAAAGATGAGAGTGAGGCCGAAAGAGAGTGAAAGCGAGAGAAGGCGAAAAATAGACGCGCTAAAAAGTGTCAGGTCCGGTTCTAAGGCAATGATCTCGAAAGATCACGGCGAGCAGCAGCAGTTCGCTGGTTGTAGGCCTGTGTGTGTTCTTTTTTTAAATTTACATTTTATTTTATTCGTGCTTGTGCTTCAGGGCCGAAAGGAGAAGCACTTGGCCATTAATTGCGGTCTCCCTGTGAATGGGGCAAGCCGTCGTTAAATCTTAGTGTCTGGAAATTGCGTTTCCCCCCCTCCCCCTCCCCCCCCCCCCCACAGTATGTTTGAAGTTGTTTTCGCAATCGTTTTTTTTTTTATTTAAAAGATGATTAAAGGCGATATAGGTAAACATTTCTTGATATCAGGCAAGTTATTGATAATATGTGACGTCATAAGGTTAGTATACACCTTTACCCGCATTGCAGGTCATTCGTCAACAGTAATTGTTAGCTGATGTCATGATTATATGCTGGCTTTGTGTCGTTAATTCATTTTGACATTTTCACGCACAGGCAGCTAAGTGTATGTAATAAAAAAAAAGAGCTTGGTGCATACACTTGCGTATGATTACACGTATTGACTTTCATGTAGTTGCACACAGAAAAATACGTTGGTAGATTTTGTCTCTGTCCCAGTCTGTCTTCCTCTCTCTTCTCTCTCTCCTCTCTCTCTCTCTCTCTACTCTCTCTCTCTCTCTCTCTCTCTCTCTCTCTCTCTCTCTCTCTCTCTCTCTCTCATCTCTCTCATCTCTCTCTTCTCCCTCCCCTCGTCCCTCTCTCTCCCTCCTTCTTATCTTTCTCCTGTTCTTACTTCTTCTTCCCCTTCTCTTCCTCCTCCTTCTTCTCTCCCATTTCTCTCTCTCTCTCTCTCTTCTCCCTTCCTTATTTTCCTTACCCCTCTACTTTCTTTCCTTCCTCTCCTCCTCCTCTCCCCCCCCCAGTTCATACTCTCCTCCCCTCATCCCCTTTTCTCTCCTCCCCCTCCCCCCTCCTTCCCTTTCCCCTAACCGATATCTCTTCCATCAGCATATAGCAACGTGTATGTAAATGCAAATGCACAAGATCTTTCCTCTTTGATGGAGATGGCTGTAGAGGGGCGATTATGCTCGCTTAAGGGCCCTCTGCCTCGTTCGGATTAGAGGAAGTGCGCCGACTTATATATGCGAATAATATAATCAGCCGGTGGTATCCGTTCCCCTAATCCGATTATGGCATTATCTTAATGTAATAACACGTGCGTTTCGGTGTCTCTCTATTGCGTTATGTGTTTTTTTGAGGGGGAGGGGGTGGTGTGTTGTTGGGGAGGGGGTGTTATGTTGGGGGAGGGGAGGGAGTATTTGATTTCTGTATTTGCTTTTTTCCTTTTTTGTGGATTTGTTTGTTGGATAGCTTTTTGTTTTAGTTTGATAGGTATATATATATATATATATATATATATATATATATATATATATATATATTATATATATATAATATAACTATATTTTTTTTTCTCTTTTTTCGACGTTTCTTTTAACATCAAAATACCTGTATAGATGACGTGATGTTCCTAATCCCCATTTCCCCGCATCTTTAATTCCCGTAATTCCGTCAGACAAATAAACTAAAATTCCCCGTTTCTCATTTCAGTTTATGGCTCTTAACCGAAAAAAAAGCCAAAGAAAAAAGCCAACATGCGCGCACGAAAGCGCCTACACATTAATGTTGTTTCCCTGGTTGCAGGTGCGGAGAATGTGCTTTACCACTGGAAGACCTTCCCTCTCCACCTCCCGCCTCCCGTTGCGGTCCAGAACGACCCCGCGTCCACGGCGTCGGCAGGTAGGTCGTGGCTTCTCTTTGCTTTGCTTTTTTTTTTTTTTCTTGTTGTTGTTGATGTTCTCCCTTCCTCTTCTTTTTCTTGTCTTGTTCTTGTTCTTGTTCTTCTTGTCCTCCTTCTCTCTTCTTGTCCTTCTCCTTCTTTCTGTCTCTCCTTCTTCTTGTCTCTTCTCCTTCTTCTTCTTTCTTCTCCTTCTTTTCTTGTCTTCTCCTTTCTTCTTCTCTTGTCCTTCTCCTTCTGCTTCTCCTTTCTTCTTCTCCTTCTCCTTCCCTCCTCCTGCTCCTCCTCCTCCGTCCTCGTCCTCTCCCCCTCCCCTCCCTCCTCCTCGTCCTCGTCCTCCTTCCTCCCCCTCTGCCCTTCCTCGTCCTTCCTCGTCCTCCCCCTCCCTCCCCTCCTCGTCCTCCTCCCCCTCTCACCTCCTCCTCCCCCTCCTCCCCTCCTGTCCTCGTCTTCCTCCCCCTCCTCGTCCTCGCCTCCTCCCTTCCTCTCCTCGTCCTCCTCCCCTCCTCCGTCTCTCCCTCCTCCCCCCTCCTCGTCCACGCCCTCGTCCTCCCCCCTCCCCCTCCTCGTCCTCGTCCTCCTCCCCCTCCTCGTCCTCCGTCTCATCCCCCTCCTCCCCTCGTCCTCGTCCTCCTCCCCCTCCCGTCCTCGTCCCCCTCCTCCTCCTCCCTCCTCGTCCACGTCCTCGTCCTCCTCTCCTCCCCCTCCTCCTCCGTCCTCCTCCTCCCCCTCCTCGCCTCGTTCGTCCTTCTCTCTCTTTTTTCTATATATATTTTTAATTATCATATGCCTGCTCTCTCTCTCTTCTCTCTCTTCTCTCTCTCTCTTTCCTCTCTCTCTCTCTCTCTCTTCTCTCTCTCTCTCTCTCTCTCTCTCTCTCTCTCTCTCTCTTTCTCTCTCTCTCTCTCTTCTCTCTCTCTCTCTCTCTCTCTCTCTCTCTCTCTCTCTCTCTCTCTCTCTCTCTCTCTCTCTCTCTCTCTCTCTCTCTCTCTCTCTCTCTCTCTCTCTCCTCTCTCTCTCTCTCTCTCTCTCTCTCTCTCTCTCTCTCTCTCCTCTCTCTCTCTCTCTCTCTCTCTCTCTCTCTCTCTCTCTCTCTCTCTCTCTCATCCCCTTCTAGGTCAAGGCGTGGCCTCTTCTAGGCTGCGTGCACATGCATAGCAGATATGAGATCGATGAAATGTGAGATAAAGTCTTTTAACTGCATGTGATTTTGTTTGATAGCTGTTCTGGTCTGTTCCCAAGCGTCGTTGGCCGTGTTTGTCGACAGAGTTAGGTAACGATGGCTGAAAGACGTAAATTGCCAGCGAAATTCCGAGCTAATTGAGCTAAACGGGATGGATATTTGCGCGTCGTTATTATTATTTTTTTTAAAGAAGCGATGGTCTCCTTGTCTCAGCGTTCGAAACCTCGTGTGCCACTCGTACGGCCTTGGCTTCGACTGTTATCCTGCCAGTAATTCTACCCGCTCGGCGCTAGCAGTCGTAATTCGCGCCCGGCATATAGCACCTGTCAGTTTTATTGTCGCAGCCACTGCTTTTTTGCCCGCTGCAGTGTCACCCGAGCCCAAACACGACATTATACTCGCAGAATACAGTCAGCTAGCCGTCTTTCCCGATTAGTCAGTCGTAACAATGCAGGCATCACACCCCCACAGCACGGTCGCTCGCAGCGCTCTGCACCACGGCCACTGCGCGGGCTGTATATTGGGTAACTTTTTAGGCCTCGAGTCAATAAAAGCTTTAATATCTCACACACAACCAGGCGTCAACTGGTGGCAGATACACCAAACCTTTGTACCAGTGCGTTCTGCTGACTCCATTCCGCCGTGGGGATGTGGGTGCATCGTGTGTGTGTGTGTGTGTGTTGTGTGTGTGTGTGTGTGTGTGTGTGTGTGTGTGTGTGTGTGTGTGTGTGTGTGTGTGTGTGTGTGTGTGTGTGTGTGTGTGTGTGTGTGTGTGTGTGTGTGTGTGTGTGTGTTGTGTGTGTGTGTGCTGCGTGCGTGTGTGTTTGTTTGTGCGTTGCGTGTGACGACAGATTTTTAAAAGGTATATTAATTTATTACCCCAATCATCAAGGTCTCGGCTGGCTATTTGTCCCCGCCGTATTGGCGGCTGTGACGAGCGTGTAATTAGTCTGAATTTTTCATGATTCAGCGGTTGCACGCGATTAGGTCATTCCACAAGGATCTCGAATTCCCGAAGAACAAAGGGAATGCCTCTTCGCCCCACCATGCCCCCGTCACCCTCACCATACCCCATTACCACCATATCCCAATCAGTCATCACCATATCCCCCACCCCCCCCCCCCTGCCATCCTCCCATCCCCAACACCCTCTACCATGGCAGGCAGTTCTATATTCCACTCGACCCCCACCTTCCTCTCAATCGGCCTCGCCACCACCTCCATCACCCCCACCACCCCTCATCTCTCCTAACCTAAACCTACCATTATTCCCACCTTACCTCCCCCCCCCCCCCATCATCGCCAACATTCGTACCAAACATCTCCACCATGATCCCCACCACCCCCACCTTACCCCCATCACACTCCCGCCCCCACACTGTCTCGTTTGCTGCATCGGCGGACGTCGTAAATTAACGCGGCAGTCGATTGTGACGGTTGGCGGGGTTGGCGGGAATTCGGTCACAGGCGCGCGGGTTTTGATTTTAGAAATGTCTTTTTTTTGTTATTTGTTATTTGATAAACGTCTTTATGCGCGAGAAGTGCAGTGAGTCTTGAAGAGTGGTGAAGTGAGTGAGTGAGTGAGTGACGGAGTGAGTGAGTGAGTGAGTTGAGTGAGTGAGTGAGAGAGAGAGGAGAGAGAGAGAGAGAGAGAGAAGAGAGGAGAAGAGAGAGAGAGAGAGAGTGAGAGAGAGAGAGTGAGAGAGAGAGAGAGAGAGAGAAGATGAGAGAGAGAGAGAGAGAGAGAGAGAGAGAGAGAGAAATGAGTGTGTGTGTGTGTGTGTGTGTGTGTTGTGTGTGTGTGTGTGAAGTGTGTGTGTGTGTGTGGTGTGTGTGTGTGTGTGTGTGTGTGATGTGTGTGTGTGTGTGTGTGTGTGTGTGTGTGTGGTGTGTGTGTGTGTGTGTGTGTGTGTGTGTGTGTGTGCGTGTGTGTGTGAATACGCGGATGTATCAGTGTGTTTTGCTTTAGATTTTTTTGTTTTTTTGTTATTTAGGTAAACGTGTTTATTTGCGGAGTTAGATTGCGTGTTTTTTTATATGCTGATGTATCAGTGTGTTTTGATCTTAGATTTTTTGTTATTTAGGTAAGCGTCTTTATTTGCGAATTAGATTGCGTGGGTGGGTGTTTTTCTTTTCAATACGCGCATGTGTCAGTGTTTTGATTTTAGAAATGTTTTTTTGTTTTATTGTTATTTGGGTAAACGTCTTTATTTACGAAGTTAGATTGCGTGTGTTTTTTTTTTTTTTAATGCGCCGATGTATCAGTGCGCAGTTATTCATCAATTTGTAGTATCCTCGTATATTTAACGGTTTTTCAAATATGAATCCAAAACCGCGAGGGCTAATGAGACACAGCATTTGTCTTCCGTCAGACCAGACGAGGAAGGGAAAAACGGACCCACACAAAGGCGAGGGCACCTGGGAACTCTATGCTATACATCAGAATTAAGAGTTCGTTTGTTTTTACTAATGCCCACCTGCTTTCTCGTTCCAGGAAACTTTGCTGTTGGTAATGGCGGAGCAGGAACAGGAGCTGGCGGAGGGGTGGTGCCCCTAGGAGGAGGAGGGCAACGGCGGAGGAGGAGGAGAGGAGGAGGAGGGGAGCCGTTAATGGAGGAGGCAACGGCGGAGGGGGAGGGCGAGCCAAGCCCTTGGTGCTGCGGGATGTGTTCGTGACGCCCCCTTCGACGAGCTGGACGCCGTCGCCGTCGACTCCAATGGGCGACCCGCGCGCCTCTCCAACACACCTGCACTCATCCGGAGAAAGGAGTGCAGTCCTGCGCTCACTCCGCCGGCACCCCCGCGCCGCCCTCTCTCGCGGCTGCCTCCTT
>NW_020870651.1:1385591-1388091 GCF_003789085.1 Penaeus vannamei | reverse complement strand
ACTTGATTCGTTCAGGTATATAAATTGCATTTGCTTGCTTGCAGGGTTGGTGAGAATTGCTGTTTGTGATGAAAGTAACGAGTAGGGTGCATACAATTTAAGATGGGATATCTAAAGTGTAAAGCTGTTTTACAGGTGAAAAGCCATGGGTTTGCCTTATCACTCAGAAAGTGTTGGTAATTGTAACCTATTTATTATTTATAGTTGTATATGTATGGTTCAGATATGTGGTTCTTGAGGATGATGTGTATAAACATACAGGAATTGAATATAATGTCTAGCATCACCCATACTTGTGTTTGCATTGAAGTGATAAGGGTCTTTTGGACGACCTTATGTAACCCGTCTCTATGAATACTGTACTTTGACGTATTTTGGCTTTGCATGCCCCTGAAGAGGCAATGTGACACTTTTTCTTCATGCAGAAAACCTCTTTTTGGCTGCCCTGTTAGACTTGCATCTAACTTCATGTTGAGTATCAAAACTCTTGAACCACTGATTACACCAGTTCTTGTTTTGTGTACTGTATAAAATTTTTGAAGGGGGATTTTTAAAGATATGTTCTTTTTTATGTAAGCAGGTGTTTTGTGTTTTCTTAGCCTCACATTATGGTGATCTCAGGCTATTTTATTTTTATTAAACAATACTAATAGAGCATGCTTTTATGTACTGCTGACTGAAATTCTTTCTCTGCTGATAAATATTTACTGTAGCTATTTTTTTCATTATCTTCTACAGTATGTGTCAGTACCAACTTAGAAACCATTCATTACCACTTTTACATATCATGTGTACATAGCCTTAAATCTGATATACTATGGGACACAGAGATAGGGTGAATAATGGAAGGATAAGCAACCACACTTATCCGTAAGTGTACTTTAAGTTTCATAAAGGAATTTTAACATGTAACCCAGACTGTTTTGTGTTTGGTTGCTAACTAGACATTGTAGATTCAAATAACATATCATTTAAAAGTGAGTATAATGGTGAATGGAATAGACATTGAATGAGAGTGTAGTAAAGAGGAATATGTACCTACTCTCTTGTTCCATGCTTACTGAGCTTTTAACACTAGTTCTGCTTGGGTAGGTATATTCCCATCTTATTGATGTTTTCCACAGTAAACACTGTCTCATGTGTTAGGTGTTTGGAAGACTAATGTGGTTGTGTCTTTGTAAAATTAATGTAAGGTTTATCCCTCTTGTAACTGTTTTTTTTTTTTTTTTAATTTCCATGACAATCTTTGGCTCATTAAGACTCAACCAACCCTTCAGCTATTGACATATTTGTAGATTGTGATCCATGCAAGGTACTAATGCTTGATATTAGCATCAGTACTGTGAGTAGTACTTATTGCTGGTATTGCTGATGGAGGCAGTGTGTGGGACTAACGCTTGGTACTAACCCCTTGGTAAGGTTGCATCGAGACAGTCAAGGGAAGCGGCGCAGGCTCAACGATTACCAGCTGGAAACTCTTCGTCGTACAGGGTACTGTACTGCTCATCTTGTCACCCTTGTGTGATCTAGTATCAACCTCCTTATTCATGTGCCACCCTAGTATGGTTCTAGCCACACTTGCAAAATAAGTGTTCCATTACATCTCCATAGTCTTAATTTCTGTCAACCCCTTCCCCTCCCCAACCTCTCCTAGTTTCACTTCCTAGCTACCCCAATAAGTGTATAGATATTAAGGATGCACACAAGTCATGGTATTCGCACTCAAGGAATGAAGTTTGAGATACTTGTTGCACTGTATGTTATGTAAGACTCCTTTATGTGGTGTTTGGTATAACCAAGTGGTTGGAAATCTATTACTTCACAATCATCTTCCCCCAATATTCCCATTCATTCCTGGTAACACTTAGACTCCAGATCTTTGAGACTAATGGAGCATCCTAGACCTGTTTTGACAGTGGAAAGATGAGGCTTGATTGTAATTGCTCAGATGTGTGGTTATGAAGAGACTGTGCTAGCATTTAAGTATCTTTGAGTACACTGTGCTGTGTATTTCAGATAACTTTAAATTATGTTTTACTATCATCCAAGATCCTCTTTAGCCTAATGATATGCTGAGTTTGGTTACTGACTTGACCTCAAAAGTGAAATACTATTGCAGTGGACTACACTTTATCTTACTGCGTGCCAGTTCATTTCAGCCTCAGCTCATATGTGCCTTTCATTGAGAAGTGTCATTTGTTGTCTTTTTCATTTCATATAGATGGTGAAAGAGATAGGCAGCATATAATATATGATATATATATATATATATATATATATATATATATATATATATATATATATATATATATATATATGTATGTATGTATGTATGTATATATATGTATGGAGTATATTTGGGTATGTTTATTTAGTTCATTGCTAATTTGATATCTGTCCAAGCAACATTTGAAAAGAGTAATTGTTTTCTGAGCTTTCAATAACCAACAGCCTTTTTTGACACAACATAATATATGCAAGAAAGTATGATGAAGTTTAA
>NW_020870651.1:1365591-1380591 GCF_003789085.1 Penaeus vannamei | reverse complement strand
TGGGTCCAAGCTCACAATTTAGAGGCAAGAATGAAGGAGGAACGGTGCAGCTATTTGGTCCAGGAGTTGACATGCAAAGTGAGTAGTTATCAGAAGTGAAGAGACTGTTAAGGTGATCCTGTTTATATATATATATATATATATATATATATATATATATATATATATATATATATATATATATAATATATAAAGAAAATAAAAGTTTCAGGGAGTTGCTCAGTGTAAAAGTCCCAGAATTAGCAGACACCAAATTGATGTACATTGTGCATATGTAAAGTACAAGACTGCAGATAGATGTCATCTTCAAAGTAGATTTAGATGTTTTAGAAGTTTTATTGCTTGGACAAGTCATCCTGGCTGTGATTTATATGGCCCCTGGGCATGTCTTTTAAATATGAAAAGCTTATTTCTTGTTTCAGTATTTGCACTATTTTATGTCATATTTCCAATAGAAATATTTATTATTAGTATGTCTCAATATATAGATTTCTTTTCTAATACTTGTATTATAATCAGGGATATGTGATATAGAAAAAAATAATGTGAGAACACAACTAAGAATAATTTTATGTTTGTAGATTAAACAAAATGACATTCTTAGTTTTACTTGATTTTACAGGCCTATTGATAGAATATCTATTAGATGTGGAAATATAACTGACGGAATATTTTGCCAACAGGATGGGGATGTTACTGCACTGTGTTCGTGGATGGTACAGCAAATAAAGCGAGCAACTAGGGAGAAATTTCAGTTGACGGGAGAGAAGCAGCCACCGGTTCCATACATCTTCACAACTCCCCAAGGGCAGGAGCTGGATCTCCGACTCTTTAACAGGTCTGATGTGGTTCCTAGCAGAGGGAACTTTTACGCTGGGTCTGTTTTGATGTCTTGTCTCTTGGGTATTTAGGTGTTTGGTGTTTGAAGAGGCAGCTTAGATTGGCTGATGGAATAGGCTTTGATCTTAACTATGATTTAATTGGATCAATTTTATGGGATACTTTGATGATGTGGAATAATTGTGGTCTTTGAGAGCTAAACTATGTTAATGGCATTGATAGTGGAAGAAAACTGTTGACAGAATGAGTAAGTGTATTATTATCTTCATCATCTTTATAATTTTTTTATTATCATCATTATCATTGTTATTATTATCATTATCATTGTCATTATTATTACCATCATCATTATCATCATCATCATCATCATCATCATCATCATCATCATCATCATCATCATCATCATCATCATCATCATCATCATCATCATCATCATCATCATCATCATCATCATCATTCATCATCATCATCAATAATCAGCATTATCATTATCATCATCATCATCGTTATTATTATTATTATTATTATTATTATTATTATTATTATTATTATTATTATTATTATTATTATTATTATTATTATCATTATTATCATCATCATTATCATTATTATCATTGTCATCATTTCATTATCAATCATCATCATCATCATCTTTTATTGTTATCATCATCATCATCATCATCATCATCATCATCATCATCATCATCATCATCATCATCATCATCATCATCATCATCATCATCATTGTTATTATCATTATCATCATCATCATCATCATCATCATCATCGTTATTATTATTATTATTATCATTGTGATCATCGTCATCATCATTATTATTATTATTATTATTATTATTATTATTATTATTATTATTGTTATTATTATTATTATTATTATATCATAATTTTTACCATTATTATTAATGTTATTTATTTTTATTTATTTATTTATCCTTATTATTTTTTTAGATGTTTTTTTGCATGAATTAGCTCTGTGCTCTGAAGTATAGTCCTTAACCGGCATCATATAACTATTCCATGTAACTTTAGCCTAAACTAGATGGAAACTGTTAGTTAGATAAGAAATTAAGACTTTCTAAGTCAGGGAGGATGACATTGAGGATCAGACTTATTTTTAAGAACTTTTGAGGCTCTATGGTTTATTTTCAAATATTTTTGATATCTTTATTAGTCTTGTATTAAGATTAAAGCATTGAATGGTTAGTGTTAGAAAACAATCCTAGCAAGTCTATTAGAACTTGTTTTCTCATGTGTGATTTCAGGGAGCTTATGAAGAAAGCTTTACCAGTGCTGGTTAACATATTAGAAAAGGAAGCGCGGGGCTGGTTCCTGCACTTCAGAGAAAAAGTTGTGGCTGATCTCAAGGCACAAAATCTTAGTGAATATGAGGTTGAAAAGGTGAGTAACTATCTTGTTTTTACTTTTTAAAAACTTTTTTGCTTGTCTTTTCTAACAAAAGTTATCAGTTTACTGTTTTTCATGTTTCCCATTAGTGCAATATAATAGGATGTATTCTTGTATTGCCATTGTTTTTACAGGTATTTGAAAAAGGAACCATATTTTCCATGAAAAGATAATATCATCCTCTAAAATGTGTTTTTTTTGCCTTACAGGAGGGAAACCGTTTAGTGCAAGAGGAATATTTAGGCAGAGTATATACTGCAATTCTAGCCCATCCAACCCTACAAGAGCTGGCACCCACAGTCCCACAGCTACTTGTCAATCATGCCAAGGGTGTTCTGCTGATGCACAGGTTAATTCTAATGCTCTGTCTGTTTAGACTTTTCATTTCAGAATGTATGTTTTCTGTAATATTTTTGTGGATGGAGTGTACATCCATTTGATAGGTAGCTGAAGATATATTGTAACTATGTTAATATTCCAGAGCATTGGATGAAGTAGAAAGAATATATGAAGAAGGAGAAAGGTCCCGTCGAGAAGAGCTCAAACACACGCACCCAATTTTTTCTCGAATTGACCCCTGGCTTTCGGATCAGTTGAGAGCCACACATGATGCCCTCACAGAACAGCACAAGTGGCGGCCACATGAACACGCCCTGGCACTGTGTAGGGAAAACGATCTTCAGCAGCATGCTTATTTCCTGCAGAGGGATTTGGCATTTATGAGAGAGGTATGTCCTGTATACAATGAATTAACATTTTTAATCAATATGACTGAAATAGTCAAATTACTCTTATTATTTTCCTGTAGTATATGTAATTTTGTAGAGATCACTAGTCTAATAGAAGACTTCTTTCCTAATCCTAATGACCAATGTTTTACAGCGGGAACCAGTATTATTGAATGAACTGAAGAATTTAAAGGTTGCAATGAGAGTGTTCCAGTGGCGAGCTCAAGTTTGGTTTCCAAGCAACTACATAGTCAGTAGAAGTTTTCAAGGAGAAAGTGAAATTATACCAACTGTCTTGGCTTCATCACCTACATCCATTACAACTCCTCGGACAGACCCAAATCACCCTGTTTACCTATTAGAAAAGCAGGTACTGCAATATAGAAGTATTAGTATGTAATGAGATAATGAGGACTAGAGTATTTTGAAAGAATTCTATGTATCACTGATATGATTAATTAAGTTCAGTGTTGGCTTGCTTGTGTTAAAAATATATATCCAAACATCTGATTTGTTAAATGATGCCTGAAGACAAAATATTATGTCAAGAACAGGAATACTACCTTTTTTATGATTTACATGAAAATTGATTTTATTCTCACGTTTTTTTCCTCAGCTGATCAGAACAACATCAACGCGATGGCCCTTCTGGCGATGGTGTAACTTTGTTCACAGGGCTTGGGCTTGGACATGCAATGCTCTGTTCTTCTTTGGGGCAAGTTACTGATTACAATTATAGCTGTAATAATTTTTTAAATTTTGTAATTATAAGTAATGCTTTTTATGTAAAATTATTGTGCCATGATTTTATTTATATCTTTTATTTTTTCAGGTTTGGCTACCACTGTGTTCACCAGTCAGTCTTAGAGCACTTCTGTGTCAAGATCCTTTCATGTCCGACTTCGAGTTATCACAGGTATATATAACAGGAAATTTTAACTTATTTTGATGATGGAGGAGTATGTAATGTTGTTGTTAGTTCATTACAATCATGATAGATATGATTTATTCAAGTAGAGCTTATGAGATTTTGGACTGCATTTGTAGAAAAACATCAGGATAGTAACTTCTTTGTAGAAATAAGGAATATTTATACAATTATAATTTGGGAGGCACTATTAGGTTAAGATAGGAAAGAGAAGATGAGGTAGATAGAAAGTTGCATAGACGGCATTTCAGAAGATTAGATGAATAATGATTTCATGAAAAAAGTTCAGCAAATATGAAAGAGGAGAGAGACTTAAAAATAATTCCATAGTGTACTTCTGATATCCTGCTTCCAGGTGAATGGTACAGTGTGTCCTAGCAAAGCCTCACTCACACCAACTCTAGTCTCAAGACTAAGGATGCTGTGGAGGCATATATCCAAATCCCGCACACATTTTGAAACAACACCAGACACAGGTGAGGACAGCATTTCTGCCTTCTGTCAGTATTGTGGAATGCTCCTAAATATGTATATATTTTTTTCACCACAAAGATGCTAGAAGAGTATGTGAAATTAACCTAATCTTTTATTGACAGGCTTCATTGGTAAAGGAGTTACAAGACATATGAATCGTGCTTGGAATTATGTCATGAAAGGCATTGTTGGCACATTACTTCTCACAACTGTTTTTCCTCTCACTTGTCTTCTTGTATCTATGGGATCAATGGCAATTGCTATTGCTGCACCCTTCTGGTAAGTACTGGATTCTTCATGTTTTATGAGAGAAGTTTTTATTTGGGTAACATTGAACTTCTGTTATGTGTGTGATTTGATTTGTAGGATGGTTTAATAATAATTTGATAATCGTGGTTATGGTTTTGTTGAAGATTAAAGGAAGTAGGGCATTAAAATCACCATCACATTGCCATCACTTTATGGTGCGTGTAAACATTCATATTCATACTGGTATCAATACATAATTCATCTACTGCTGATGTCTACATAAAGTCTCTATATGAAATTTTAGCATGAGTGAGTGGATGCGAGTGAATAAGTGAGCGAGAGATTATTTATATACATTGTATATGTATACTTTTCAGGGTACCTGCATGTGTTCTCCTTACTCACATTGTCTGCATAATCATATATGACTTGGACTCACCCACGGGTATGAGGAAGTGGAGTCCAGTTATACAAGCAGTTGGACTTCATGTCATCATTCTGGGCATCTTGCAACCAGTACTAGCATTCTTCACTGCAACAGTTGTTTGTCCAATATTTGCTGCCATCGTTCTACTGTGTAAGAGTTTTTGTCTTGATTACATTCCATTGATTTATATGTAGAAGAAAAAGAAAGGAAGTTATATGAGATTTAAACAAAATTATATTTGTACAGTTGTCTTATAAATAAGTATATATTTAAGGAGTAGTGTTTTTATTATACACACGAAAAAAGAAAAAGATTTCAACATATCTCGTATTTCTGACACTGACAGATGGATTGATCCGTAGAGGATTACGACACTTTTGGGATACAGTAATGTTTCATTCAGTCATCAAGAAAAGGGGCAGAATCCCAGCTTCTGATAGTTTCCTGGTTAAACGCATAGCTGGACCTGGGCTTCACAACAACTTCTTCTATCAGGTTGGTTTACAATTTCCTTGTAATGTGTTGTGATGTTTATGTGGATTTTATTTAATGTTTCAAGTCTTATTATGATGAAGGGTATGAGAAAGCAATAATCTGGAAGTTGATGCCATATTTATACTGTTGCCAAACTCTTTTATCTTGTTTAAGATATTTATTGTTTGTTTGCTTAATGGCCTGATGCAGTCAGCCTCAAATAGGATGATTAGGTTATCAAACTGCATAGTGTACTGGAAATAGTATGAGACCTTAGATTGTAAGATTTCTCATGTTAGAACAGTAATTACATTTTACTGGAAATAGTATGAGACCTTAGATTGTAAGATTTCTCTTGTTAGAACAGTGATTACAGTTTATGGTTTCAGATAATAATTAAACTCAGTACTGCTGCATTTCTGAGTTTAAGAAATTATTATTATTATTTATTATTAGTTAGTAGTAGTAGTAGTAGTAGTAGTAGTAGTAGTAGTAGTAGTAGTAGTAGTAGTAGTAGTAGTAGTAGTAGTAGTAGTAGTAGTAGTAGTAGTAGTAGTAGTAGTAGTAGTAGTAGTAGTAGTCAGTAGTAGTAGTCAGTCATAGTAGTATTATATTTATTATTGATTATTATTATTATTATTATTATTTATTATTATTATTATTATTATTATTATTATTATTATTATTATTATTATTATTATTATTATTATTATTATTATTATTATTATTATTATTATTATTATTATTATTATTATTATTATTATTATTATTATTATTATTATTATTATTATTATTCATTATTATTATTATTATTAATTATTATTATTATTATTATTATTATTATTATTATTATTATTATTATTATTATTATTATTATTATTATTATTATTATTATTATTATTATTATTATTATTATTATTATTATTATTATTATTAATTATTAATTCATTATTGTCATTATTGTCATTATTGTCATTATTATTATTATTATTATTATTATTATTATTATTATTATTATTATTATTATTATTATTATTATTATTATTATTATTATTATTATTATTATTATTATTATTATTATTATTATTATTATTATTATTATTATTATATTGCTATTATTATTGTTGTGATTATTGTTGTTATTATTATATTATTATTATTATTATTATTATTATTATTATTATTATTATTATTATTGTTATTATTATTATTATTATTGTTGTTGTTGTTGTTGTTGTTGTTGTTGTTGTTGTTGTTGTTGTTGTTGTTGTTGTTGTTGTTGTTGTTGTTGTTGTTGTTGTTGTTGTTTATTGTTATTTATTGTTATTGTTATTGTTATTATTATTATTATTATTATTATTATTATTATTATTATTATTATTATTATTATTATTATTATTATTATTATTATAATTATTATTGCTAATATTATTACTATTATTATTATTATTATTATTATTATTATTATTATTATTATTATTATTATTATTATTATTATTATTATTATTATTATTATTATTATTATTATTATTATTATTATTATTAATATTATTATTATTATATCATTATTATCATCATTATTATTATTGTTGTTGTTATTGTTGTTGTTGTTGTTGTTGTTATTACTATCAACATTATTAATTATTTATTATTACTAATTATTATTGATATTTGAATTATTATTACCATTAAAAGTATTATTTATATTATTATTAGTTATAGTGTTTGTATTACTATTTAGTTTGTTAGTTACATTAGTTATTTAGATATTTTTATATTTTTTCACCTTATTTTTTTTACAGATAAGCTGTGAACAAGCACTGGCAGCATTTGAAGCTAGACTAGAAATGGATGAATTAGCAGTCTACCAAAGAGAAACTGAAACAATTATATACAAACCCCTTGTTGAATACACGTAAGTATGAGAGCAGAAAGCTTCTTATAGGTACTGTTGTGGTGATAATGATGATTTTAATGACATCTAGAATCATGATGATGAGGCCTCTGATAAAAGTAATTATGGTAATATTGATGATCATCATAATCATAATAGTTGCAGTAGAAATGATGATGGTAAAGGCAAAGATGGAGATAATGATATTTCTTATCTGACTTACAGGGATTATGTTCAGCGATGTTTTGGCCCCTTCAGTGGAGTCATTGGTAAAACTGGCAATTACGAACGAGTAGAGAAAGAAGTAAGAGATCTTAGCTTCACTTTGCAGGAAAAGATTGACAGGCGGAGAAGAGACTTAACACTTGGCTTGCCTCTGAATGTTAGGTAATAGTGACATTGTTTTGACTTTCATACATTTTCTTTCCAGCTGGTTATTTTATTGTGACTCTTCTACCCCTCTTTTATTTTAATTTTTTTGTTACTTTTCTTTTTCTTTTACCTGTTTTTGTCCTTTTTTTTTTGGCAGATTTTTTTTCTGGTTTTCTGTTGTGTAAGGATTTCATATGAGCCATTTACTTCAAGTTTTCCATATGCTGTATAGATGCTTCAGGAAATGATTTCCAAGGATGTGACTCCCATTTCAGATCAAAGGTGAAGCTCACAACTCGAGACTTGAAGTTAGCTTTGAAACAAGCAACGATACTGATTGAGGACTTCTACCCCTCGCATGTCCTTAATCGCATTGTGTACCAACTGGGAGCAGAATCTACCGAGAGTGACATGGGAGCTGTGTTAAGCCAGCTGGATGCTATCCATGGAAGGAATGCTTCAGGTCCAAAGAACGTTGGGATTCTAGAGAGGAGTATGAATAAGTCTGGTTCGAGGAAGAGTGGGCTGCATGAATCGAAGTTTGCCACAGTTGAAGAGTGGTGGGATAGCAAAGGTCTAGCTGTGGGTGAGTAATGTTAAAGTGCTGTTTTCCATGCTTTTATTGTATATCCTGTTAGTAGCCACTTGTGTGTAGGTGTTATACTAGCTTAATCCTGATTTTATTTTTTTTACCAGGTGACTATGCTGGGTTAGCATCGTTGATATTCACAGAGATATTTAGTTCTGATTTCCTCACGCCCATGGAGGAAACAGATACTAGTTTTCAGATGGAGGTATGTCTAACTTCTTTTGTGTGTTTCATTTGTGAAGTGATGTGAAGTTGAACATGGTGATTTGTTGTTGATAATTTTTTTGCTAGTTTTTATGAAGAGGGATGAATGTTGTCTTCATCATAATTACCTATTAATCTTTTATGTTTCATTCCATTTCAAAGTTGATTTTATTTCTACTTGTTAATTGTTGAAAATAAGAATTTGCTTTAATTTTCATAATTTCTACTAAGATAAAATTTTTGATTGAATGTATATTTGAATATGACTTGTTCCTTCAGGTCCATGGGGTAAGCTTGGCTAGATACACAGAGATGATGCGTTGTATGCCAGATAGACCTGACCTTGATGAGAAGTTGACTGTTCACACTCCAAGAGGAAATATACAGGTAAGCAGTTGATTGCATAACTAAAGGATACTTAGTCTTCCATGGTTTATAATAGATGACTTTGACCAAGGGCTGATTGGTCTTGGGGATGAGCATTGCATTGGCTGTGTACCCACTCCTTGTCTTTCACTACCAAAAGTAGGAAGAATTTGAATATTTTAGTCAAGTTCTGCTCGTTATATCTTGCCAATATGATATGTGGGTAACACTGAATTTGTATTGAAAAATAAACTCCCTATATGATGCAGCTGAAGTTAACTATGACATTACTATACAGCATATGCTATGAATGGTTTGAGGATTCTCTGCCAGATTATTTCTTAACTTAGTAAAAGAAATTTACATTGTGCATAAAATGATAATCCTCAGCTTCACATTTTTTTTTCTTTTTTCTTAAAATCTGTTCTATAGTTTAGGTATTCCAGACTTTTTTTTAACCATTTCCTAATAATTAAATTGTCTGGTTGGAATCTATTCTCCAGGTTCATGCTCCTTACCTAGATTTAGCAGCTTTTACTCCACTTGTTCGTCATGGAGTCCCAACGCATCGCACGGGGAAAACAAGTCTCGCAGCCCGACTCTCTCTTCGCCTTAATCTTGGACGCAGGATGGGTAAGATTTTTGGTAAGCATTAGCTAGATCTGAGTTTAACCCCTTAGGGACTTTTGTCTTTGTTTATTTTGTGAATTCACTCCCTCCCCCCTTTAATAAGCACTTGCTTTTCACAATTTGTACAAAGTATGTGTTGTGAGAGACCAGTTTGAATTTTATTGAGAAAGTGATTGTATGAGTAAGAATTTTTGATATAATCATTTTTCCCCTTCCCAGTCCCTTCACTTGTGTTCTCATTGATGTATAAATTATTGACATTTAATCATCTCCCATTAACAAAATGGCATGTAAGACAACCGACTTTAAAGCGACCCTTAAATATAATTAAAAGAATACATTGTCCCTCTGGCATAAATGACATTGGACCTATGAAAGGTTATGAGTTTATCCTTACGGGGTTAATTTTAGTGTTGTCCTATTTTTCCCTCTCTTTTTTTCTTCTGTTTTCCCCCTCCAGTTCATATCATTTTGCCTCTTCCCTTCTCACCTCCTCCCTCTCCCTTTCCCCTTCTCCTTCTCCTTTTCCCTTACCTTTTCCCCTTGCCCTTGCCCTTGCCCTTGCCCTTGCCCTTCCCCATGCCATTGCCTCCCCCTCCCTCTCCTCTCCTCTTTCCTCTATCCTTTCTCTCCCCCTCCCTACCCCTTTTCCCCCCTCCCTTTAGCCTTCCCTTCTGTCTTCTTTCTCTTCCATTCCCCTTACCTTCCTCTCCTCTTTCCTCCCCTTCCTCTTCTCCCCTTCAGCTCTCTTCCTTCTCCTTCCTCCTTTGCCTTTCCCTCCCCTTCCCCCTTTAGCTCTCCCTTCCTTCTTCTTCCCCTTTGGTTTCCCGTTGCCCTCCCCAGCTCTTCCAACTACCCCTTCAGCTCTTCTTTCCTCCTTCTTCCCTTTTCTTACCCTTCTGCTTCCCCTTTATGTTCCCTTTTGCCATCCACTTCCCTTCCCCCTCCCCACTGAACTCTCCCTCCAATCTGCTTCCCCTCTTCTTCCTTGTCCTGTTCTCCTCTGCTGCTTCCCCATTTCCTCTTCTTCCCCTTCCCCTTCCCCGACCCTGTCCCATACCCCAGCCCCTACCCCGCCTGTCCCTGACCCCGACCCTTCCCTTCCCTTCCCTTCCCATCCTTTCCCATCCTTTCCCATTCCCTCCCATCCCCCTCCCCATTTCCTTCTTCCCTCCTTTTGGCCCATTTCATTTATTATTTCTTTTCTCATCCTCTCTTCTCCCATTCCCTCCCTTCTCCCTTATACAGAGGTGTGTGCTGTATTGTTGTCAGCAGTATGTATGTCAGGCTTTGCAAGGTTTGATGTTCAAATTCTATTTAGTTATGTTTCTTTATGTACAATTGTATATGTGATATATGTGCACGTTTGCTCTAACAGGAGCATGCATATTAGTAGTTGGTTTTAGCGATATTCTTTGTTGACTTTCCTTGTTGTTTCACTAAATTTGATGGATCCTTTTTTTCCTTGATTATTTTGTATATTAGTGTATTGTAATTGGATATGTAGATAGTTTCTATTCGTATGGCTAAGTAGAATCCTTTGTATATATGTTCTTTTGTTTGCATGTGTAGTATGTACATTTTGAATGCTTCTTCATTTCAACTGGTCATGCATGCATTCTTTGTACCTGCATTTGTGTATTTGCAAGTTCATATAATGTCTACAAAATATTTTGATATATTTGAAGATACATATACTTGAAACAGCTGTATATATCTTTTAAAATAATAGGCAAAGGGAAAAACACAGAGCAGTACTAATTTCTATTCCTCAAATGTATTGCCTTGACAGTGAGTGGCTGCAGAGTTCCCGAGAAGCTCTTGATCCCTCCTCCAATTCCCCATCCAGCACACATTGCTGTCATAATCCACAACAGAGAAGCATCTGAACCCATTTCTCTTGATGCTCCACTTACTCTGCAGGTTTGTTTTTTAGTGATTATATTTTTCCACTTGTATTTGTAGCTTTACAGTGTTGTGAAAATCAAATAATGATATTTTTCATAACTGATAATTGTTTTAATTTTATTTGATGAGTGGTTACATGAGAGAGACTTGTATTAGGATGTCTTTTTAAGGTAGGCAGTGATGTAACCAGATCATGAACACAGTATGATATGGCTCAAAATTTAATTTTGGAGAGCTGCATTGTATAGAAAAACAAAATTTTGAATATAGTAAATAGATCTGTATCTTCAAATTAAGTTCTCACTGACAGCAGCTTGGGGTTGTATCTTCTGATACGCTAATTGATGTCTTTTTCCAGGTGATCCGAACTATTGAAGATTCCCCCCATGTTGTTGCTACTCTCTCTCCTGTTTCACTGGCTGATGATGGCACCCCAGTATCTGATTCTCGATCCTCCACAATGTCGCATGATCAGTCACTCTATGATGACCCATCCTTGTATGATGGGCCCTTTAGTAACACTTCACGATCAGGCACAGCAGATAGGAGAGGCAACCGCTGCTCACTTGGACGTTCCCGCACTGCAACACTTGAAATGACAGCGACCTTGGACCGTGTAACTACAAGGGACCAACGCACAAGTCTGCAGGAGTACAATAGGTTGGTGTAATTTTGAATTATTTTAGCTTTATTTACTTTGAATTTTCTTTTTTTAATTTCTTTTTCTACCATCAGAACACTTGATTTTATATAAATTATTTGTTTAGCCATTTATGGTATAGATTGATTACTTTGACTGTCACTGTTAATTACACATTCAGTACCTGTACTCTAAAATACACTGTATTTTTTCATTACACATGTATTTCTTTGTTTTATAATTTATTTTGTGAAGTGCTTAGAATTAGCAAAAAAGACTTTTTAATTTGGCAAGGGTCCTGAAAATCCAGCTATTCTGAGACTGGGAGACAGTTTGATTCATATGAAAAAAAGAAAGAAAGTAAAGATGAAAGCAAGTCAAATAAATGTTTACAGATCTAGTACCCTGGAGCTAACCCCAACCAGAATGGCTCAGAGGCTGGCAACCCCACTACGCTCTTTACTGGAAGGCCAACGACCTTTTACAGTGTCCCTCAACTTGGCCTCTGCTGAAGATGTTAGCCTCGAAGTTGAAGAGGAGGAGGAGCAGCCTATCCCTCTCCAGCCACTCACTCACTCCACATATACCACAGCTGTGTGATGAAATGTTATGAGGGAAGTGCAGGTCCCTTTCCAGAGGCTTACAGATTTCTTGTGAACCCAGATATCTGCAAACTCAGTTTATCTCATATCTCATGTGATGTTCGTTGCTACCCTGTAGAATTGAGATAGGAGTAGCTGATCTCTTTACCACATACCCACTGTACCTTGTGCTATACTGTTGTGTGAACATAGGAAAACTTAGAGAAGAAACTTCCCTTCAGTCAATTCTTTTCTCCATATACATTCTCATTTAGAAGAACAAACAACAACAATAAAAAACAACAAAAAAACATAAAAAATAAAACCAAAAGAAGACAAAAAAAGAGGCAAGGAATACATTAGCTCTTTAATCCTCTTGGGCATGTGAATCACTGTGGGGAGCTGAGGAAGACTGAGGTAAATTGATAGCTTGCACACTGAGTTTTTTGCTTATAACCACCAGGGGCTAGCTAATAAATGGCATTAGCAAGGGAAATGGAACACATATAGGAAAACAATAGAAAGTGAACAAGTCACACATCCATATAAAAGTTTGGTATTTTGCTGTGAGACAAAGGAAATGCAAACAATAAAAAAGCTCTGGTAGTGTCTTATTTTTGTTTTCTATTTGTTTATGTTATGTAACATTTGAACTAATGGATATTCAGCAATATAAGGATAAATTTCTTTGTGTAACAAAGTGATTGTAATAAACTGCCATTGCTATGCTCATTGTAGTGGGTTAGTATTGATTAATACCATTTAGAAAACATACACACAAGGAAATTATTTTCTAAATACCATTTTCTAAACAGAATTCTTCTAACCAGGCTAAGGAAGAAAGAAAACAACACATATCCATACAATATGTAAGTTTCACATATTCCATGCTTAGATGTCAAGTCTTTTTTCTCTTTTCTTTTGCATAATTTCTAGTGTTTCTCGTTTGATGCATAATGAAAAGTAAATTTCCAAAGTATATCTTGCTTCATTTTGCAAAAGTTCACCAGTGAAAAAAAGAAAAAAAAAGTTGAAATTATATACAGAAAGAATATATAGAATTGGCTTAGAATTATATAAATGTGCCTCGGTTTTCACTATCAGTGCACTTGAAAGTTCTGTAGGTTAATATGAAAAGTACTATTAGGAAAACTGCTAGCATTAAGATTCTGTTTAAGAATGAAAAACATTGATCACTATTTAATAGGAAATACAATTTTTTTTAGAAGATTATATTGTGGATGGATTTCAATTATTGACATTTTATGACTTTATTTATATTTTTATGTATTCTCAAAAACCCAAATTAATATTTATTGTTAATACCTTGACGTAAAAACTTCATAGCTAAGAAATATTTTGCACTTCATAATAATGCTTATGAAAAGAGCAGAAAAAAAAGAAAAATACATATAGCATATGAATATATTTAATCACAACTGATATATGTATCAATCACTTTTATTTATTTAATATAATGATGATTTTATTACTATCATCACTTATCATTATTCTTTATTTTTAGTATTCTTTATTATTACTGTTTTTGGTATTACTGTTATTGTTGTTATGCTAATAATGACCATTATTATTGATGTTATTCTCAGAATCAGTAAAAATATCAAATAGATTATGATAATCAGATGCCTAAACATCGTATATGCAATTTTTTTTGCATTATCCACAAAACATGAAACCATTTAAATGCCACAAAATCTTGATTCAGATCCAAAATATAGATTTTTTTTTCTGAAAATTAGGTTAGTATTAGTGAAGAACTTCAGTACCTGCATAGCACTCAAATGGTCAGTGATCCACCGTGTTTTGTATTCTAGGTTAGGGTCAACATTGTCAAGTGCTGTGTTATTTTTATGCACTGGAAAAAAGGATTCACATGTAGCATCTCCATGTGATTTAATTTATTGCATCTCTTAAAAAAAAAAAAAAAAAAAAAAAATTAAGTGCTGTAGTTTTGGAGTTTGTGTTCTTTCTTGGTCTGGAATTTAAAAAGTACTACGAAGGAAAGATTAAAAGAAAAGGCTTTAGGGACAATTGTAATACTTTTATGATACAATCCTATGATGAATTGTGATATGAAACTGTTTTCCTTAAACAATATTCCTCTTATTACTATTATAAACAGGATTTTTTTTTAATATTCAGAGATTTGTTTCTGACAGCATAGTGTGCATAGGATAGAATATTATGTTCTTCAGGTATGAATTTGAATGATAAATTGTCCAGAATTATTGAATAAGAAATTGCCCAAAA
>NW_020870651.1:1350591-1358091 GCF_003789085.1 Penaeus vannamei | reverse complement strand
AGGCTGAGCGGAGCAGCGAGTCGTGCAGGTTGAAAGGGGGCGCGTAAGTGCGTCAGTGACATTGTTTCCCGGATAATTGCACAATTGTGACGTCAAACTACTAAAATCTCAATTCCGCGCGCGCACGCCGCTCGTGTCGGTCTTTGCCCTTGAATATGGTGAAGGGTGCATGATCCGTGTGGACCTCTACATGATAAATAAGTTCTCTAAAATCTGTTGTGTGGTAGCGTTTCTCCGCAGAAAAGAGCGCGCTACTAGCAAATGCAATGGACTGCTATTTACCAGTGGTCATTCTTCTAGTAGAGTACTGCTCCGAGCCGAAGTTTGAGAGTTCACTGGTGATATATATATATATATATATATATATATATATATATATATATATATATATATATATATATATATATATATATATATATATATATATATATATATATATACATATATATATAATGGGGAAGCAATACATAAAAGATTGGAAATATTATTAAACTGGGAAAAAAATATATATCAAAATATTTGAAATTGGGGAAGGCAAGAAAAGGAGTCGCGACTTCAGACACAGGGAAGTCGATAATGGCTTCTACTTCAGAAAAGGCAAAACCTTGAAAATTTAGCTTTGATAAAAAAACTGACATTTTTTATGCTGAATAGTTGATCCGGCGCTGGACAGCCGATCGAAGACCTGCCTCAATTTCTTCTCGTGTTCAGCAAGAGAGGGTGAGCAAATTAAAGTATCTTGATCGTTAATCAGTCTAAAGAACTGGTGACATCAGTCTGCTGAATGTGAGGGGGTGGGATTTCGAAGCCCGAAAGGACACACCAGGAACTAAAAGTGAACCACGTAAGTTGAAAAGGCTGTAAATGATATGCAGTTACATAGGGATCTGAAAAAATCCTCTGGCAAGATCGATTGTTGAAAACACCATTTTGTTAGAGCCAATGTTTTGTAATAACAAGCTAAGATTAGATACTGGAAAGAGTTCCGACACTGTAACTCTGTTTAGCTTTCGGTAATATATTACCAGGCGGAAAGAGTTACCCCTTTTCGAAACAAGTAATAGGTGGAAGCCCAAAGGGAGTTACTTGGACGAAGATGATTCATATCTAACGTCCTTTTCCAATGCCTGTCGCACTATATGAGGCATCCCATAGCTTGGTGTGTGTAAAGGTTTAGTGCCACACTCATAGGTAATAGAGTGTTGAAACGATGTTGTTTTACCGATAGGACGTTCCTTTTGTAGGCCGCACAGTCTGGTATACCTTCAAGTAAAATTTGCGAAATATCATAACCCTCAGGAAGGTCTAGTAGGACTATTGTTATCAGGAGAGGGAGTTGATGGAGTGACAACGCAAACGGGGAAGAGTGCTGGCATGTTAGATTCATTGATAAGTAAGTCTAAGTCCTAAGAGATAATATAGCTAATAGGACAGGGTTCATATTAAACACGTATACTAAACATTTTTTATCAGTGACACTATACAGGGGTAATACCAAAATGAAAAATAAATTGCCATTACGGGCATGAGTGATTTTCTTTACATTGTTGAAGCAGGCGGTGAATTTGTTTTATTTGGTCCGGGAACGTCGCGCAGTCTGCCCATGGGTGAGAAAGTGACCCATGCTATGGACAGAATGGGGATGACTGACATGTGAACAATCAATGACTCTCTCTCTCTCTCTCTCTCTCTCTCTCTCTCTCTCTCTCTCTCTCTCTCTCTCTCTCTCTCTCTCTCTCTCTCTCTCTCTCTCTCTCTCTCTCTCTCTCACTCTCTCTCTCTCTCTCTCTTTCTCTCTGTCTCTGTCTCTGTCTCTGTCTCTGTCTCTGTCTCTGTCTCTGTCTCTGTCTCTCTCTGTCTCTGTCTCTGTCTCTCTCTCTCTCTCTCTCTCTCTCTCTCTCTCTCTCTCTCTCTCTCTCTCTCTCTCTCTCTCTCTCTCTATATATATATATATATATATATATATATATGTATATATATATATATATATATATATATATTATATATATATATATATATATATATTTACATATATACATATGATATATATGGAATGCATGCGCGCGCATACACACACACACACACACAAATGGTAAACCATCTACAATAAGGTAGTTGAAAAAATATAATTTCATTCGTTATTTTGTCTGTACATATAATATCATTGGTGTACCACTATTATAATCATAGTGATTATCATTATTATAGTTATATGATTTATTTGGCTATTAACATTTATATGAAAATAATTTTATAACGTTAACACCACTATTTGGTACATAAAGTCCTCAGTCATAAGAGTATATTTTTAATCTAGAAGCCTGGTAACCATTGTACGATTCATAGGATTAGAATTTTGAAATAGCATGCAAGCTACAGTATATGCAATACACTATTGAAACGTTAAAAGACATATTCACCGGCGTTTAATTTATTAGCAATTACATAAGGAACTGATGGGAGTAAACTTAATGTACTATGTTTAGATGTATACCCACTTCATCTCTGGCCAACAAGATCTATTCAAAAGTTTATTTTAGCAAATGTAGTGTCTGTCTTGTTTCTGCTACTTTCTACTTTCTATATTTTACGATTATTATTATTTTTTTCTGACAATCAACTTGTTTTATGATATCAACATTATCAATAGTATTGCTATCATTATCATAGTCATTGTCGTTATAATTATCATTGATAATGGTAATGATGATAAAATCAATAATAATGATAGTTACGTTTATGATTATTTTATAATGATAACGAGGATAATAACAATACTGATAATGATGGCTATGATGATAATGATAGTAGTAATAATAATAATAATAATTGTTATTATTATTAGTATTAGTAGTGTATTATCATAATTGCTATAGTTAATGTAATTTCATTTTTATTCTTACTACTACTGATATCATCGTCATTTAATAATTATTATCATCATGATAATATAATAAGAGTAATACTAATGGCGTTGATAATGAAAATAGTAATTCTATGGATAATGATAATGGTAATCATAATGATGTTAATAACAATAACAGCAATGACAATAGGAATAATAATGATGTGATGATGACGATGATGGTAATGATAATGGTAATGAATGATGATAATGATAAAAAACAATGATTTTAATCTTCACCACCGTATTAGTAAATTTGATAATAACAAAAATAACGATGTTAATAATTCAAGAACAGTGATAATAATTATGATACTAAGTGAGATCACAATTAGGTTACCTTTCACTTGCATTATATAAAATACTACTGAAGTGTTTGCGTGATAATCTTTTCACCGTAAGTCGCTAGTTCGTATATTTAATATCTTATTGTTTTCATTGTTTATTCATATTGGACTTTGAATTGTTATGCAGTATATTTCAATAGTATTTGTGAATTCGTAAA
The DNA here is from genome assembly GCF_003789085.1 of Penaeus vannamei. Taxonomy (NCBI): domain Eukaryota; kingdom Metazoa; phylum Arthropoda; class Malacostraca; order Decapoda; family Penaeidae; genus Penaeus; species Penaeus vannamei. Next base: position 1,354,681 of record NW_020870651.1, on the reverse strand, counting down.
TAGCCTACGAGACCTGGTACCATGATCGAAAAGCCACATAAACGTTATGTCTGTAGCGTCTATGTGTATGGGAACAGTGTACGTTTTGTAAAGTATACCCTTGCACTTATACTATTATAGAAAATATATTATAAATGAAATGCAGTATATCTCATGGTTGATATGTATTTGACAATGTGAAAATTAATATATGAGTAGAAATAGCTCAGTTATTTATGAATATTATGATATACAGTAGATCGGTTATAGATGTAATAAGATATATGTTAATGCTTGTTATTATTATCATTCTCTCTGGTACCAATGCTATTGGTTTTCATATTAGAAAATGAACTTTTATTCATTTGTTACGCCATGTCTTAAACGACTGTTATTATTAATTTATTTTTCTGTAGTTCATGATGTACAAAATAAAGGGTAGGGGGTATGTAACACAACACAGACACAAACACAGTAACGTGTATACAAAGATGAAAAGAAACATAATCACAATTTTAACTTAAATTGAAAGTAAAACGATCCACTTCGGGCTTTCTCTGACGAGGAAATCTTGACGAATGCGAAACGTTGCGGTCATTTTCAGTTCATACTGTGGCTGTTTCTTCCTCTCTCTCTCTCTCTCTCTCTCTCTCTCTCTCTCTCTCTCTCTCTCTCTCTCTCTCTCTCTCTCTCTCTATATATATATATATATATATATATATATATATATATATATATATGTACATACACTAAAGCTTTCTGACAAGCATATAACTGTTTTTTACGGTGTTTAGATTAGAGCTAATCCGGCAAGCCCCACCTTAACGTACTGTCTGGCTGAAAATAGTCACGTGACTATGAGGAATATTTAACACGTAAGTCACGTTTAAGCACTTGATGAAAAGTCTCCGAGCCCATTTCCATTCACAGAGCAGGACCTTCGACCGCGACTGAACAACGGGGTAGACCACGCGACCCGAGAAGACCTCGTTATCCCCTGCTCAAAAGACCCGACCCAAAGATCCTGAATTCTCACCCAGTTCATCGCTTCCGCTCTCTTTCTACCCTTGTGTGATCAGGAGGAGGAAGGTCTCTCTCCCGGCTCTGTCCTCCCTCCCCTTCTCCCTTGGCCCTCCCTCTTCCCGGTTTCCCTTCCCTTGTCCTTTTTTCTCTTTTCTTCTGAAGCTCTTCGCGTTCCTTTCCTCCTCCCTTGGCCTCTTTTCTCCCTTCCCTCTGCCTCTACCCCTTCATTTGTCCCTTTCCCCCTTCTCTTTCTCTTGACCCCCCCCCCCGCCTCCCTTTCCCATGACCCGTCCCCTTCCCCCTTCTTCCTGCACCCTTCTCCCTATCTCTCCCCCACCCCATCCCCTTGCGCCCTTCCCCCTTCTTCTCTCCTTACCCCTTCCCCCTTCCTAAACCACACCCCTACCCCATCCTTGCATCCTCCCCCTCCTCCCTTCCCCCACCCTCTTTCCCCTGTCCCCCTCCCCCCACCCCTCATGGCCTTGCCTCGGGCCACAGGTAAACACAGCCGCTTGATTTGGAATCGCGACAGAAATATTGCTTCCCGTGGCCCACTCGAGGCGCCGCGACAAAAGGTCTTCCCCGCCTTTTGTTCCGGCCGCCGCCATGCGTTCTGTTTGAACAACTTGCTTTCTTCTTATCGCTTGTGCTTGACGTGCGCTGCAATGAACGGATTCTAAATTTGAGACCGCGCTGCTCATCTGACCTGTTGGGCTGAGTTCCGTTGCACTGCTGTCTCTCGGTCGTTTGTTCTGGGTGCATGTTAAGGAGAGACTATTTAACTTGGTGTATGGATGTGTTTATATATTCATATAACACACACACACACACACACACACACACACACACACACACATATATATATATATATATATATATATATATATATATATACATACATACACATATGTATGCATATGTGGTAGATATATATAAAGTACATTATATACATGCATACATCCTCGAAGTTAGTTAATCCTTTTCTTCAATTTTTTCTGGGAAAAAAATCGTGAAAATCCCAAAATACAACAACAGCAAATGAAAGAAAGAAAGAAAATAAAAAAACAAGCAAACGAGATGCCGCGTTTTTCCCCTTCCTTTCTGCCGCATCATCGTCCTCTCCATTTAAACGGGGTTCAGGTTCATATCTGTTTTCGTGTTTGTTGTGAAATTTCCATTTTTCCGCTTTTCTTTTTTCCGGGGAAGCAAACCCAGGGGAATGGATTTCAGGTCGATATTAATTTTATTTACGAGAAACACACAAACACATACACGAGTACACACACATGTCTCTCGGGTATTAGATATGTTATATTCTTCCTTCTTGTTCTTAAGACACACACACACACACACACACACACACACACACACACACACACACACACACACACACACACACACACACACACCACACACAACACACACACACATCCCACATATGTATTGTAACCCGGCTATGTCTATATCATTCTTCCCTTTCTTTCTCGATAAACATCACACTTACATCTCATAATTAAATTCATCAAATATTTCCCGTAGCATTCTACCTTCGTCCTTATCGACAGTGTTGCCAAATGAGGTTCTATATTTCCGCTAGGTTAACTACGAAACCGTTTGATATTCTAAACTTTGGCTATTTTCATTAAAAAAAATGTAGGCCGTTTTGTGGAATGCCTTTATATACTACAGCTGATCGTATTGCTTAGATATACGGTATATATGAACGTTTGTTCCGTGGCTTTCCTTTAGTTATGTCCTTTATGGTCACCTTTAAGTGGGAGAAACGAGGCTCAGGAAAAATGCAGTTGGGATGTTTCACCTCGACTGCTCGTTCTCCCATTCAGCCGGCTTTCAGGACCTCATAGTTATGCCCATTGGTTTTAGGGGAAGAAAGGCGATCAGTTGTTCAAATGAGGGGAATGTATATGGCTGACAAACACAGACACATACATATAAGGGGAATCTGTATACTGTCTGCGTGTAGACATTTAATGCATGTCTATGTTTATATTTTCGTCAGGTTCGAACTACTGGGACAGTTTTTAGTTTCGAAAGTTTTTTGGAACAAAATATAATAAAAACATAATCACGAAATCTTATTCCTCCTGCCAGTGGCCTCCCCCAGCCTCCCCGCAACCCCGTGAACCTTCATCAGTTTCCTCCCCCCCCCCCCTGGATCCCCTGCCGACCGACCCCCCCCCCCCCCATCGCCGACGCATTGTTTTGATACGTCCAATATGAGAGGAGGTTGAAGGCGTCGTCTGTTTGTCCAAGGCTACGTGTTTGTAAGGGCGCAGCGGCTCGAAGTGAGACACCGCCTTCTTTACCCTACATATGAAGTATTTTATGAACCCGCTGAGCTCCGCGGGGGGGACCTCACACAGCGCCGGGGTCTCAGGCTTTTTCTCTGTCTACTCACAGAAAAGGTTCCAACGGCAATATCTCGAGGCTCCCCCGCCGTGTAAACACTGGCCGAGACTAACACGGAGGAGCGGGTCGAAGCGACGATCCTTCGGCAGAAATTACTGCCGGTTCTTACGTCTCTGCTATTTATGTTTCTTTGTCACGTTCTTGTACCGAGGCCCAGAACCCCGTCCTCTTTCTCCCCCACGTCACACACAGGAGCTCAGCGGAAGATCCTGGAATCCTGCATTAATCCTCTGTAGTCCGTCCTTCGACGACCAGGCTGGCAGGAGACAATGCCCAATACACAATGAGGTCGTGGCGCTTCCTACAGATTCCTAAACAGACCAAGGGAACCAGGCCCTCCCTTTCCTTTAGTCTTCCAGCCACTGATTCCCACGGTTAGTTGTTGGGAACGCACACACATTTCTCCCGCTGTTGCTAAGACCATTTCCTTTCCTCCCTTACCATGTCAAGATTTTGTGACAACTGCGATCAATACCAAGGAGGACACCTACGCCCTCGCCAGCAGGAGGATCCTACGCACACTCCGTTTCCCTTCGCTACGCTACACAAAACAAATTTCTCGTTATCCCGTCGCTAATTGGGGGGTCACTGAAGCACCGGCCTCTGTAGGGCTAGTGTGTCTACAGCGTTAGATCCCTGATGCTTTTTTACGTCCGGA
>NW_020870651.1:1338091-1340591 GCF_003789085.1 Penaeus vannamei | reverse complement strand
TAGCTGAGCGGTGCGGAAGTCTGTGACCTGCCTTTATAAGGGGGAGTCCGCTGAGCTCCATGGTTTGGTGGCTTTATTTTCCAACACCGTGAAAAATAAAGGTGGGAATGAAGGTAAAATGAATTAAAATGAATTAAAGGTACAACGTAAAGGGAAATGGTAAATCCATGACGTTTCTGGGGAAAATTGGGATCCTCGTCAGGTGGTGAAAAGCTTTGCCGAAAGTCGTGTCTGGATTGATCATCATGCTTTATACTGGTTTTGAGGCTGAATTTGAATCTGTGTGTATATGTGTATGTGTCTCTGTGTATGTGTGTGTGTCTCTGTGTATGTGTGTGTGTCTCTGTGCATGTGTGTGTATCTCTGTGTATGTGTGTATGTGTGTGTGTCTCTGTATGTGTGTGTGTCTCTGTGTATGTGTGTGTGTCTCTGTGTATGTGTGTGTGTCTCTGTGTATGTATGTGTGTCTCTGTGTATGTGTGTGTGTCTCTGTGTATGTGTGTGTCTCTGTGTATGTGTGTGTGTCTCTGTGTATGTGTGTGTGTCTCTGTGTATGTGTGTGTGTCTCTGTGTATGTGTGTGTGTCTCTGTGTATGTGTGTGTGTCTCTTTGTATGTGTGTATGTGTGTGTCTCTGTGTATGTGTATGTGTCTCTGTGTATGTGTGTGTGTCTCTGTGTATGTGTGTGTATGTGTGTGTGTCTCTGTGTATGTGTGCTGTGTATGTGTGTGTGTCTCTGTGTATGTGTGTGTGAATGAAATAACGAAAGGAACAATAAGAAAACACAAGAATATGCCGAATGCCTTTTGATCAACATTGCTTCTTCAAGGCGATGCTCCGAAGAAGCAATATAGCGAAAAGGCCTTCGGCATATTTGTGTGTCTTCTTGTTCTTCCCTTCGTCATTTTATTCAAAATTTGCTCAAAATGAAACCTGCACATGTGAGTTTGCCTTTTTTTCGTCCGTTTTCCTAAGCTTCAGAGAAACGTTATTCGCCATAAAGCTTGCTACACCGAGGAATAGGCAAGGCAAGTCAAACAGTAATTTGTCCTTTGCCAGTTCTTCTAATTTACTGAAGCATTTGATTACTTCCGTTGTCTTTTCTGATTAAGCCGATCGCAAAGGAAGATGCACTCTTTCTTGTACTGTCGGCAAACGGAATACATTATTTCTTTAATTCTTTGTATTTACAGAGGAATATACTTTACTTTCGTCATATGATATCTATCCATCTATCTGTCTGTCTATCTGTTTATATGTATATGTATATATATTTCTATATATCTATGTCTATCTATCCATCTATCCATCTATATCTCTCCCTATATCTATTTATGTATGCGTCTCTATACAAAGTCATATATAGGTACATAAACATATATGCACACACACACACACACACACACACACACACACACACACACACACACACACACACACACACACACACACACACACACACACACACACACACACACACACACACACACACACACACACACACACACACACACACACACACACACACACACACACACACACACACACACACACACACACACATTGAATATCACTGTATCATTTTATCATTAACCCTTCTTCATATCTCGTTTAGAACACGGCAACAGCTTTAATATCAAACATCATACCAGAACAGAACTCTGAAAAAAATGTTCGACAAATTCTGAAACATTTGTTCTTGAAAGTCGAACCTCGATTAGCTTGCTTTTACATGTTTTAACTTTTTTTTATTTTTTATCAAGATTTAAAAAGAAATATATATATTTTTTATTCTCTAGAGCGATCAAAGGTGGGGGGGGTAGTTAGAGTATTAAAGTTATGAATTTGCACTGATGATTTAGCTGAATACGCAATAACGAATGGATACTGACCTAAAACAAATGATAACATATGATGGAATAGGAGATGCCGCGCGGAAAACAAGGTTAATATCATGTAAATGTAAAAGTGACAAAGCATTTCGAAAGAGCATAAATAGGGGAATTTATATACCAGAACCTTGATATCTCAAAATCTAAAGAAGCAACAACAACAACAACAACGACAACAACGACAACAAACAAACGAAAACAAAAGACAATCGTCATCAACTGTCGCCGAAAATGCGCGGGAAATTCGGATGTAGATGTTCTTAAAGTGCTCCCACTCGCGGATGTAAATTCGGAATGAAACAGGGAATGAAATAGTTACCGGTATAATTTCGAATCCAGCGCGCGCATTTTGGATCATCTGAGGGAGTTTGGGCGCCATGTTGGAAGTCACTGGTCACGTAGATGCACACACACACACACACACACACACACACACACACACACACACACACACACACACACACACACACACACACACACACACACACACACACGACCCCATCCCACACACATTTATTTGCATTGGACATTTTCATATATCTATCAATGTTGGAAGTCACTGGTCAAGTGTATGCAGACACACACACACACACACACACACACACACA
>NW_020870651.1:1330591-1333091 GCF_003789085.1 Penaeus vannamei | reverse complement strand
CACTTACGACTTAGAACACTTACAAGATTTAGAACACTTACAAGACACAAAATTTAGATTACTTACAAGACTTACAAAATTTAGAACACTTACAAGACTTACAAACTTAGAACACTTACAAACTTTAGAACACAAAACTTACAAAATTTTAGTTTAGATTACTTACAAGACTTACAAAACTTAGAACACTTTCAAGACTTACAAAACTTAGAACACTTACAAGACTTACAAAATTTAGATTACTTACTTAGAACACTTACAAGACTTACAAAATTTAGATACTTACAAGACACAAAACTTAGAAACACCACCGATCCACTTACAAGACTTACAAAACTTACACCACCGATCCTGAACACTTAGAAAACTTACGAATCTTAGAACACCCGCACTAACGAGCATGAACACTTACAAGACTTACAGAACTTAGATCACTTCCACCACCGCTCTGACCAACAGTGACGTCACATCTCGCCTAGTTCGCTCTTCGACGGAACCCATGACGTCACACCCCGGAAATACAGTTTATGGCGGATCAGGTGATTCATATTTTGTTAAACGTCACCCGGGCCGATGCATTCCAGGTGATGTATGGCTCGCTCGCCTCGTAAATCGCACGAGAAAATATAATTATTTCCCGTAATGGGCCTCTGTGCTCGCCATCCGTGCGGGATCACGAATCTTGATAAATTGGCCTCGGGTTTTGGCGCGCGCGGGAAGGGCCGGGGGCGCGGGACGGTTTAAGGGCGACGACGGGGTAATTAAGGTATGGGATTTTCGACTGTTTGTCATCGTTGGGATGGTATTCTCTACGCGGAAGGTTCGATGAGTTATGGTCAGCTTGCAGTTTTCAGCGGTGGAGGAGGATGCTCATTCGTCCTGTACATTGCGCATGCACACATGCACGTAAACACATAGATGCACACATGTACGTGCAAGCTTGCGTACACGCAAATACAAACACACACACAAGCACAAACAAAAACACACGAACAGAAACACAACAAAACAAATACACAAATACAAACAAAACACACGCATAAACACATACACATAACACACAGAAAAAAATACAAACACGTGCACAAAACACACACGCACACACTTGCACAGAAGGTTCGAAAGCCTTTGCACTCAAGTGAATAATTGATCAGCTGGAAAGTGCCCGTCCCTGTTGGCACGACTGGGCACGGAGTGGGTATAGGTTCACTGGTTATGAACAGACGGGGGGATAAGGGCCTTAGTGACGGGTCGGGGTCATGAATGCGAAAACAGGTCATGAAAGGAAGGCAAGAAAGGTCAGGAGAGCAGGGGAGGGGTATGGAGGGGGGAATGGGGGGGGTGGAAGGTCAGGAGAGCAGGGGGAGGGGGTATGGGAGGAGGGGGAGGAAGGGGGCATGGAGGAGGTGGAAGGTCAGGAGAGCAGGTGGGGAGGAGTATAGAGGAGGTAGAAGGGGGGGGGGGGAAGGGGCAGGAGGGCAGGTGGGGGGGGGTATGGAGGAGGGGGAGGGGAGCGGGAGGGAAGGAGGGGGTAGGGTGGTGGATGAAAATTATAGATTGGATGCGAGAGAACAGGATAGGAAGAGAGGGATGAAAGATGGGGGGATAAGATAAGTAAGAAAATGGAATTGGGAAGGAGGAGAAGAGAGGGAAGAGAATCAGGGCGAAGAGAAATCAGAGAAAATGAACAGGTTTTGGAAAGAAAGAGAGAAAAAACACGAAGAAAAGAAAGAAACGAGTAAAAGATAATCACATAAATCGAAAAAACAAAGAGATAAGAGAGAGAGAGAGAGAGAGAGAGAGAGAGAGAGAGAGAGAGAGAGAGAGAGAGAGAGAGAGAGAGAGAGAGAGAGAGAGAGAGAGAGAGAGAGAGAGAGAGAGAGAGAGAGAGAGAGAGAGAGAAAGAGAAGAGAGAGAGCGAGAGCGAGAGCGAGAGAGAGAGCGAGAGCGAGAGAGAGAGAGAGAGAGAGAGAGAGAGAGAGAGAGAGAGAGAGAGAGGAGAGAGAGAAAGAGAAAGAGAAAAGAGAGCGAGAGAAGAGCGAGAGCGAGAGAGAGAGAGAGCGAGAGAGAGAGAGGAGAGAGAGAGAGAGAGAGAGAGAGAGAGAGAGGAGAGAGAGAGAAAGAGGAGAAAGAAAAGAGAGAAAGAGAGAAGAGAGAGAGTAGAGAGAGAGAGAGAGAGAGAGAGAGAGAGAGAGAGAAGAAAGAGATGAAGAGAAGAAAAGAGAAAGAAAGAGAAAGAAAAAATAAATCAGTAAACAATAAAAAAAGAAGTAAATGCAAATAAAACAATAAACTAACCCTATTATTTTTTACTAGTTCAATCATACAAGACACAAAATAAAAACCGTTACCGTAAACTATCATTAAGGATCATTAGTAACACACAAACAATCATAAACACACAAGAAAAAAGCCTATTTACACATCCACATTGATTCCTCCGCTACACACTTTGCAGAGAATACCGGGAAGCATTAATCGATAACCCCCCCCAGTTGTT
>NW_020870651.1:1302999-1318939 GCF_003789085.1 Penaeus vannamei | reverse complement strand
CTTAGATAGACCTATAGCCCTATAGATAGGCTCAGGCCAAACTTAGCTTTTTTTTAATCTTCTCTGCATTTCTTTGGGTTCCTTAGATAGACCTATGGCCCTATAGATAGGCTCAGGCCAAACTTAGCTTTTTTTTTTTTTTTTTTTTTTTACCTTTCTCTGAATTTTGGGGGGTTCCGTAGATAGACCTATGGCTCTATAGATAGGCTCAGGCCAAACTTAGCTTCTTCTTTTTTTCACTTTCTCTGCATTTCTTTGGGGTTTCTTAGATAGACCTATAGCCCTATAGATAGGCTCAGGCCAAACTTAGCTTTTTTTTACCTTTCTCTGCATTTCTTTGGGTCCCTTAGGTAGGCCTATACGAGTTTCTAGGTTAGCTCTACCTTTGTTTTTTTTTTTCCCTTATTGCATTTTTTATTATTTTCCCCCTTACTGCATGTCTTTGGGTCTTTTATATAGGCCTATACGAGTTTCTAGGTTAGCTCTAACTTCGGTTTTTTGTTTTTGCTTTTTTACCCTTCTCTGACTTTTTTTTAGGGTCCCCTTAGATAGGCCTATAGTTTATTTCGTCTTCTGTTTTTTTTTTTTTGTTGTTGTTGTTGTTGTTGTTGTTGTTTTGGTCCGCAGCTAAATTCTTTAAGAGTAGCTTTTTCGCGATTCTAAAAGTAGATCATGTGGAAAATCGCACAGAAGAATCCTTTAAAATGGCCTGTTCCATATACGTATTGAAGTTCATACACGCCATAGATACCTAAAGTAATCTCAACTCTCCATTTAAAAAGCAGGACAGTACTTTCCCACAAAGAGAGAATTGTCCAATCATTACTCAGGTGGAGTGTGATCGACCAGCTCGCCTAAAGGAATTTAAAGGATTTGAATCTGGACGCTGAAAGCCTGGTCCGTGTTCCAGATTTTAATGGATTTCTTGACACTTTTTTTTTGTGGAGTTTTCCTGTATTTTTGTAGGGGATTTTTATCTTTTTTGAAGGTCCTTGCTTTGAGTTCCTTTTTTAATTTGTTTCTTTCTCTACTTCTAAGTTTACGTGTCTGCTTCTGTTGGTTATATGGGGTCTCTGAATGGGATAAAATGTAAATGGATTAATAGATTTTTTTGGAAGTCGTCCGCTGGGATCTGTTCGAAGAGGAAATGGCTGCGGAGGTATCTGCCTGTTTCTGGTAAGTCGTGGCAAGTTTTCGTGCGTGTTAAAAGACTTTCGAGATTGATGGACCCTTCAGGAACTCGCCTTCAGGAGGGTTAAACTGCTGAATCTCTGAATCTTCCGTCTTATTCTGCAAGACTTCAGCTTCCGACCCCTACTTCGACCACAAAAAAACTTTTTACAAGGAACTCACCTGCTCAGTGCTCCCAAATCCTCTTCTCTCTCTCTCGTGTCACCATTTAACACAAGTCTCGTCACAGTTTGGGCTTTACGACCGCCTCTCCTCGGGCTGGGTCTGCTTCGGGCTCCGCGCCTCCGAACGTGCTCGAAGCTCCTGCTCGCCGCGTCCGACACAGATTGCTTCAATTACGTCCTTGCTCATGCATCTCCCCGCCCCCCCCCCCCCCCCCCCCCTTCGCTGCATCGTTGCAGAGACCTGGCTGCTTGCATATGAATTTATCTGCGCATTACTGCACACTTCCTTCTTGGTATCTACTGCCGTTAGAGTTCACGTTCTATCGGGTTTATTGTTGTTGTTGTTTGTGAATCATGATATTGTGCCGAATCATGTCGCTGAGGTTTGTTTTTTTCTTTTCTTCTTCTTTCTTTCTTCTTCTTTCTTTCTTTCTTTCTTTCTTTCTTCTTTCTTTCTTTCTTTCTTTCTTTCTTTCTTTTCTTTTTCTTTTCTTTCTCCTTTTCGCGTTCGGGTCACGAGTGTCCGCCAGTGAGTGTCCCCTCGCCTCCCTTCCTTTCCCCTGTGTCTTCTCCCTTTATTTTCCCATTACCATATCATGATTGCTTTCTTTTGTGCCGTTATGATATTTCCTAATGGGACTCTCCCTGTCTTTGTGCTTTGCAATCCTTTCTCTTTCTCTTTTTTACGTTTTAGCTTTCCGTTTTGTTCATTTCGCTTACTTATTCTATCATGTACTCAGTCTTAGGTTATTTATAAAGAGGTGATATTTCTGCCATCGCTGTTTTCTCAAATTTAGGTCAGTTTATCATCATCTTCCCTCCCTCTCTCTCTCTCTCTCTCTCTCTCTCTCTCTCTCTCTCTCTCTCTCTCTCTCTCTCTCTCTCTCTCTCTCTCTCTCTCTCTCTCTCTCTCTCTCTCTCCTCTCTCTTCCTCTCTTTCCTCCCTCTTTCTTCTCCCTCTTCTCTCGCTCTCCTTATCTCTCACATTCTCTCTCTGGCATCTCCCTTTTTTCCACTTTTTTCTCCCTCTTTTTTTTTTTTTCTTTTTTTCTTTCCCTCTGGCTCTTTGTCTCACCCTTCCTCCTCCTCCTCCTCCCCCCCCCCAGCCGACAGAGCCCGTCCGACCCTCACTCTAAATCACTCACTTCTCTCTCTCCTCTGTCTGTTTTAGCCATCTCACTCACACAACTTTGTTCCCCTGTGGAGCTTTCGCCTTATTTTACGCGACGAGTCCACGTGAACTTTTTCCCTCCCCTTTGTCTCCGCGAATTTTTATTTCTTCTCTCTCTCTTTTTTCTTTCCTCGTCGTTATTATGCAGGTATTTGACTTATCCTTTAGGTTACGTAATGCTGTTGCTATTACTGTGTGGCCTTTATCACTGCATTATCGTATGGATGATCATGGTAAGAATATAGTTATTGCTGTTGATAATGATTCCTGCTATTTCCGTTGTTATTGTTATTATCCTTATCATCTTTATTGTCCTGTATCATCACCATCGCCATTACAGCCATCATCATCATTATCATTTGTAATAGCAGTAGTATTATCCTCATAAATGTGTGTGTTGTTGTGTGTGTGTGAATGTGTGTAATATAGATATATATAGATACATAGATAAATATATAACGGAAAGCAGGAAAGGAAAATATATATATTTCAAAATCTCGATGAATATTTAACCATTATAAGAATGGTGATGATGGTGATTATCGAATATATTGTGAAACGAAGCTAAAAACGATGACTAATAAGGAAAATTGAATAATGAAGTCAAAACAAAACCAGAGGAGAGAGAGAAGGAGGAACGTTGTGTGTTAAAATCAAGATGAAAAGAGAGAGAGAGAGAGAGAGCGTTAGACAAATTAAGACAAAAAAACGTGTGTTTGTGAAATTAAAGCAAGGAAAGAGAGAGAGAGAGGAGGAGGTGGTGTAAAATCAAAACAAAGAAAGAGACAGAAAGAAAAAAAAATAAAAAAAGACCGAAAAATAAAAAGAGAAGAAAAAAACACCAAACCGAACCAAAATTTAATAAATAAAAAAAACATTAACACAGCATTCAAGCCCTGGCCCAAACGCAAAGCAGGGGAATCCCCCTCCGCCTCAACAGACAGCATAAATCATCTTTGCTCCTTTTAATCCAGTTTCTATCGACAGCAGCGGCGTGGGGGGGGGGAGGGGGGAGGGAGGAATTCAATGAGCATTTGGAATTCATGTAAATCAAATCTTCACTCGCGACGAGGCTACATCCGGCGCAGATTTGTGAGTCTCTCGTTTTGTCATACGATTTGCATTCAGATTTGTGAGCCAACAGCGCCGGCGAGAGGGCTCATCCGGGGCTCGGAGCTGCTGTCTGCTGTCTTCGGCTGGGGGGGGGGGAGGGGTATTTTTTCCTTTTTTTGGGGGGTGGGGGGGTGTGGTGGGGGGGAGGTAGGTGGGTGGGGAAGGAGGGTGGGTGGGGGGGAGGGGAAGGGAGGGAGAGGGGGTGGGGGGAAGGGAGGGAGGGGAGGGGAGGGAGGAAAATGGTTTGTTTGTTTATGTATTTTTTGGATTTTGTTGTTGTTGTTGTTTTTCGTTGCGTTCGTGGATCGTCTCTTTGTTTTGTTATGTTTTGTTGTCATAACACTTGTTATTATTAGTTTAGTTATTAGTCTTATCGCTGTCATTTTACGACTGTTGTGAATTCATTGTCAGTAACTATGTCATTCTTATTACTCTCATCCTTATTACCATCTTTATCATCATCGTCATCGTCGTCATCGCCATAGTCATCATCATCATCATTATCATTATCACCCTTACCCTTACCGTTACCATCACCATCACTATCATAATCATCATCACCATCATTATCATCATCATTACCACCGCCATCATCATCATCATCATCATCATCATCATCAATCACCATCATCACAATCACCATTACCATCACCTCATCACTACCATCATCACAATCCTATCATCACCACCATCTTCACAGTCACATCACCTCATAACCATCACCACCATCATCACCATTACCCTCACCATCACTAAACACAAACACTATATTACAATTTACAATCTGAGAGTAATTCCACACTTAACAAAAAAAATAATAATAATAAATAAAAAAAAAACAAAAAAAAAAAGATTGCAGCGAGAAGTTTACTCATCGGAAAAGGAAGTTTGAACCAATAGACAAAAAAACATTTCGTTCAATAGACAGGAAAAAAAAAAGTTATTGGCAGCGTGCAATAGTTCGCCGCAAGAGACGAAAAGTCAGCTGATGAATTTCCGAAAAGGAATGACTAAACCGAACAGCTGGAAGAATTAGAGAAAAACGCAGAAAAAAAAGGAATAATGGAATAAGTATCAATATTAATCGATGGGAGATTAACGTAATCGGATAAGAGATGGTTTCATGTAAATAAAGAAATAAATGATAATGATAGTAATAGTAATAATAATGATAATAATAGTTAAAACTAATTTAATAATAATAGTAGTAATAATAATAAGAGTTAAAACTAATTTCAGTCAACAGACAGACACAAATTGACCTTGCAAATCCTAGTTAAAGATACAATTTTTGAATAATAGACGAACGACCAGCTGTGGCGGTAAAAGCTTGGCTGAAAAAGCAAAAAAAAAAAAATGCTATTAGACAAGAACCCATGATAATAATGATGTACCTTTTATGTGTGCCTGTGTGTGTGTGTGTGTGTGTGTGTGTGTGTGTGTGTGTGTGTGTGTGTGTGTGTGTTTGTTTGTGTTTTTTGCCTCTAGTGTTTCATGTTTTATGTTTCATGTCTTTTTTTTCACAACGTTTTCTTTTCGTCTTCGTCGTCGTTCTTATCTCTTCTCTCTCTTCTCTCTCTCTCTCTCTCTCTCTCTCTCTCTCTCTCTCTCTCTCTCTCTCTCTCTCTCTCTCTCTCTCTCTCTCTCTCTCTCTCTCTCTCTCTCTCTCTCTCTCTCTCTCTCTCTCTCTCTCTCATAATATAAACGCCTTCTGGGCATCCTCACCTTCCCGTCCCTTTTATTATCAATTTATCAGACTTTTCTCCGCTGGTTTTACGAAAGAATGCTCAAAGTCATAATTTCGCTCGAGACATAAATCAATAAGATGATTTTTTAAAACATTTTTTAACTTTTTTTTCTATCTTATCTGTTTTCTTTCTTTTTCTTTCTTTTTTCTTTCTTTTTATCTTTTTATCTTATCTGTTTTCTTTCTTTTCTTTTTTTTCTTTCTTTTTTTCTTTTTCTTTTTTTTTATTCCGCCAATATTTTAAGATTCAACAGCGCCGTAAACTTCTCGCGCATTTTATATATTGTATTTTTCTTTTCGTTTTTTTTTTTTTTTATCGTCTTTGCTTTCTTGGTGCTGTTTTTTCTCTCTCTTTTTTTTTTTTTTTTTTTTTTTTTTTTTTTGATAGGAAGTGATGAGTTGGTAAAACTGATATCAACTTTATGTATCGGTTAATAAATGTACATCTTTATGTATGTACGTATCTATCTATCTAAATGTGTGTGTGTATGTCGTGTATGTGTGTGTGTGTGTGTGTGTGTGAGTGTGGTGTGTGTGTGTGTGTGTGTGTGTGTGTGTGTGTGTGTGTGTGTGTGTGTGTGTGTGTGTGTGTGTGTGTGTGTTGTGTGTGTGTGTGTGTTACATTGGCGTCTACGTATCTGCATGTGCGTTTGTGTATGTTCACGTCCCTCTCCCTCCTCCCTCTCATGTCGAGTCGTCCCTTCGCCGACTCCAGCACCGCCTCCTGCACCGCCTCCTGCACCGCCTCCTCCTGCACCGCCTCCTGCACCGCCCTCCTCCTCGCCCTCCGCCACCTCGCGCCTCCTGCACCTCGCGCCTCCTGCACCGCCTCCTACCGCCTCCTGCACCGCTTCCTGCACCACCTCCTGCACCGCCTCCTGCACCTCGCGCCTCCTGCACCTCGCGCCTCCTGCACCTCGCGCCTTCCTGCACTCGCGCGCCTCCTGCACCTCGCGCCTCCTGCCACCTCGCGCCTCCTGCACCTCGCGCCTCCTGCACCTCGCGCCTCCTGCACCTACCTCTTGCACCGCCTCCTGCACTCGCACCTCCTGCACCTCGCACCTCCTTCGCCGCCTCCTGCACCTCGCACCTCCTGCACCGCCTCCTGCACCTCCTCCTCGCACCTCGCACCTCCTGCACCTCCTGCACCTCCGCAACCTCCCTGCACCTCGCACCTCCTGCACCTCGCACCTCCTGCACCTCGCACCTCCTTCGCCGCTCCTGCACCTCCTCCTGCACCTCGCACCTCCTGCACCGCCTCCTGCACCGCCTCCTGCACCTCCGCACCTCCTGCACCGCCTTCCTGCACCTCCTGCACCTCGCACCTCCTGCACCGCCTCCTGCCCTCCTGCACCGCCTCCTGCACCCTCTCACCTCCTGCACCGCCTCCTGCACCGCCTCCTGCACCTCGCACCTCCTGCACCGCCTCCTGCACCGCCTCCTGCACCGCCTCCTGCACCGCCTCCTGCACTCGCACCTCCTGCACCGCCTCCTGCACCTCTCACCTCCTGCACCGCCTCCTGCACACCTGCACCTGCACCTCCTCACCTCCTGCACCGCCTCCTGCACCTGCACCTCGCACCTCCTGCACCGCCTCTGCACCGCCTCCTGCACCGCTGCCTGCACGACCTCCTGCACCGCCTCCTGCACCGCCTCCTGCACCGCCTCCTGCACCGCCTCCTGCACCGCCTCCTGCACCTCGCACCTCCTGCACCGCCTCCTGCACCGCCTCCTGCACCGCCTCCTGCACCTCGCACCTCCTGCACCGCCTCCTGGCACCGCCTCCTGCACCGCCTCCTCACCTCGCACCTCCTTCTTCGCCGCCTCCTGCACCGCCTCCTGCACCGCCCTGCACCGCCTCCGCACCGCCTCCTGCGCCGCCTCCTGCACCGCCTCCTGCACCGCCTCCTGCACCGCCTCCTTCGCCGCCTCCTGCACCTCCTTCTCCTTCTTCCCCAGACATCATGGATTCCGCGCACATCTGGCACAAGGCGACGACACACAGCACTCTTTTCCGAGAAGTCGAGTGCCACATTGACACGAGGTCACTTGGCACTCAGTTCGGATGGCGTGTAGACTGAGTGCCATCCTTCGCTCTTTTCCTTTTTCTTTTTTCTTTTTTTTTTTTTTGTCTTCTTCTCTGTTTATTCTTGTTCTTATTTCTCTTCGACTAAACTTACTCTTCTTCTTTTCTTCTTCTTTTCTTCGTCTTTTTTCTTCTTTTCTTCTTCTTCTTTTCTTCTTCTTTCTCCTTTATTTCCTCTTCTTCGTTCATTTCTCCCTCTTTTCCTTCTTCCACCTTCTTCCTCTTCTTCCTTCTTCTTCCTCTTTCACTTCTTCCTCTTCATCGTCTTCTTTGTTTCCTTCCCTTTTCATCTATGTCTTGCGAATGAGTGTGTACAGATAGATAGATAAATAGACAGATACAAATTAATACATCGATAAAAAAAAAACGTTTTTATCCTTTCTTATCATTCATTCATTCTTTTTCTATATTCCCTTTTCTTCATCTCCTCCACAAAAAAACTGAATTTATATCTTCGTACATGAATTTAATCAACCCATTATTTCATGGAAAATATAATTATGGATAATTTACCCCCCTCAAAAAAAAATATATATATATATATAAAATAAATAAATAAATGAAAGGAGAATAAAAAGAAACACGAAAAAAGAGAAAATGTAAAAATAAATAAATGAATAAATAAATGAAAGAAGAAACACGAAAAAGAGAGAAAATGTAAAATAAATAAATGAAAGAAGAAACACGAAAAAGAGAGAAAATGTAAAAATAAATAAATAAGTAAATAAATGAATAAATAAATGAAAGAAGAAACACGAAAAAGAGAGAAAATGTAAATAAGCGAAAGCGCGCGAGAGGCGGCGAGAGCGAAACAAAAGACGAGCGGCCGGAGTGTCCACCTGAGTTTGGCGGGAAATGGCGAGTGCCTTTGAGGCCCCGCGCCCTCTCGCCGTCGCTCTCGGTCTTTTCGGTCTCTCTCTCGGTTTTAGGTTTTTTCGGTTTCTCTCTAGGTCTTTTTCGGTTTCCTTCGGTCTCTTTCGATCTCTTTCGGTCTCTCTCGGTTTCTCTGGGTCTCTCTCGGTCTCTTTCGGTCTCTCTCTCTCTTTCGGTTCTCTCGGTTCTCTCGGTCTCTCCGTCTCTCTCGCTCTCTCTACGTCTCTTTCGGTCTCCTTCGGTCTCTCTCTCGGTCTCTTCGGTCTCTCTTTCGGTCTCTCTCTATGTCTCTCTCAGTCTCTTTCGGTGTCTTTCGGTCTCTCTCTACGTCTCTCTCGGTCTCTCGTGGTCTCCATCGGTCTCTCTCTAAACCTCCTTCGTTTCCTCCGGTTTCCTTCGGTCTTTCTCGGTTTGCTTCGGTCTCCCTTGGTCTCCTTCGGTCCCTTCGGCTTCAGGTTGGCTTGTTCTTCCGCGACGTAAATACAAGTACCGTTTATTTCCTTGTATGAGCAAGAGGGGGATGACTGTGCAATTCTGATGCTTTTTTCTTTTTCTTTCTTTATTCATTTATTTATTTCTGTTATTCTCTTTCTTTCTTTCTCTCTTTTTAGAATCTCTCTCTTTTTCTCCCTCTTTCTCGCTCTCTCTCTCGCTCTCTCGCTCTCTCGCTCTCTCGCTCTCTCTCTCTCTCTCTCTCTCTCTCTCTTAATATTCCTCCTCCTTCTCCTCCTCCTCCTCCTCCTCCTCTTTCCTTTCACCTCCTTCTTCCCCTCCTCATCATCCCCAACCTTCTCCCTCCTCCCTCTTCTACGTCCAGTTTCCTCGTCCATTTTTCCTTCTGTTTTTTTTTTTATTCTTCTTCTTTTCTTCCCACCTTTGCCTTCCTCTTTCTTCCTCCGTATCGTCACATTTTTTTCTTTCCTTCCCTTTTCTTACTATTGCTTCTATCTTTTCTTCCTTCCTCTAGCTTTCTTTTTTTGTCTTTTCTCTCACCCCTTTATCTTTCTTTACTTCCTATTTCTTATAACACCTTTTACTTTTCTTCTTCTTCCTCTCATCCTCCTCCTCCTTCTCCTCTTCATCATCATCGTCCTCCTCCTCCTTCTCTTCTTTTTCTTTCTCCTTTTCTTCTTCTTCTTTCTTCTCTTCTCCTTTCTTCTCCTTCTCCTTCTCCTTCTCCCTTCTCAATCTTTTCTTCTCCTTCTCCTTTTCCTTTTCCTTTTCCTTTTCCTTTTCCTTTTCCTTTTCCTTTTCCTTTTCCTTTTCCTTTTCCTCTTTCCTTTTTCCTTCCTTTTCCTTTTCCTTTTCCTTTTCCTTTTCCTTTTCCTTTTCCTTTTCCTTTTCCTTTTCCTTTTCCTTTTCCTTTTCCTTTTCCTTTTCCTTTTTCCTTTTCCTTTTCCTTTTCCTTTTCCTTTTCCTTTCCTCCTTTCCTTTTTCCTTTTCCTTTTCCCTTTTCTCCTTCTCCTTCTCCTTCTCCTTCCCTCTCCTCCTCCTCCTTTCTCTCCTTCTCCTCCTTCTCCTCCTTTCTCCTTCTTCTCCTTCTTCTCTTCTTCTTCTCCCTTCTCCTTCTTCTCCTTCTTCTCCTTCTTGCTCCTCCTCTCCTTCTCCTTTCTCCTTCTCCTTCTCCTTTCTCCTTCTCTTCTCCTCTCCTCCTTCTCCTTCTCCTTCTCCTTCTCCTCTCCTTCTCCTCTCTCCCTTCTCCTTCTCCTTCTCCTTCTCCTTCTCCTTCTCCTTCTCCTTCTCCTTCTCCTTCTCCTTCTCCTTCTCCTTCTCCTCTTCTCCTTCCTCATCTTCCTTTCCTCGCCTCTTCCTACACTTCCAACATTTTTCTTATTCCCTTCTTCGTGTCCATTTATTTCCCTCTCTCTCCCTCTTCCGCTCCAATCCTCCTTCCTCCCTCCTTCCTCTACGACCTCTCTCTCTTTCCATTTCGTCGTCCTTTTTTCCCTCCCCTTTTTTCCTCCCAACTCCCTCCTCATCACCTCGCCCTCCTTTTTTTCTCGCGCTCCACTTTTTTCTTCCACTATTTCTTCTCCTTTTCTTCATCCCTCCCCATCCTCTTCCACACAACTTCTCTTCAACTCTCTCTCTCTCCAACTCCAATCCCCGCTTCCTTCTTAAACTTCCCGATCTTCCCTCTTCTTCCTCATAACTCCCTCCTCCAACACTCCTTCTCCTCCCTCCAACTCCTTCTCCCCCAACTCCATCCCCCAACTCCTTCCTCCCCCAACTCCTCTTCTCCCCCAAACTCCTCTCCCCCAACTCCCTCTCCCCAAACTCTCCCCAACTCCCTCCCAACTCCCTCCCCAACTCCTTCTCCCCCAACTCCCACCCCCAACTCCCACCCAACTCCCACCCCCAACTCCCACCCCCAACTCCCACCCAACTCCCACCCCCAACTCCTTCTCCCCCAAACTCCCACCCCCAACTCCCACCCCAACTCCTCTCCAACTCCTTCCCTAACTCCTTCCCCAACTCCTTTCCCCAACTCCTTCCCCCAACTCCTTCTCCCCAATCCCCAACTCCCCCCCCCAACCCCCACCTCCCAACTCCCACCCCAACTCCCACCCCAACTCCCTCCCTCCCAACTCCCACACCCAAACTCCTCCCTCCCCAACCCCTTTCCCCAATCCTTTTTCCCCAACTCCCTCCTCCTTCCAAACCAGACTTGAAAAGTATCCAGCGAAGTGATACTGACAAATGCATTCACAACAGATTCAACTATTCCATTTTATTTGTAAATATCTAAGGGGAGGGGGAGCGAAAGGAGGGTTTGGGGAAGGAAGAAGGAAGAGGAAGGGGAATAGGAAGAGGGGAGGAAGAGGTGGTGGAGGAAGAAGGAGGAAGAGGTGTGGAGGAGCAGGAAGGGGCGGTGGAGGAGTAGGAGGAAGAAAAGAAGGAGAGAAGGGGGAGTGGAGGTGAAGAGGAGGAGAAGGAGTAGAAGGAAAAGAGGAGGAAAAAGAGAACGGCGAGGAGGAGAAGAGGAGGAAGAAAAGAAGGAGTAGGAGGAGAGGAGTAGGAAGGGGGAGAAGAAAAATAAGAAAACGGCGAAATAATGGGAGGATAAAATTAGGGGGACTTTTTTTCGTTTTCTTTAAATTGCCGGATTTTGTGGGTCGTTTATGTTCTTGCTCTTACTCCCCTACTCCAACTTCTCTTCTCTCTTCTCTCTCTCTCTCTCTCTCTCTCTCTCTCTCTCTCTCTCTCTCTCTCTCTCTCTTCTCTCTCTCTCTCTCTCTCTCTATCTATCTTTCTATCTATCTCCATCTCCCTCTCTTCTCTCCTCTCTCTCTCTCCTCTCTCTCTCTCTCTCTCTCTCTCTCTCTCTCTTCTCTCTCTCTCTCTCTCTCTCTTCTCTCTCCTCTCTCTCTCTCTCCTCTCTCTCCCTCTCTCTCCCTCCTCTCCCTCTCTCTCCCCCTCTCCCTCTCTCCCCTCTCTCCTCTCCCTCTCCCTCTCCCCTCTCCTAGCTACCCCCTTCTCTCCCCCTCTTTTCCTCTCTCTCCCCTCTCTCCCTCTCCTGCTCTATCCTTCTCTCTTCTTATCTCTCTTTGTCTCTCCCTCCCAACTCTCTATCGGTTTTATCTCGTTATCTCTCTCGCCGTTTCCCAAGATATAAAACGCAAAACGGCCGGAGAGCCAAGATGGTCCTTCCACGAAACGAAAATTCCCGGCGACGACTTGGAACATCGACAAGAGACCACAAAGGGAGGGAGGAGGAAGGAGGGAAGAAGGGGGAGGAAAGGAAGGAGGGGGAGGAGGGAGGGGAGGGGAGAGACCTGTCACGCGAATAAACAAGGGGAATCAAAACAAAGGCCGGTGTACCCGAAGTAATGACAATATGTTTCATGGCGACTGGGATAAGTTTGTGTTTGTTTATATGCATGGGTGTGCGTGGGCGGGTGTGGGTTTGTTTGTCTGTGTAAGAGTGTATTTGCGTTGTGTGGTTTGTTTGTCTGTGTATGATGTATTTCCGTTGTGTGTGTGCGCCTATTTGTCTGTGTATGAGTGTATTTCCGTTGTGTGTGCGTCTATTTGTCTGTGTAAGAGTGTATTTCAGCGAATATTTGCGTTCTGTGTGTGCGTTCTGTATACGTATGTGCGCGCGGACGTGACTGTATTAGCCTTTGTGTCATGTGTGCGTTTACATGTGACAGGAAACGTGAGTGATGGAGAGGTACAAGCAGCTGCCTCCGGAGCCTTTTGTTCCCCCTGCTGTTGCTGACGAGGAAATGAGTCGTGGAACTTTAGCCTTTACCGACGTTGTACTCACTTTTCATCAAGAACTGTTCGCCGACTTTATCCTCAAGATATACTCGGAGGTCGGGTGGTTACGGGGAGGGTGGAGGAGGAGGGAAGGGGAGGGGAGGGGAAGGAGAGGGAGGGGGGGGGATAGGAGGGGAAGGGAGGGATTAGGAGGGGAGGGGAGAAAGGGAGGGATAGGAGGGAGGAGCGGAAGGAGAGAGGAGGGGAGAAAGAGGGGAGAGGAAAGGGAAGGGGAAGGGGAAGATAGGGTATGGTTTTGTCGGTATCTAAATGTGAGAGTTATTTAGATGCCTTAAAGTATGTGGAAGGACCTGTAGACACACCATTCGGATAAAAGGTGTAAAACAGATATATTGATTTAGTCTTGACAAATGTTCACCCTTATAAAGAAATAGAACGATATTTATTATGATATACGATATAGATAACAGCTGGCACCTGCGCCTGGGTCTGGAGGGAAGAGAAGGATAGAGGGTGAGGCGAGGGAGAGAAAAGAGAAGGGAGAGGAGAAGGGGAGGGAGAGAAAAGAGAGGGCAAGGAGAAGGAGGAGAGAGGGGAGAGAGAGAGCTGGAGAGAGATGAGAGAGCGAGGGGAAGGAAGGAAGAGAGAAATCGTGGGAAGGAGAATGAAAGGGAGACAAGGGAGAGAGAGTGAAAGGGAGGGAGAGAGAGAAGAGATGATGAGAGCGAGGGAGGAAGGAATGGAGAAATCGTGGAAGAGAATAAGAAAGGAGAGAGAGCGAGGAGAGGAGAGAAGGGGGAGGGCGAGGGAGGGGAGAGAGAGAGAAGCGAAGGAAAGAGAGAGAAGAGAGAAATCGTGGAGAGAGCAAAGGAGAGGGAAGAAGAGGGAGAGAGCGAGGAGAGGGAGAGAGATGAGAGAGCGAAGGAAAGGAAGAAGAGAGAAATCGTGGAAGAGCGAAGGGAAGAGAGGGAGGGAACGAGAGGAGAGAGAGAGGAGAAGAGGAGAGGGAGAGGAGAGAGAGAGAAGAAGAGAGAGAGAGAGGAGAGAGAGGAGAGAAGAGAGAAGAGGAGAGAGAAGAAGGCGAAGAGAGAGAGAGAGAGAGAGAGAAAATCGTGAGAGAGAGCGAGGAGAGAGAGAGAGAGAGAGAGAGAGAAGAGAGAAAGAGGAAAAAAAGGAAGGGGAGAGAGGGGGTAAACGAGCGTAAACACGCCGTAAAAAATCCTATTATTTTGTCCCAGGTTTCTCGAGATTTCGGAGGGCCCGGAAAATATACAGCGACCGCGTCAAAGGAGCAAACTCCCGCCCCCCTCCCCCCCACTCCCACCCACACCCCCCCACTCTTCACCCCCTCCCCCCACTCCACTCCCACCCCACCCACCCTACCCCGACACCCCACTCCCACCCCCCACCCACTCCCACCCCACCCCTACTCACCCCACACCCCTACTTCCCTCCACCCCCACTTTTCCCTCCACCCGACCCTGCACCTCCACTCCCCCCCCCCCACACACACACATCCTTCCCCCCCACCCCCACCCCCACCTCACTCTCACTCTCTAACACCCCAATTTTCCCTCCACCCGACCTCCAAACCCACACTCCCACACCCTTCCCCCCTTCCTTTCCCCCCCCCCCCTTTCCCCCCCCACCTCAACCCCCCTCTCCCACATCCTACCCCACACCCCCACACTCCCACACACCCTTCCCCCTCCTCCCCCCCACCCCCACCCCAGGAGGTTTCGCCAAGAGCCTGGCCAACGACGTCTTCCAGCCTTGTAAGGTTTTACCGTGTCTTCTGGTCGTGGGTGAAGGAGGGGGTAGGGGGGGGGTAGAGGAGGGGTTGAGGATATAGATAGAGGGGGTAGGGGGTAGGGAGAGAAGAGGGGTTGGGGGTAGAGGGAGGGGGTAGGGAGGTAGAGGGAGTGGGTAAGGGGTAGAGGAGGGGGGTAGGGGGTAGAGGGGGGTTGGGGTATAGAGAGAGGGGTTGGGGGTAGAGGAGGGGGCAGGGTGGTAGAGGGAGGGGGTAGGGGGTAGAGGGGGGGGGTTAGGGGAGGGAGGGGGTAGGGTGGTGGGGGCAGAGGAAGGGAGGTAGCGGGAGGGGGTAAGGGGGGGTAGAGGGAGGGGGAGTTGGGGGTTAAATCCTCCCCTTTGAAAAGCTGCGTTATTTCGTGGTCATTTAACAAGCATTGCCTCCCCGCTGCCTTTGCCCTCCTCTTCAGGATCGCTTCGGAGTACTCGCGACGTGGCGGGGTGGGGGGGGTGGAACCGCCTCGGAAGACGCTCGGTAAATTGGTTTTGAAGACGTAGCCAAATATTATGTACTTATTATGAACTAATTATAAAGTGTTGTATCTTATTATGTGTATTATAAATTATATGAATCATAAATATTATACTATATTGTATAGATTATAAACTCTATGAATCATAAATACTATACTATATTGTATAAATTATAAACTCTATGAATCATAAATATTATACTATACTGTATAGATTATAAACTATATGAATTATTGATATTATACTATATTGAATATATTATAAATTATATGAATTATAAACTATTATATATATTAAAAACTACTTGAATATAAAACTATTAATATTATATATATATATATATATATATATATATATATATATATATATATATATCATAAACTATGCATTATAAACTATTACATATATACCAAAATATACCGAATTTTGATCATCCAGAAAACAGGATAAAGAAATCAAAACATCCATTGGATATTCGGATATGAAAATATAAATCTAAATCCAAATATTCGGATTCGAAGAAAAATTGGATATTCGGATATGAAAAATCTAAATCTAAATCCAAAAATTCAGATTCGAAGAAAAGGTAACATGGAAACCGATCTTTGTTCCGGAAAACACGCCCCCCAAAAAACACAAAAAAAGGGTCCTTAGAAAAATGGTCTTGTAACGCCACGACCCTCTGTACGTGTGACAAGAATACATAGCCGGTGTAACAGGAAACGACAGTGACTGATTAGCGACAAATGGCGGCGGGGAATTCCCTTAGGAACGCTCCGTTTTCTTCCGGATTCATTTCACATGTGGGAGGGGGGACTTGGCTGATTTTATTTTTTATTTTTTTCTTGTCTTTTTTCCTTCTCTCTTGGTCTTTTTGGTGAAAGTTCTCTTTCTTCTCTCTCTTTTCTCTTTCTTCGCTCTCTCTCTTTGTCTCTTTCTTTCGTCTCTCTCTCCTCTCCCTCTCTTTCTCTCTCTCTCTCTCTCTCTCTCTCTCCTTCTCTCCTCTCTCTCTCTTCTCTCTTCTCTCTCTCTCTCTCTCTCTCTCTCTCTCTCTCTCTCTCTCTCTCTCTCTCTCTCTCTCTCTCTCT
>NW_020870651.1:1290499-1292999 GCF_003789085.1 Penaeus vannamei | reverse complement strand
GGAAGGGGGGAGGGGGGGGAGGGAAGGGGAAAGGGGGGAGGGGAGGGAAAGGGGAGGGAAGGGGGTGGGTGGGGGGGTGAGGGGAGGGGGGGAGGGGAGGGGAAGGGGAGAGGGAGAGGGAGGGGTAGGGAGAGGAGAAGCGAAGTCGGAGAGGGGAAACAAGAATGGCGTGAGGGAGGGAGTGAGGGAGGGACCAAAAAGAAGGGATTGAAGGGAGGGATAGTTAAAGGGAGAGAGGGATGGGGAAGAGGGAGGGATAGAACAAAGGAGGGGACGGAAAAGGAGGGACACAGAGGGGAGACAGGGGAGGGACAAAGAGAGGAAGGGAGGAATAGAGAGGGAGAGCAAGAGATAGTTAGAGGGAGGGAGGGAGGAGGACAAAGGGATAGGAGAAGGTAAAATGAGAGAGTAGGAAGAAAAGAGAAAGGAATAGAGGAGATGGGAAGAAAATAAGATAAAGATTGGGGAAAGGGAAGGAGTGGGAGGACGGAATTGAAAGGAAAAGAAGAGAGGAGAGAGGAGAGAAATGTGAAGAAAGGTTAGAAGAAGTGGAGAAAGTGGAAGTGGGGTTGAGAAGAAGGGAGAAGATGAGAAAGGGAGAAATTTCTTCCGTAAGAAAATATTAGTCGGTATTTGATACAGAAGAAAATTAGAATCAGTGAAATAAGAGGACAGAATAATAAAGAAGGAGAAATGAGAAAAAAAGAAAAGATAGAACAAATAGTCATTTTTTTTTCATAAATATGATAATGATTAGTATAAAAAAAACAGAGCAGGAAACTAAAAAAAAATGGAGTGAAGAGATTTTTAGAATATCTATTTTTAAAAAAGAAATAATAATAATGAAATAGAGAAAAAACGCCACTTTGAACATGATTCCTCCACTTCCCACTCCGTCATCCCCCCCCCTCCCCCTCACCCCCTCTCCCTCACCCTCCCTCTCACCCCCTTCCCTCTCACCACCCCCCCTCCTCACCCCTCACCCCTCCTCCCTCACCCCTCCTCACCACCCTCCGGCACCCCCCCCTCACCCTCCCCTCACCCCCTCACCCTCACCCCCTCACCTCACCGCGCTCACCCCCTTCCCTCCTCCCTCCCCCTCACCCCCTCACCTCACTTTCCTTTTTTTTAACTCGAGTC
Source organism: Penaeus vannamei (assembly GCF_003789085.1). Taxonomy (NCBI): domain Eukaryota; kingdom Metazoa; phylum Arthropoda; class Malacostraca; order Decapoda; family Penaeidae; genus Penaeus; species Penaeus vannamei. The sequence continues at coordinate 1,291,859 of NW_020870651.1, read as the reverse complement.
GAAATTCCTAAAGCAATCACAAGTTAAAACCCGAAGTCATCCTTCTCACCTTCACCTTTCATCCTACACCCTCCCCCCTCCCCCCACCTGCTTAAATCCTTTTCGCCTCTCTCCTCCTTCCTCTTCCTGCCCCAGCGCTTCCTCCTTCCTCCCCCCCACCCCTCTTTCCTCCCTCTCCCCTCCTCCACCACCTCTCTAACCCTCTTCCTCTACCCCATCCTCCACTCCCTCCTCCACCCTGCCACACCCTTTCCTCCGCTCCGTCCTCCACCACCCTTTCCTTTACTCCTTTCCTCATCCCCCTCCCTCACCACCTTCCCTCATCCCCGCTCCCTCATCCCTCCCTCATCCCCCCTCCCTCAACCCCCCCCCTTACCCCCTTCCTCATCCCCCCTCCCTCTCTCCCTCCCTCATGCCCCTCCTCATCCCCGCGCCCTCTCCCCACCTCCCTCCCTCATCTCCCTCCCCTCATCTCCCTCCCTCATCCCCCCTCCTCACCCCCTCCCTCATTCCCCCTCCCAACACCATCCCTCCCTCATCCCCATCCCCCTCCTCAATTCCCCCTCCCTCACCCCTCCCTCATCCCTCCTCAGATCAACCCCCCTCCCTTCACTCCCCCTCCCTCACCCCCCTCCTCATCCCGCTCCCTGCACCCCTCCATCATCACTCCCGCCCACCTCCCTCATCCCCCTCCTCCATTCCCTCGCTTCTGGTGATGTGCAATCAAAACTTAGGCACCTTGAAGTTGTGGTTGAATGTGTATATATATTTTTTTCTCTCTCTCCCTTTCAGACACTTTCGCACAAACTTGCTTCTCCCGCTTTACTCCTGCTTCTCTCTCTCTCTTTCTCTCTCTCTCTCTGTCTCTCTCCTACTCATCTCATCTCTCTCTCTCATCGCTCTCACTCTCGTCTCTCTCTCTCTCTCTCTCTCTCTCTGCTCTCTCCATCGCTTTCGTGCTCTCTCGTCTCCTCTCTCTCTCTCTCTCTCTCTCTCTCTCTCTCTCTCTCTCTCCTCCTCTCTCTCCTCTTCTTCGTCCTCCCGTCTCCTCTCTCTCCTCTGCTCTCTCTCTCTCTCGCTCTCTCGGCTCTCCTCTCATGCTTTCCTCGTTCTCTCTCGCTTCTCTCGCTCTCTCTTCCGCCTTTCCTCGATCGGTGTCGTCCTCTCGCCTCTCCTCGGTCCACCGTCACTCCTGTTCTCGCTCTCCTTCTCGCTTCGCGTTCTATATCTCGGCAGCCTAGATATTCTCGTCTCACTCTCTCTCTCTCCTACGATGCTCTCGTGTGCTCTCCTCTCTCTCTCTCTCATCTCTCTCTCGTCTCTCTTCTTCTCTCATCTGCTCTCTCCTCGCTCGCGTCGC
>NW_020870651.1:1276964-1284694 GCF_003789085.1 Penaeus vannamei | reverse complement strand
GACAGAGAGACGAGAGACGAGAGAAGAGAGACAGAGACGACAGAGAGAGAGAGAGAGAGGAGAAGAGAAAGAAGAAGAGACAGAGATACACAGACAGACAGACAGAGAGAGGAAGCAGTGTGTGTGCCCAGTGCTCGTGTGGATTCAGATCTAAGAGAAATCGTTCCAAATGGACAGCGCAGAGCATTCCCGAATTATATTTTTTTTTTTTCTTTTTTAACAAAGCAATAAATTATCCCGAATTCGAGTCTCTCCTGGAACTGTATGGGCTGTGGGGGACGGCGAGTGATTCGAGTCTAATCAAACGGATAGGAATACGAACAGTGACGTGATGTGGGGATTAGCGATGATGCAACCCAATCCGACAGCGGTTTTTAGTTTAGTTTAGTCCTTTATTTACCACCCTGGCCAACTGCACAGGCGTGGGCAAGCGTGGCTACATTTGATACATGGTCAAAGCATTATAATAATAGTTTTACAGTGTAAATCTAGATCATAAAGTTATTACGGTCTAAAATATATCATTTAAAAAGAAAAAAAAACAATCATTAATTTATCTACTCATCTATCAAGCCGGGTATTTGAAACGTGGCGGAGAAGACCGTGGAGATTGATCGGATTTTCGTCCCGACAGGCTGGGATTCGGGGCAATAAAGGACCGACAGAGTGATCCGGAGGCAATAAAGGACCGACAGACTGTGATTCGGGGCAATTGTGAGGGGCACCGGACCAGACTGTGATTCGGGGCAATAAAGGACCGACAGACTGTGATTCGGGGCAATAAAGGACCGACAGACTGTGATTCGGGCAATAGAGACCGACAGACTGTGATTCGGGGCAATAAAAGGACCCGACAGACTGGGATTCGGGGCAATAAAGGACCGACAGACTGTGATTCGGGGCAATAAAGGACCGACAGACTGTGATCGGGGCAATAAAGGACCGACAGACTGTGATTCGGGGCAATAAAGGACCGACAGACTGTGATTCGGGGCAATAAAGGACCGACAGACTGTGATTCGGGGCAATAAAGGACAGACTGTGATTCGGGGCAATATGTGAACCGACAGACTGTGATTCGGGCATAGAGGACCGACAGACTGGGATTCGGGAATAGAGGAATCGTTACAGATATCCCGTCGATTTATTTTGAACAACGAGACCCGGATGGGAATAACTAGCGTGGAAGATTCGGTCACGGAGCCAAATCGGAATTCGTGGACCGGTACACCCGCGCAGAAACGAACCGCCCAAATGGAATAATGAATAAAACCCTTTCTCTCTCTCTCTCTCTCTCTCTCCTCTCTCTCTCTCTCTCTCTCTCTCTCTCTCTCTCTCTTCTCTCTCTCTTTCTTTTCTCTTCTTCTCTTTTCTTTTTTTCTTTTCTTTTTACTTTTTTTCTTCTTTCTTTTTAAAACCTTTTTTTTTCCTCTCTCTCCCTCTCTCTTTCTTTTCTTTTTCTTTTTTCTTTACTTTTTTTTTCTTCTTTTTCTTTTTTTTCTATTCTGACGCGCATTCTAAAAGTCTGTTGGGTTCTGTGTGTTTCGTATAGATATTTGGATTTCTCTTTTTCTTTATCTCTTTCTCTTCTCTTTCTTGCTCTTTCTCTCTCTCTTCTCTCTCTCTCTCTCTCTCTCTCTCTCTACTCTCTCTCTCTCTTCTCTATCTCTATCTCTATCTCTATCTCTATCTCTCCTCTCTGTCTCTCTCTGTCTCTCTGTTCTCTCTCTCTCTCTGTCTCTCTCTATCTCTCTCTATTCTCTCTCTCTTCTCTCTCTTCTCTCTCTCTCTCTCTCTCTCTCTCTCATTCTCTCTCTCTCTCTCTCTCTCTCTCTCTCTCTCTCTCTATCTCTCTCTCTCTCTCTCTCTCTCTCTCTCTCTCTCTCTCTCTCTCTCTCTCTCTCTCTCTCTCTCTCTCTCTCTTCTCTCTCTCTCTCTCTCTTCTATCTCTATCTCTATCTCTCTATCTCTATCTCTATCTCTATCTCTATCTCTCTCTCTCTATCTCTATCTCTCTCTCTCATCTATCTCTATCTCTATCTCTATCTCTATCTATCTCTATCTCTATCTCTATCTATTCTATCTCTCATCTCTATCTCTATCTCTCTCTCTCTCTCTCTCCTCTCTCCCTCTCTCTTTTCTCTCTCTCTCTCTCTCTCTCTCTCTCTCTCTCTCTCTCTCACTGTTTGCCTGCTTGTCATCCCCTCCACTGTTCTTTTTACGTCTTTTTCGTTCCCCCTCTTTCTTGCCTCTTTTTTTTTTTTTTTTTCCTTCGTTGCATAGTCTAGACAAACATCCTTTCTTTGTCCTCACAAATCCACGCTTACATTTTTTCTTTCTTTCTTTCTCTCTCTGTTTTTTGCTTTTGTTTTTTTTTTTTTTCTCTCCTTTTTTTATTGGCACTTAATAATCCTCCAGGATCTCATTAACCTCTCGGGAAAAATGCAAATCTTATGACGGACACTTTTGCTTCATCTGAGCACAGCCGGCGTAAAGGGAGCACAGGTGGTCGGACACGCGCTTTTATACCTTGCTGCTCCGGTTGCCACGTAGGGATTTTTTTATGTTTATTCGTATGCTTGTCTTGACTGGTGTTTGATATTGTTTATATACATGACATACATACATATATGCATACATCGTGCATGTATGCATACATACACGGATACATACGTGTGTGTGTGTGTGTGTGTGTGTGTGTGTGTGTGTGTGTGTGTGTGTGTGTGTATGTAACTATGTGTGTGTTTATATATAATTATTTACTTATATGTTCTAAAATTATAACAAAAGAAGGATAATTAAATTGACACGCAGAACAAAGACTGGTAGAATAATTTGAGAAAGAAATAGTCAGTCATTCAGCCATCAAACCAGCCAGCCAATTAGACAGACAACACAGTCAGTCACACAGCCAGACAGCAAGTCAAACAGCCACCAGTCAGTCAGTCAGACAGACAACACAGTCACATCAGCAAGTCAAACAGCCACCAGTCAGTCAGACAGCACTCAGTCACACAGCCAGTCAGCCAAGCAGTCAGTCAGACAGACAAGTCACGCGGCACCCAGTCAGCAGCGAGCCAGTCAGAGAATAAATATGAATAAAAATCGCTCATAACCGCATGGGCTTAAGACCAATTAATTCACAATCCGAACTGATTCTGTGTGATTTTAACCCATAATTAATTAATTCAAATTTAATTCATAATTTAATTTAATTTAATTTAATAATTTAATTTAATTAATTTAATTTAATTTAATTAATAATTTAATTTAATTAATAATTAATTTAATTTAATAATTTTAATTCATAATTTTAACAGAATCACAATTTTGTACTTCGTAAATGAAAATGCATTTAAAGCCGACATTTCTCTGCCGATTATTATTTCACCGCTTTTTAATAGCAGTTATGCGCTTACATTTCCCTAACTTTTCTGAATAAAATATCAATTTGTTATGTATGCTAAATTAAACACACAAGATTCATAACTACATTGCGAACTATTATAATTACATGTCGACCGCACGGAATACGTACATGTAGGCGGTGGGCGCTGAGTGTTGGTCTGCTTGTGTGGTAGTGTGTGTGTGTTTTGCTCTGTGTCTCTTTTCGAGTGCGTATATGTATTCTCAAGTGTGTGTGTGTGTGGTTTTAGAGTGTATGTATGTATTTCTGAGTGTGTGTTGTTGTATGTGGTTTTAAAGTGTATATAGTTAGTTTCTGAGTGTGTGTGTTGGTGTGTGTNACACACACGAAAACACACACGCACATAACACACACCACACACACACAACACCACTCACACACACACACAACACACAGCACCACACACATACACACGCCACACACACACGGACACACCACACACACACACACACATACACCAACAACACACACAACACACACCACGAACAAACAGCACACACACACGCCACCACAACACACCACCAACACCACACACACACACACACACACACACACACACACACACACACGCACACACCATACACACGCACACAGCACAACAACACGCACACACACACACACAGGGCCACAGACGAAACACACACCACCACCAATCAACCAACGATGCAACACGCGATAACCACAGACGTCATCCTCGTCTTCTATTATACAACACACCACAACGAATAACACAAATGAGCAGCGGACGAGCGCGACGACGTGAGCGACTAGGACACAGGCACAAGTGTTCGCACAGCTACACACACTACAACAGTGGGCACACAATCTGACACCACGGACACAGCAGCACACACAGCACACACTTGTTGTGTACTACACGAGTGTCACGCACACACACAAGAACACATACACGCCACACTACACACGCACACATTTTAATCACTACACAAGCACTAAAGAGACGAGCGAATACACATACATATATTTTACCCAAATATGAAAATAGATTGTCTGTGTGTTGGTTCGTAATTTAAATAGACAGACAGGTAGACCAAGATAGAGATATACATTAGAGGAAAAAAAAAATCGCCGTCAAAAATATTCTGATTAAAACTTTGAAGGAAATAGTAAGCGCAAACAAGTGTAATTTGTGTATTTAAGGTTTCTAAATGCGATTCGAAGAATATATTTGTAAATGGATGTTTGACTCTGCTGTATGCATTTTTTCACGATATTTTTTTAATTTCATTTTCTGGTAATTGAAATATATTTGCTTAATTAATAAACCTATGTTGATATTCCATCTATTTATTCATCAAACACGAGGATATAATAAATAATCACACATCTAAACTAATATCTCTCTGTTTACCTCGAAATAACTTTATATATGAAAGAAAGAACAAAGAGAGAAACATTTTAATTAGGAAGAAAGGTAAAACAAACATTTTAACTCATCTAAAGGCAACTTCAGACTTTATACGCGCTAATTTTCTTCTAGCCCCCAGGAAACGTTGAGAAAACATAACGCGAGTTTAAGCTGTTTGGTGGCGCGCTTTTGAGGCTCGTCGACTAGCCCGTTAGGGTAAGAAGAGGGCGCGAGGTTAAAAAAAATGTTTTGTGACAAAGAAAGGCTGCTATTGATATAGGGAACTTAGAGAGTAGAAAAAAATAAAAGAAAGGGCACGAAGTGAAACAAAGGAAAGGGCACGTTCAAAAGATGTTTAGGGAGTGAAACAAAGGACTCAAGGGAATAAAACAGTAAACAAGAAGAGATTAAACAGAAGAGGATTCGAGATTAAACAAAGAGGATCCGACGATTATTAAACAGATAGGATCTCTGAGATTAAACAGAAGAGGATCCGAGATTAAACAGAAGAGGATCCGAAGATGTAAACAGAAGAGGATCCAAGAGAGAAGGGGGTTCGAGATTAAACAGAAGAGGATCCAAGATGTGCGGCATCGTAGGAGAGAGCAAGGACAAAAGAAATAGGGAATAGGGGAAAGGAGAATACATTGAATGAAAAAGGTTAAGATAGAAGGTTGCGAAAATAAAAGAATGATGAAACGTGGGAAGATGAGAGAAAGGATTATGACAAAAGGATTAGAAAAGATGTACTTTTTTCTTTCTTTTTTTTACACTTAGATAATGAAAGGATCCTTTATCATAATAATGATGATGTGATTAGAAATTACAGCAGCTAATGGTAATGGTAATGATGATAATTTGAAGTTTTTTGTCCTTTCATCATGATCACTATCATTTCATCGCTATCATGATCATATTATTTCATCCGACAGAACCAGTAACATTATTATTATTAACATCATCAGTTTTAGTATTGTTATTTACTGGTTGTTATTATATCATCATTATTATTTATTATCATCCTTATTTTCATTATTACAACTGTTATTATCATCATTATTATCATCATCGTTACTGTCATCATTATTATTATCATTTTGACAATAATCATAATAGTTATCATTATTTGATTTGTTATCATCATTATATTATTGTTAGTTTAGTGCAGTATTTGTATTTTTAGTAGTAGTATTTCTACTATTATCATCATCATTATCATTATCATCATCATTGTTATTATTATCATTATGGTTATTATTATTTCTATTACTATCATTATCATTACTGTTATAATCATTATGATTATTATTAACATTATTGTTGTTTTGCTGTTGTTGATATTTTATCATCATTATCACTATTATTGTTATTGTCATTATTATTATTATTATTATTATTATTATTATTATTATTATTATTATTATTATTTTATTGTTGTTGGTTGTTGTTGTTATTATGATTGTTATTATTTGTTATTATTTATTATTACTATTATTATTATCATTCTATTTATCATTAGTTGTTATTAATTTGATTATTTATTATTGATCATTATTATTATTAATATTATTATTTCATTAATAATTATTATTATATTTATTATTATTATTAATTATTATTGCTATTATTATTATATTATTAATTATTATTATACTTAATCATCATCATCATTATTATTGGTATTATCATCATCATTATTATCAATAACATTTACAATTATATTGTTATTATCAACATCATCATCATTATTATTTTTTTTCATTCTAGTTGTTCTAGTCATTATATTGTTATTACTCATTACTATTACTATTATCATTATCTTTTATCATTATCATTATCACTTTCATCCTTATCATCATAATCGTTATCAATCATAATCATTATTGGTGTATTGATTATTCTTATCATCAGTTACAGGGAGAGTCATACAGTACACCAAGCGTAAGGGAGTGTAGATGTATGTTTGTGACATTGCATTTCTTTAACTATGGGTTATTATAATTCTATTTTTATTTGTCGAGTTAAATTAATATATAAATACATTAGTTAATATTTATATCTATCTATCATCGTTATCTAGTTGTTATTGTAATTTCAATTGCGTGATTTTCTTTGTAACAAGATAAATTGTTAAATGTGCTCATATTTAATCATGATATTCGAGTGATTATTATCTTAGTGTGTTTTATTAACCGATATATTTAAGTTTATATATGTACCGATGTGAATGTATTATGCAGTTATCACCATGACCATTATTGTTAATGCTGTTAAACCATTGGCTAGTGATCGTATCATATAGTCTGGATTTATATTAATATTTTTTTTTTCATAACCTATCAGTGTGTCTTCAGCTTACATCTTTATGTATAATGTTTGCTTATCATTGAGTCATATGAGGAATAAGTAGCGTATAGTCGCACCTTATTGAAACCAGTGTCACCCTTTCTGCATGAAACCTTCAGTGAGCTCTCTTTTTTTCTTTTTTTCCCCGCCTGGAGGTCATGGTTGCCTATCGATTTCTCTTTTTTTATTTCTTTCTTTTCTTTTTCTTTTCTTTTTTTTTTTTTCAATGCTTTTTTTTTTCTTTTTGATTTTGTTTTTTTTTTTTTTTTCTTTTTTCTTTTCTTTTTTTTTTTTTTTTTTTTTTTTTTTTTTTTTGGTTCTGGGAAAAGATTTTTGTTTTTTGAGCAGAGAACTTTGTGGGCGTTTTTTCCTTTTTGTATTTTTTTGGTATTTTTTTTGTGTTGTGGTTTTTATAATAATTTTTCCTTTCTGCCAATGGTTTTTTTTTTTTTTTTTTTTTTTTTTGGGCCGGGGATGGCCCGTTTTTTTTTTTATTTGTAAAACTTATTTTATTATTATTTTATTTTTTATTTTTTTTTATTTTTACTTTTTTTTTTTTTTTTTTTTTTGTTTTTTTTTTTTTATTTT
>NW_020870651.1:1246964-1261964 GCF_003789085.1 Penaeus vannamei | reverse complement strand
GGTTGGAAAGATTTGTTATAGGTAGCTATTTATAGCGCGTGTTCCCATTTTCTGTATTTATATTTTTTTGTTTGTTTGATGTTTTTTATTAAGTGTTGTTTTATTTCATTTACATCGCTGTGCATGGGTGTATAGAGGGAAATATGCACTCTTCAGTATTTTTTATCTAGTGTAGTTTTTTTTTTAATCTGTAGAAGGATTACTTTTCTTGTTTTTTTTTCCATTTTTGTGTTTCCAATTTCTTTCGTTTCTTCCGCTACCCCCCCCCCCCCTCTCTCTCTGCCTGCCTCTCATCATTTCCCATTCTGCTGTTCTCATTTCCCCTCTCCTCTCCCCTTACCATCCCCTCTAGCACATCCTGACAGTGAACTCACTTGACCTCTCTTTCGCCCCCCCCTCCCCCTCACTCCCCTTCACCTTACCCCTCCCTGTCTGGCTGACCTCGACCTGACTTCACTTGGGAGTTCAGGGGGAGTGGTGGTGGTGGGGGGGGGAGTGGGAGGGTGAAGGGAGGAGATAGAAAGGGGTCGGATAAGTCACCGTGTGCCCGCCCCCTCCTCCTCCTCCTTCTCATCTCCGTGCCCCTTCTCCATCCTCCCTCCTCCTCCTCCCTATGGCCGTTCACCCTCCTCCTCCTCCCCCCTATGCCCATTCTCCCTCCTCCTCATCCTATGCCCCTTTCTCCCTCCTCCTCCTCCTCCTCCTCCTCCTTGTACAGCTGAGTTTGTCACTTGTCATTTTGCTTTTCCCATGTTGTTGGCCTTTAGGGAACTAGGTCTTGGGCATTGGGCAAGCAGGTAGCCTATGCTTGGAGTGTCATGTTTGAGTTCGATCACACAGACACGCACTCACTCACTCACTCACTCACTCACTCACTCACTCACTCACTCACTCACTCACTCACTCACTCACTCACTCACTCACTCACTCACTCACACTCACTCTCACACACATTCATACGCTGAGAGAGAGAAAAAAAAAGAAAGATAAAGAGAGAAAGAGAAATAAAGCGAGAAAGAGAGAGCGAGAGCGAGAAGAGAGAGAGAGAGAGAGAGAGAGAGAGAGAGAGAGGCAGAAACAGAGACAGGCTGCTTGGCGAGAGTGCGTGATTCACAGGCTGCTTGAAGTGTCACCTGGCGCCCGCCCCGCTGGAGGACGAGGATGAGGATGAGCCAGCTCCCTCGAGGGTCAATGGGCGGGTTGTTGACGAGGGCGGCGCAGATAAACCCCTCGAGTGTCAGCTGGAGGCTCGAGTATCACGGGACTGTAAATCTGGTGCCGTGAGGGTAGGCTGTTGGCGGGGGGGGGGGGGGGGGACTGTGAATACTGTCCCTGGTTACTTGGGCGGGTATTGGCTGGGCTGGGTTACCGGGCTGGAGTGCTTGGCTGGGTTACTAGGTCGGGTTAGGCCTATTTGATCGGGTATGGGCTGGGTGACTTGGTCGAGTTGCCCAACATTATTGCTTAGTTGGATTACTTGCCTTGCTTACAAGGCTCGATTAGGCTGGGTTACTTGGCTTGGGCGCTTCGTGTGGTAGCTTGGATGGGTTACTTGGCTACTTGGATGGGTTACTTAGCTGGCTTACCTTGGTTACTTTGGCTTACTTGGATGGTTACTTAGCTGCTTACTTGGATGAGTTACTTAGCTGGCTTACTTGGATGTTACTTAGCTTACTTGGTTGGGTTACTTAGCTGGCTTACTTGGATGGGTTACTTAGCTGGCTTACTTGGATGGGTTACTTAGCTGGCTTACTTGGATGGGTTACTTAGCTGGCTTACTTGGATGGGTTACTTAGCTGGCTTACTTGGCTTGCGTTACAAGGCTGGACGAGTAGGGTGTGTTTTAGCCTCCGCAAGGGCAGGTTGGAGGAGGGAGGGTGGTCATTGTCAGCAGGCTAGTCCGGTGTCAGCTAGTTTATCTTTTGTCAGCCGGTCATTCTAACGTCAGTCTCCATTGTCGAGTAGCCTGTTTAAGCGTCAGCCACTGTGTTTATTTTTATTTTTTTTTTAACTTGTACTTCCCCGGGGGTGGGGTGGGGTGGGGGGTTGTCAGCCAATGTGTCTGGTATTCCTGGTCCTTTCGAGTGTCAGCTACCTTCCTCCTCCTCGGCATCATTAGTTTCTTTTTCGAGTGTCAGCTAAACATCAGCCAAACCGCCCTTGGTTCCCTCAAGTACCACAAAGGATCTGCAGTTCCGTTTGGTATCTTATCTCAGGGGTTAATCTGGTACCGTCGGTATCAGTTGCTACTTCCAAGTGTCGGTGAAAGTATCGAGTGTCAGCTGGACCAGTGCGTCAGATGTCAGCTCCTGATTCGAGTTTTTTTTTTTTTTTTTTTTTTTTTTTTTTTTTTTTTTTGTGTGGTGTGTGTGTGTGTGTGTGTGTGTGTGTGTGTGTGTGTGTGTGTGTTTTCGTCTTTGCATCAGCTGGGTTCGGCTTGCTTGCCGGTACACTTTCTCTGGAGATAAGAGACGAGAGATAAGCGGTCTGTTTTTATTTTTATTATTTTTTTTTCAGCTGTGTTTACTTCTCTCGAGCAAGTTGAAGAGGATGAATGAGAAAGTGATTGAGTGGGAGAGCAAGCGAGAGTGTAAACCAGAGAGAAAGCGTAGATTGCGATGAAGAACAAGGATAAGGCCAAGAGAAATAAACAGAGGAGAAAGAGAAAGTGTGAGAAGTATTGCTTTAGATAAAGAGGGGCGGAGGCAGAATGAAGGGAGGTAAAGAGGCGATAAAGATGAGGGGAATGCAGTAAAACAGCAATAACATCAGGGATTGAAAAGGAGAAAAACCAGAGATATATGAAGTAACGAACTTGGGTAAAGGTGGTGTCACACTAGCACTTTTTCCGTCATTTTTTTACAATTTTCTGAAATTTTGTCCATTTTTGAGCGAATTGTCGATATTCAAGTCAGACGATAATGATCGTTTCCGTCTGAAAACCTTTCCGTCAACTTTTTCAGCCAAGCATAGTCAAATCAAGAGCCATATTCGAGAATGTTTTGTATTTATGTTAAATAAAATTGTCCAAAAATTGACGGAAAAAGTGCTAGTGTGACAGCACCTTAAAAGATAGGAAACCATTTTTAAAACGCTGTGACGCGCGTGGTGTTCACGGCGTCGTTCGTTTCGACTTCCTTGGCTTTGACGCGCGTGGTGTTCACGGCGTCGTTCCGACTTCCTTTCAAATCCGCGGTTAAAGGCCCTCTTACGTTAATCCCTATTGCATTCTATTCTCCTATTTACTCTCCGTTTTATATTTTACCTTTCCCCCGTGTTCTATTTTTTTACCTGTTCTTAATTTCGCCGCGTAAAAATAGGTTAGATTTTTGGTTTATGGGTTTCAGACGGCCATGATCTTGGGGTTGCCAGTTAGCCATTTCCCGTCGTGGTTATTTCGTATATCTATTCGGCTCAACATAACCGTTTTTTGAGGGCCAATTTTGATAATGAAAACGCTCTAGCTTATTACATAATTATGTAGTTAATTTAGTGCCAAAGCCCCACGAGCTTTTGTATTTATTGTTGTTGTTGTTGTTGCAGATACATTTGGTAAAAGCAAATTCATTTGGATAAATTGCCGCCGAAGCAATTTAACGGTGGAGGTTTAAATGGATTTTTTTTTGTAGCGTTTTTTCCTCTCTCTCTCTCTCTCTCTCTCTCTCTCTCTCTCTCTCTCTCTCTCTCTCTCTCTCTCTCTCTCTCTCTCTCTCTCTCTCTCTCTCTCTCTCTCTCTCTCTCTCTCTCTCTCTCTCTCTCTCTCTCTCTCTCTCTCTCACACACACACACACACACACACACCACACATGCATATACAATGTATGTACCTGTTTTCACATAGGAACGAATAGAAAATGATCATGCAACGCCCTCCGAGCGTGTTGACTCTCGAAGGCGAACTTAAACCGAAGAAAAAGAAAAAAAAAAAAAATTGCAAAAAGTACTGCTGCGCGTCGACAGATTTTGACTCCGCGAATGTCGCCCGGGGAGCAAGTTTGGGGCGATTCGTCTCGGAGGAAGAAACACTCAAGCAGTCAGTCCCTTCGGCTTAACTTGAAGCGAGGAGGAGGAGGAGGAGGAGGAGGAGGAGAGGAGGAGAGGAGGGGGAGGAGGAGAGGAAGGAGGAGGAGGAGGAGGAGGAGGAGGAGGAGGAGGAGGAGGAGGAGGAGGAGGAGGAGGGGGAGGGGAGGAGGGAGGAGGAGGAGGAGGAGGTGAGAAATCTCGGTCCCAAGTTTCCTGCCTGAAGGGTAACGCGGCTGCGGGATTTCCGAGGGGGGCGGTTTGCTGGGTGGGGAGGGGGGGGTGAAGGGGTGAGGAGGAGGGGGGCTTAGGCAATAGATGCTCATTAAGGGTCGCTGTGTCTTACCCCCCCCTCTCTCCCCTCCCCTCTCCTCGCCCGTTCATTCTTAGTCCTTATCTAGAGTGGGTGGGGGTGGGGTGGGGGTTGCCAATAGCCCTTTTTTATCGTGATAAGCGTTATTGAGTTGCCTCTCGTTCTGAGATAACGTTTCATTTCCTAATTGTTAAGTGTCTGTTACACGTCCTTGTTGTAGGGATTCTTAAGTGGATATTTGTATCTAATTCCTCGTTTGGGCTCATTTTTATATTCCTTTTGATTTTCCCTAAATTGCCCCATTTTGTCTACGATGATTATTAATCAAATATTCCCCACTTTAACGTTTTTTGCTGTACCTCGCAACTAGCCACTACTAGCTCCCCAAATGCCACCTGTGCTCGCTCCCTAACTAGCCTGTAATACCCTTTTATGGTAACTTTTCCGTAGGCAGTAAAAAGAGCATAAATGCCTGCTACCTACTTCACTGTTCTAACTTTTATACAGCCATTACCCGTCTCATATTAACCCCGCCCCCCCGCCCCCCATACCTTTAACTAACTTTTAACTAGCCTGGAAGTTTGCCCCTCCTGTTTCTGTCTATTTTTTCCTTTCTGCCTTCCTCGCTTCCTACATATTCTCCTGATCCTTTCTTAAGCTCTCCCTCCTTGCTTCTCTTCTTTCCTAACTTTTAACTAGCCTGGAAGTTCCTCCCCCCCTCCCTCTTTTTCTGTCTCCCCTATTTTTTTCCCATTTCCCTTCCTAGCTTCCTTCCTATTCTCCCCTTCCCAATTCCGGTTTCCTCTCGTCATCTGTCCCACCTTGCTTCTCTTCTTCCTGGTCTCCTTCCCCCTTCCTTCTATTCCCCTCCTTCCCCGTTCTCTATATTCCCTCTTTCTCCCCATCCTTCCCTTCTTCCCCCTTCCTTCTATTCCCCTCTTTCTCCCGTCCTTCCCTCCTCTCCTTGCCCTTTCCTTCCTTTCCTTCCCCTTATCCTCTATTCCCCTCTATTCTCCACATCCTTCTTTCCTTCCCCCTTCCCCCTATTCCCCTCTTTCTCCCCATCCTTCCCTCTATTCCCCTCTTTCCCTCCCTCTTCCCCCCCTTTCCCCCTTCCCTCCTTCCCCCATCTGTGCCACGTTTGTTCGAGACAAGATCTAGAAGTTTGACCCGGCCGTAGCCTAGGCCTAACCCCGGGCTAGGCTGTAATAAGTAGCTAAGGGAGATTGCACTCGGTCTAGACTTCCTTTAGGCCTATCAGTTAACTTTTTTTAAGGGGACGAGGGGGAGGAAGGGGGGGCGGGTATATTGCGTCGCACGGGAAGCAGAAGAGGCTTGTATTATTCACTTAACATACTGGATTTGATTTAGTTTTTTGTTTTTGTTTTTTTTTCTGGTGTCATTATTTCTCTTTTTTATCGTATGGGTTATGTATTTTTTTTCGTTTCGTTATTTTTCTTATTTGGTCTTTCCGTATTGTGATTAGTTTTTAAGAAGGATGTAAGATGTAAAGATAATGAAGATAAGATGATAAAGGATAAGGAATTTTGTATAGGACTACAAAGAATTATTCTGATTAGCTTTCTAAGACAAGCGATTGGTTGACCCGGCATATAGGCCTATGCCCCTTAGTATGTATCTCTTAAATGTTATTATTCATATTATGTATATGATATGCTCGACCTTTTTTCTCCTCTTTTTCTTCTATATCGTTTTACGGACCTGGAAATTCAAGGCTTAATATCTTACTTGATTATAAAGTAAAAACTGTCCCTTAATGAATAAAAACTTTCTTCGCTGTCTAACTTGGTCGTCAAATCGATCGAATTGATTGACAATCCATGCACTTTCTCCTTGCTAACCCGCTCGCCCCCGCCCGCCCACTTGCCCGCCCGCCTGACGCGCCGGTGTGAATTATAAATCGTAGTTGTGAATGGGGCGTTCTTGTAGATTGTGACGTCATCGCATTCTCTGCCCGGTATGATTACGTGGAATTCCGAGGGCGAGGTTGGTACCGGGAACTTGAGATGCCAGTTTTTTTATTTTATTTATATATATATTTTTATGTTTGTACAGGAGATTGAGGGAAAGAGGGAAGGAGAGAGAGAAAAAAGAAATTGAAATAGAGACAGAGACAGAAACAGAGAGAGGGGCAGGCAGACGGATAGAAATAGATATAGAGAGAGATACAGACAAAAAAAAGACGGGGGATAGAAGGAAAAAAAGTAAAAGAAAAAGAGGCGAATAAAGAGAGGGCTGGAGAGAGCGAGAGAGGCGAAGAGAAGACAGAAGGTAGCTTTTCTTCTCATGTCTTCAGACTGGGAGCGAAGGCCTTGAAGCCTGTCTCTGTCGGTCTTCATTGTCTTTGTGGGCGTGTCTTGTCTCCCCCCCCCCCCTCCTCCTCTCTCTGTCCATCTATCTCTATCTATCTATCTATCTATCTATCTATCTATATCCATAATATCATATCCAATCCATCCATCCATCCATCCATCCATCATATCATCCATCCATCCATCCATCCATGCCATCCATCCATCCAGCATCCATCCGTCCGTCCGTCCGTCTTTCTCTCTCTCTCTCCCTCCATCTCGTTCAGTCTTTTATTTACTTTTATAGGCCTATGTGAATATTTTATGTATGTGTATGTGTACGTGTATGCATGTATGTGAGCGTACGCGTGTGTCTGTGTGTGGACAAATGAGGCCACTTGAATGCTTTTCAGCCTCACTTTCCCCTTTCCTTTTCCCCTCATTCTTGCTCTGACCCCTCACGTCTCCTTGCCCTCTTACATTTCCCTGACCTTTTATCGTTATCTTTTGTGTGTTCTCAATCTCTCTTTCTTGCCCCCACCCCCTTTCTCTCTATCCTTATTTTTTTTTCTTCTTCCTTCGTTTCTCCCTCTCTCTCGCCCCTCCTTTTATCACACGCTCTCTCTGTTTCTCTGTTTCTCTGCCTGTCTGTCTCTCTATTTCTCTCTCTCTCTATCTATCCATCTATCTATCTCTCTCTCCCCTTCCCCCTCTCCCTCTCCCTCTTCCCCCTTCCCTCTCTACTTCCTCCTCTCCCTCTCCTCTTCTCTCCCTTTCCTTTCCCTCTCTACTCTCCTACTCTCCCTATCTCCCCCCCCTCTTTCTCTCCCCTCTCTCTCTTCTTTCTCTTCTCTCTCTCTCCCTCTCCCTCTCTCCTCCCTCTTCCTCTCTCTCCTCTCTCCCTCTTCCTCTCTCTCCTCTCTCCCCTCTTCCTCTCCTCCTCCTCCCTCTTCCCTCCTCCTCCCCCCCTCTCTCTCTCTCTCTCTTTTTCACTCTCTCCCCCTCTGCCTTTTGGTATTTACAGTGACCCAGTATCAGTCCTGATTTTTCTTGTCTCCTGCCCTTTATCGGGTGTTGCTTCGGCTTTCTCTTTTGTTTTCCTTCACCCCCCTCCCTCTCCCCCCCTCCCTCCTTTTTGTCTTCTGGTCTTTGGTGTGGAGACATTTAGCTCTCTTGTGGGTCTGCCAAGGGCGTCAGGGAGGTGTGGTGAGTGGGTGGGTGGCGGGGACTGGAATGAGGGGATGGGGTGGGGATAGGGTGGGGTGGGGTAGGTTGGGTGGGGGCATGTGTCTGGGTGTCTCAACTTTTCGTTTTTTTTTTTTTTTTTTTTTTTTTTTTTTTTTTTTGGTTGTTTTGATTGTCTGTATTTCTGCCTGGCTTCAGGTCGCCGTTTGTCTCCGCTTCGTGTTTTTCTTTCTTTTCTAGCTGTCTGTTCGTTTTGTATCACTCTTTCTCACTTTATATCTCTTGTTCTGTCTTTCTCTGGTTCTCTCTGGTTCTTTCTGTCTACTTCTCTCTCTCTCTCCCTCTCTCCTCCCTCCCTCTCCTCCCTCCCTCCCTCCCTCCTCCCTCCCTCCCTCCCTCCTCCTCCTCCCTCCCTCTCCTCCCTCTCTCTCTCTCTCTCTCTCTCTCTCTCTCTCTCTCTCTCTCTCTCTCTCTCTCTCTCTCTCTCTCTCTCTCTCTCTCTCTCTCTCTCTCTCTCTCTCCCTCTCTCCTCTCCCCTACCTCTATCTCTCCCTTTCTCCCTCTCCCCCTCCCTCATCTCTCCTCTCCCTCTCTCTGAATCTCTCTCTGAATCTCTCCTACCCCCTTCTCTCTTTATCTATCTATCTCCTTGCCCTTTCCCTCCCCTTCTCCCCTTCCCCTCTCCCTTCCTCCCCCTTTCTCCCCTTTCTCTCTCTCCCTCTCTCCCCTCTCCATACTCTCTTGTTTTTGTTTCTCCACTTTCACCCGGCGCCCCATGTCAACATTCTAACCTTGTTGCACAAACGTTGCTGTTGTCCTTCGCCGTTGCAACTCACGCTGTATATGGAGGTGGACAGGCGTTGGTATCTGTTGCAGCCTGGCTCTTTTCGCCTACGCCTCCTTCTTCTCCTCTCTCCTTCATTTCTTATTTATTCTGTCTTTCTTCTTCTTCTTCTTCTTCTTCTTCTTCTCTCTTCTTCTTCTTCTTCTTCTCTTCTTCTTCTTCTCTTTCTTCTTCTTCTTTTCTTCCTCCTCCTCCTCCTCTCTCCTCCTCCTCTCCTCCTCTCCTCCTATCCTCCTCTTCTCTCTCTTCCTCTCATCCTTCTCCTCCCCCCCCCATTCTCCCTTATCCTCCTCTTTTTCCCTCCCCTTTCACCTTCCTTTTCTTCCTCTCCTCTCCCTTCTTCTCGCCCCTACCCCCTTCCCTATTCCCTCTCCTCCCCTCCTCTCTCTCTCTCTCTCTTCCTCTCTCTCCTCCCCCTCTCTCCTCTCCTCCCTCTCTATCCCTTCTACTTGTGTCGACTTCGCGCCTTCTTTTGACTTTCATTTGCTCTTTCTCGCCTTTTTACCGCACCTACATGTTGCAGCGTTGCGCGAAATTGATCACCCTCTCGTGGACAACGCTTTGCTCTTTGCACTCTCTCCTTTCCGTTATTGCAAGTGGCGGCCGATGGAGCGGTAAATTGCAAGGAAGGGTTCTCGACTTCTGGGCTTCCTTCGTTGCAAGGCGATTGCTTGGGAAGGAGGCGGGTGGGGGGGGGGGCTTGAGGGGAGTGGGTGGGGCTGGGGCTGGTAGGTGGTAAAGGAGGAGGGGTGGGGGAGAGGTCGAGAGGATGTGTTGAAGGAGGGAGGGGGATGAGGAGAGGAGGGGTGGATAGGTGAGGTGTATCCCTTCCCCACGTTCTGCCACTGTCACCTCTTTCCCCCCATTTCCCTCCTTTCCTCTTTTCTCCCCTTCCTCCACCTCCCGTCGTCCCCTTCCCTCCACCTCCCGTCCTCTCTCCTCCCCCTCCACCTCGCGTCCTCTCCCCTTCCCTCCCTTCCCTCCACCTCCCGTCCTCTCCTCTCCCTCTCTTCCTTCACTCCCTTCCCTCCACCTCCCGTCCTCTCCCTCCCTCCCTTCACCCTTTCCCCTCCCTCCCTTCACTCTTCCCCTCCTCCCCTTCACTCCCTTCCCCTCCCTCCCCTCAGTCCCTCCCCTTCCTTCCCTTCCCCTCCCTCCCTTCCCCTCCCTCCCCTTCACTCCTCCCTCCCTCCCCTTCACCCTCCCCTCCTCCCTTCACTCCCTTCCCCTCCTCCTCCCCTTCACTCCCTTCCTTCCCCTTCACTCCCTTCCTCCCTTCCCTCCCTCCCTCCCTCCCCTTCACTCCCTTCCCCTCCCCTCCCCCTTCACTCCCTTCCCCCCTCTCCTTCTTCCCTAAATGGCGCTGTCCCTCAATGAAACGTATTATTTCCTGCGACATCCTTTCACGAGAGAGTTTTCGTATCAACAGGTGTTGGCCAAATTATCTCTCTCGTTCTCCTCTCTTTTCTCTCTCTCTCTGTTGTCTCTTCTCTCTTCTCTCTCTGTCTCTCTGTCTTTCTCTCTGTCTCTTGTTCTCTTGTTCTCTTTTCTTTCTCTCTTTTCTCTCTGTCTCTCTCTCTCTCTCTCTCTCTCTCCTTCTTGCTCTCTGTCTATCTGTCTTTATCTCAATCTCAGTTGAGGGGAATGGGAGGAGAAAAGATTCTCCTCCCATATCCCTTATTTCTTCTCCTTCCTTCTCCCTCATACGTCATATCTCCGCCCCCCTTCCCTCTTCTTCCCTTCTCCCTCCCTTCTTTTCTCTTCTCCTCCTCCTCCTTTCCTCCTATCGCACAATCACTTTCTCATATCCATCACCTACAATCACCTCCTCCTATCCATCTTCCTCCTCCCCATCCTCCCTCTCTTCTTCTCCCCATCCCACACTCTCCTCTTCATACCCACTCTTCGGTCCTCCTCTCCTCTCCTCTCCTCCTCCGCCTCTCCTCCTCCTCCTCCCCTCGCTCTCCTCCTCCTCCTCCTCTCCCTCCCCTCCGCCTCTCTCTCCTCTCTCCCTCCGCCTCTCCTCCTCCTCTCCTCCCCTCCGCTCTCCTCTCCTCCTCCCCCTCCCCTCTCCTCCTCCTCCTCCTCCTCCTCCTCCTCCTCCCTCCGCCTCTCCTCTCCTCCTCCTCCCTCCCCTCCTCCTCCTCCTCCTCCTCCTCCGCCTCTCCTCCTCCTCCGCTCTCCTCTCCTCCTCCCTCCTCCTCCTCCTCCTCCTCCTCCCCTTCCGCCTCTCCTCCTCCTCCCTCCTCCTCCTCCTCCTCTCCCTCCGCCTCTCCTCCTCCTCCTCCCTCTCTCCTCCTCCTCCTCCTCCTCTCCTCCTCCTCCTCGCCTCCTCCTCCTCCTCTCCTCCTCCCTCCTCCTCCTCCTCCTCCCTCCTCCTCCTCCCCTCCTCCTTCCTCCTCCCCTCCTCCTCCTCCTCCTCCTCCTCCTCCTCTCCTCCTTAACAGCATCATCTCTAGACACCCTCCATTACTCCTTCATCCGAGAAGAATCGTCAGCAGATGCTTGATTGATGCTACGACATGTTGGTGCTGCGTTTGGAGAAAGGGAGTGGAGGGAAAGGGAGAGGGAGGGAGAGGGAGGGAAGGGAGAGGGAGGGAAAGGGAGAGGGAGGGAGGGAGAGGGAGGGAGGAGAGGAGGGAGGGAGGAGAGAAAGAAAGAAAGAAAGAGAGACGGAGACAGAGACAGCTAGAGAAAAAGAGAGTGGGATGGAAAAAGAGAGATCATGGAGAGAGAGAAAGAGAGAAGGGAAGACAGCGAGAGAGCAGAGAGGAAACGAGATTGAGCGGGATGTAATTCCCTTTCTTTCTTTCTTCTTCTTTCTTAGACACTGAGATTTATTCTTTGATTTATTCTCTGTTTACTCACGTGGGAGTTACCCAATCGTGTGTATTTTTTTTCTTCTCTCTCTCTCTTTCTCTCTCTCTCTCTCCCTCTTCGTTTTCTCTGCCGGTTGTTCCTTTGCGTCGTAGGTTATGCATGAGACTGTGATCATTCATCTGTATTGTGTCAACAGCTGTCTGCGTTACTGTTTGTGTTTTGCGTTGCGTCTGTTTGGGGGAATCCGTCCGCCATGATTGCAGTTTTCCGTTTCTTCTTCTTTTTTTTTTTTTTTTTTTTCCTTTTTTTTTTTTTTCTTTGTTCTGGGTTGTCTGTTTATCTTTGTAACGTGTGTCTTTTCTGTTTTGTGTGTGGGTTTGTGTGTGTGATTGTGTGTGTGTAGTTTGTGTGTGTGTGTAGTTTGTGAGTGTGTGTGTAGTTTTGTGAGTGTGTGTGTAGTTTTGTGTGTGTGTGTGTGTGTGTGTGTGTGTGTGTGTGTGTGTGTGTGTGTGTGTGTGTGTGTGTGTGTGTGTGTGTGTGTGTGTGTGTACGCATGTGTATGTATGTACGCGTGTAATCTTTTCTCCTGCGACATTAATCATTTCCTCTTTCGCCTCCATTGATTTCGCTCTTAATTCCCCCTTTCTTCGCTTGGCCCGTTTTCTCCTTGTTCCTTTCTCTTCTCCTCCGTCATCCTCTTTGCCTATTACTCCCCTCCTTCGTTGCCGCATTTTCTCCGTCCTACGTGCGCCGGGGACGTCACTCAAGCGTGGCAGAATGAGGGAGAAAGTGAAAGGAGAAGAAGAGGGCAAGGAGAGGAGAGGGAGGGAATAAGGGAAAGGGGAAGAGGAGGGCGAGGAGAGGAGAAGGAGGGAATAAGGGAAAGGGGAAGAGGAGGCGAAAGGGAGGAGGAGAGAGAATGGGAGTGAGGGGAGGATGAAAGGAGAAGGTGTGAGGGAAGAAGGAGAGGAAGAAAGATAGGAGGAGAAGAAGGATGGAATGAGATGAAGAAGGATGGAATGAGAGGAAGAAGGATAGGAGGAGAGGAAGAAAGATAGGAGGAGAGGAAGATGGAGGGAAGAGGAAGGGAGGAGGTAGAGAGAGGGAGGAAGGAATAAAATAGGGGAAGAGGTAGAGGGAGATGGAAAAGGAAAAAACAGAAAGGAAAAAGAGAAACACATGATAACTGTGCGTGGCTTCATCCTGGAATAGTTAATGGATTTTTTTTATATTTTAAAGTGAATCGTAGAAAAAGGTCTAGGAACATAGAAGATTTTCTGCACAACTATAGGCCTGCTATGGAATGCCAATGAAGCACAGAGCCACTTCAGGGAATGAAAAAACGAAGCACAGAATCAGAATAAGGGAATAAGTAGAAAGAGAAGCACCCAAACAGAAGAGAAAAGAGAAGAGAAAAGAGGTATAGTCATAATACAGGATAAAGAGGAGGAGCGGCAGCGCGACGGGGGGTGGAGATGAAGCACGGAGCGATAATGGGGAGTAAAGAAGAGTTAGTCTGGAAGTTGTCGGCAGCGTCGGCGCTTCGCTGGTTCGGAACCGCATTGGCGAGGGCGAGGGCTCTGGGACGGAACCGGTTCGTAGTAGCAACGGCTGCCGGGAGGAGGTTGCGAACCGTCTCGGGACAAGGCGGGTTTCCGGTTCAGGAAGAGGGGCGGGGCGAGGGGGAGGAAGGAGGGAGGAGGGAGGAGGGGGAGGGATGGGGTTGGCGAAGGGGGGCGGAGGGGGAGGGGGTGTAGGGGGGGGGGAGGCGGAGGGTGAGGGATGGGTGTAGGGGTGGGGTGGGTGGGAGGTGCGGGGTCTTGGCGTATTGAGCTGTTGGTTTGGATTTTGTTATTGTTTTTCTGGTTTCTCTTTTTTTTCGCTTCTGTTTTTTCGTCTTCTTTTTTATTGTTTTTCTGATCTGGGCTTTTTGTGTATTTTCTCTTTCAATTCGTGCGTCTGGTGCTAGTTGTCTGTTTACTCGCTTTTGTTATGGACGCGTTTGTTTGTTTTTTATCCTGTATCCTTCCTACTTCCTTCTTTTTTTCTCCTCTGTATCCTTCCTACTTCCTTTTTTCCCCTCTTTCCTCTCTCCCGTCTTTCTGTCTTTCCTCATTCTCTCTCTCCTTTCCTACCTCTTCCTTCTTTCTACCTTCCTCCCATCCCTCCTTTCCCCCGTTCCCTCGACCACCTTCCTTCCTTCCCTCCATCCCTGCGTCCTTCCTTCGCCCCATCCCTCCTTAGCCTCCAAACCCCTCCCTCCTTAGCCTTCCTCCTTAGCCTCCAACCCTCCTCCTTAACCTCCAACCCTCCCTCGCTCCCTCCGTCCCTCCGTCCCCTTCTCTCCTCCCTCCCTCCCTCCTAACCTGAGCCACCCACACATACATAAACACTAGGATCACATGCTCACGCGACAGCCATAAGTGACGTCACTAAAGGCGGGAGTTTAATGACCAATCAAAATTCATGGAAAGCGCGGGCAGTCAAAGCATTTCTGAAACGACGACGTTGATTGGCTGTAACGCTGTGTCGAGGGGCGTGGTTGGTGGAGCCGTTTGACCAATCAAAGTGATCGTGGAAATTAGAAGAAAATAGAGAAGGAAGAATGTTAGTAGGAGAAGGAACAATTATAATATCCTATACAGAGAGAGAGAGAGAGAGAGAGAGAGAGAGAGAGAGAGAGAGAGAGAGAGACTGAGACTGAGACTGAGACTGAGACTGAGACTGAGACTGAGACTGAGACTGAGACTGAGACTGAGACTGAGACTGAGACTGAGACTGAGACTGAGAGAGAGAGGGGAGGGGAGGAGATAGAAGGGAGGGTGAGAACGTGTGTCTGAACATATAAACATAAGTGGACATGCATCATAAGCATATATAGAAACACAAATAGAATACCCAGATCCAGAGATAGATTCCGTTTATCTATATATCTATTTAATTATTTACACCTCGAGTTGCTTTTTCTTTTCAATTCTGCTCTGCTCTTTTCTCTCTCTTTCTCTTCTCTTGTCTTCTCTCTCTGCTCTGCTCTGCTCTTCTCTTCTCTTCTCTTCTCTTTTTTCCTTTCCTTTCTTTCGCGAGCGGTAAATATCCCCCGTAACTGATGACTTGTGACCTAATAAAGAAATGTATCTAAAAGTCACACGCTTTTATTTTCTCCTCTTTTCTTTACTTCTCTTCTCTTTCCTTCCTTTTTCCTTCGTAACTGATGACTCGACAGAATAAAGAAATGTATCTAAAAATATTCGTATATTTAAAAAAGAGAGCAGTGATTAAGCTTAATTCTGAGCCATTAAGCATTTTTTCATTGGGGACCAAAAGGAGTGTAATAAGAATCCCATAGAGAGGGATAGGGGGAGGGGAGGGGAGGGGAAGGAGGAGAAGAAGGATGGTAGGGGAGGGGAGGGGAGGGGGGGAGGGAGGGGAGGGGAGGGGAGGGGAGAGAGGAGAAAGAGGGGAAGGGGGGGAGAAGACGGAGAAGGGTAAGGGGAAGAAGAGGGAAC
>NW_020870651.1:1234868-1242368 GCF_003789085.1 Penaeus vannamei | reverse complement strand
AGGAAAGAAAAAAGGAGAAAAATGAAGAGCGAGAGGAAAAGGGAAAGGAGGAAGGGAGGAAGAAAGGGAAATCAATTAGAAAGAAGGAAGGGAGAAAGGAAAAGAAATTAAGAAAGGGGAGGAAAAGAAGAAACGATTGAAAGGGGGAAGGAAGAGATGGAAATGAAAAAAAAAAAAAGAATAAGACGCAAGGATAAAAGACAAAGAAAGACGAGAAGAAGGAAGGAGGAAAAAGTGAGAGAGGAGGGGAAAGAGAGAGAGAGAAAAATATATAAGAAACGAATTACTGGACAAAGGAAAGAGGAGGAAGGAAGGAAGGAAATGAAAAGGATGAGGAGGAGGAATATAAAAAATATGAAGGATTGAACAAAGGAAAGAATGGAGGAAGAATAGGAAAGAAAAAGAAAAGGAAAATAAGATAGGAAATAAAGAAACGAAGGACCGAAATGTGGAAAAATGCAGTAAGGAATGATAAGGAAAGGGGAAGGAAAGAAGAAAGAAAACAATAGAGAATAAACAAAGGATTGGACGCAGGAGAGGAAGAAGAGAAAGGAAGAGAAAAGGAAGAGAAGAAGGAAGGAAGAGAAAAGAAGAGAAGAGAAGAAGAAGAAAAAGGAAGGAGGAAGAAAGAAAAGAAAGAAGAGAAAAAGGAAGGAGGGAAAGAAGGAGCAAAAAGGGAAAAAGGGGAGAGAAACAAGGAGGAGGGACCGAACGAAGGAGAAAAGGACAAATAGAAATAGAAAAAGGAATATGAAAGAAAGAAAGAAGGAAACGAGAGGAAAGAAGAAGGATGGAAGAAACGAAAAAGGAAAAGGTAAAGGGAATAATAAATATATGAAGAAAGAAACTGAAATACCGAACGAAAGAAAAAAAGAGACGAGAAGGAAATAAGGAAAGAGAAGGAAAGACACCGAGCGAAGAAGGGAGGAGACGAGAAGAAAAGAAGGAAAAAGAAAAAAGAAAGACAAGAAATGCCGAAACGAAAAGAGAGACAAGAATGAATAGAAATAGAGGAAAGAAAAGCGAAGGAAGAAGAAAGAGACGAGAAGGAACTCAAGAAGAGGAAGGAAACACACCAACACGAAGGCAAGAAGGAAGGGAGCGAGGGAGGGGGGGGGGGGGGGAGGGGGGGTGGATCAGTGTCTTGGGCGTCCTCTAACACCCTCTTGACCGCCTCAAGTGTCTCTTCTTAATTTAGCGGATCCTCCTCGTCGGTCCACTTCCCTCGCCTCTACTCATCGGGCTGTTTCTCTTATTCCCCTTTCCTTTTGTTTTCTTTTTTTTCTTCTCTCGTGGCGTGGAGGGATGAGCGGAGAGGGGGAATCAGGGGAGGGGGAGGGGAGCGGGGACGGCGGGAGGGGCGCACACGGGGCGACCGGGCGCGAGCGGGCACGCCGGAAGCAGGGAAGCCAGCGAGAACGGCGGCACCGCAGCGCGATGAGGGAGACGGGACCATCCGCGAGATGGGAGAAGAGGGACGGGAGCACCGGAGCACGGCGAGAGGCGAGCCGAGACGTTACCGGCCGCGCACACCAGGCCGCAAGGGAAGGGAAGGCGAGGGAGAGCCCACAGCGCGCAGGCGGAGCCGGACACGGCCGCACGGGGACCGCCCTCCGAGCGACGAGGGAGAGCACGGCGAGAGAGGGGCAGAGACGCACCGAAGCAGGGACGGCGATGAGAGGGATGCAGGAGGGACGGCGGGGAACCCAGCCCCAGGGGACGAGCAGGAAACAGATCGGGAGAGCAGAGAGGGAAGGGCAGAGAGAGACGCGCCGGCCGAGAGAGAGAGGGAGGAGAGAGAGAGAGAGAGAGAGAGAGAAGAGAGAGAGGGAGGGGAGAGACGACGAGAGAGACAGAGGGGGAGGCCGAGCGGAGGGAGAGAGAAGGGAAGGGAGGGAGAGAGAGAAGGGACGGAGAGAAAGAGGGAAGGGAGAGAGAGTGAGGGAGGGAGAGAGAGAGGGAGCGAGGGAGAGAGAGAGGGAGGAGGGCAGGGAGAGGTGAGGAGAGAGAGGGCAGAGAGAGAGCACGGCAGCGGAGGGAGGGAGAGGAACGAGATCGAGAGCGGCGAGGCGACGAGCGAGAGAGGGAGGCCGAGCGCGAGACCCGAGGAGAGCGGGAGGGGAGGGAGAAGATGAAGAGGGAGGGACGCGGAGATACCAGCGAGACGCCCCACCCACCAAAGAGGAGAGGGAGGGGAGGGAGAACGAGAGAGGGAGGCGCAGGGAGAGAGAGAGGGAGGGAGGAGAGAGAGAAGGGAGGCGGAGGAGAGAGAGAGGGCAAGGCGAGGCGAGCAGAGAGGAGGCGAGGGAGGGCAGAGAGAGAGGGAGAAGAGGGAGGCGAGAAGGAGAGAGATGGAGGGAGGGGAGAGAGAGGACGAGGAGGGAGGGAGAGAGCAGAGGGAGGGAGAGACGAAGGAGAGGGGAGGGAGGGAGAGAGGGAGGGAACAAAAAAGACGAAATAGGGCGAACAAAAAAAAGGGGGCGAAAAAAAAAAAAAAAGAACAAAGAAAAAGGCGCCCACTCGCCAACGGGCGCGGCGGCCCCGAGGGAGGCCCGCACGGCGCACGCGGTAGGCCGCACACACAGCGAGGGAACGGTCAAGAGGTGATGACGCAGACGAGAGAGAGAGAGAAGAGCGCAGAGAACGAGAGCAGAGAGAGCAGAGAGCAGAGAGAGAGAGAGAGACAGAGGCGCGAGGGAGGGAGGGAGCGAGGGACGGGCTCGAGGCTGAGCGCACGGGAGGGAGGCGAGGGAGGGGAGAGAGGGAGAAGAGGAGCAGAGAGAGAGAGAGAGAGACGAGACCCGAGCCAGACCTGCAGACGAGACGAGACGCCCAGCATGAGAGAGAGCCAGCAGACGAGAGCGAGAGAGAGAGACGAGAGAGAGAGAGGAGAAGAGAGACGGAGAGGGACGGGCAGGGGACGAGCAGAGCGAGAGCAGAGAGAGAGAGGAGACGTAAGAACGACGAGACGAGAGAGAGGAGAGGACGAGACGCGAGAGCCAGAGAGAGAGAGAGAGAGAGAGACAAGAGACGAGCCAGAGAGAGACAGAAAGAGAGAGACAGAGGGACGGAGGAGGAGAGCATTGAGAGAGAAAAGAACATCGATTTGTTACACAACTTTACTTGTTTAGATTGATTTAAACCCAACAGCGGAACATTGTATCCATCTGACAACAGGTTCTCTACACAATGGAGGCCGTCCCTCTCGCGCTCAGCTCTCATCATGCATATCACTTCCACCTCTTGGCCTTCCTCTTCCATGCTCTCATCGCCCCCTCTCTCTCGTTTTTCTCTCTTCCTCTCTCTCCCTCTCTTCAATGCTGTCCTTCTCCTCCTTCCCTCGCCTCTTCTTTCTCTTCTCTCTTCTCCTTCTCTTCCGCTCTCCCTCCATTTTCCCCTCCTTTGTT
This sequence comes from Penaeus vannamei, assembly GCF_003789085.1. Taxonomy (NCBI): domain Eukaryota; kingdom Metazoa; phylum Arthropoda; class Malacostraca; order Decapoda; family Penaeidae; genus Penaeus; species Penaeus vannamei. The sequence goes on along the minus strand of NW_020870651.1, from coordinate 1,238,961 downwards.
TTCTCCTCTTCTTCCCAACTCTCCTCTCAGCTCCTCTTTCCCTCGGTTCTCTCCTCTCTTCTTTCTTCTTGTTGCCTCTTCTTTCTCCTCTCTACTCTCCCCTTTCCCACCATTTCCTTCTTCCTAACTTCTCCTGCACCTTTTTTTCATTCTATCCGCTCTTCCCTCTCTCTCCCTCATCCACTCCTCCTCCTCTCTCCCTCACCTCCACCTCCCTCCCCCCTCCTCCCTCTTCGTCCTCCCTCCTAACTTCCTTTTTCCCTCCTCTCCCCCTCCTCTCCCCGCCCCTCCCTCGCTCGCCCTCTTCTAACCTTCACTCAGAGTGTAAAAAATAGTCGTGAACAATGCTACGTCTTCCCCCTCTCCTCCCCTCCTCCCCTGCTCTCTCTTTCCCTCCTCCTCTCCTCCTCCTCCTCCTCCTCCTCCTGCCTCCTCCTCCTCCTCTCCTCCTTCTCCTCCTCCTCTCTGCTCCTCTTTCTCCTCCTCTTTGCTCCTCCTCCTCCTCCTCCTCCTCTTCTTTTCTCCCCTCCCCTCGTGTGACCTAATTTGACGGACTTTTTTCCTCTTAATGCTATCTGTACGAGCTGACCTCATGCGTGATTATTGTCCCTCTGAGAGCTGGCGTGAAATAGTTCTGTTTTTTTTTTTATTATTATTATTTATTATTATTATTATTATTATTATTATTATTATCATTAGTTTGTCATGATCATGTTTGTCATGTTCGTATTTTTGTTCGGTCTGTTGCTGCTCTCCTCAACGAATACGAACGCGAAGTCGAGCACGAACGCAAGCACGCGCGCCACGTACCACCCATCCAAACACACACACGCGCACACCCCCCCACCCCCACCCCAGACACACGCACACGCATCCCCCCCCCCCCAGACACACACGCACACGAGACACACCCCCCCCCCCCCACAGACTCCCGCCCCCCAAGACACACGCACACACCCCCCCCCAAGACACACACGCACACACACAATGTTATCCTATTTATCCCCCCTCCCTTTTTTTTTTTTTTTTTTTTTTTTTTTTTTTTTTTTTTTTTTTTTTTACCTTACCGAATGAATTTCATCGTCGGACGCTATATTTTCGAAACAGTTTTCGGCGTTCCACGTATTGCTTCCCCTTTCGCGGAATTTTACGTATTTCTGTCGCGCGGTTCCACATGTCACCGGTTCAATTACGGGGGTTCATTTCACGGATGGTTCCAAAGACGCGCACCGGTCCTTTGTTCCTTCCCCCCCCCACACTCCCCACTCCCCCCCTCCCCCCCTTCCATTTTTTTCTTACCCCGAGGCGTTCTCTTGCACTGGTTTTGGTTCTTTTTTTGTGTCTATTCTTTTTTTTTCTCTGTCTCTCTCTTTGTCTCTGTCTCTCTCTTTGTCTCTGTCTCTCTTGTCTCTCTGTCTTCTCTGTCTCTCTCTCTCTCTCTCTCTCTCTCTCTCTCTCTCTCTCTCTCTCTCTCCTCTCTCTCTCTCTCTCTCTCTTTCTCTCTCTCTCTCTCTCTCTCTCTCTTTCTCTTTCTCTCTCTTCTCTTTCTCTTTCTCTTTCTCTTTCTCTTTCTCTTTCTCTTTCTCTTTCTCTTTCTTCTTTCTCTTTTCTCTCTTTCTCTTCCCCCTCCCTATCCCTCGCTCTCCATCTTTCTCTCTCTTCTCTCCTCTCCTCTCTCTCTAATCTCCTCTCTCTCTCCTTTCCTCTCCTCTCCTCTCCTCTCCTCTCCTCTCCTCTCCACTTTTCTGTGCACATGAGTAGTGAGGTATGTACTATATGTGTCTTATGTTTTATTAATATACTCCCTGACAACCGTGAAATCTTCATAAAGAGAGTGTTCTGACTTCCTTCCCCCTCCCTCCCTCCTCTCCGTCCTCTCCTCCCCTCCCCTCCGTCCTCTCCCACTCCCTCCCTCCCTCCCTTCCCTCCCCTCCCTCCCGTCCTCTCCCCCCTCCCTCCCTCCCTCCCGTCCTCTCCTCCCCCTCCCTCCTCCCCTCCTCTCCTCCCCTCCCTCCCGTCCTCTCCACCCCCTCCTTCCCTCCCGCTCTCATTACCCCTCCCACCCTACTCATCTCTCTCCATCTTTTTCTTTCTCTTTATCTCTTCCACCTCCCATTCCTCATCCACTCTCCCCACCTCCTTTCTCTTCTTCATTTTCCTCTCTCTCTCCCTTACCCCTCCTCCTCCTTCCCACCCCTCTTTCTCTCTCTCTCTCATCCTCCTCCTTTTCTTCCTCCCATCCTCTTCTCCCTTTTTTCTCCTTCTCCCCTCCTCTCCCCGTGTTCCTTCTCTTCCCTCTCCTTTTTCCGTCTCCCCCCTCTCCCCCTTCCCCCTCTCTCTCCTCTTCCCCTCCTCCCTCTCTCCCCCGTTCCCACTCTCCCCTCTTCCCGTCCCCCCTTCCCCTCCCCCCTCTTCCCCTTCCCCCTCCCCCCTCTTCCCCTTTCTCTCTCCTTCTCCCTCTCCCCCTCTCCCCTTCCTCCCTCCCCCTCCTTTCATTCTGAGGAAGTAGGTTTACAATGCAGTGATCTAGGCACCTCTTCCTCGCTGTATCTCCGGGCGACGGGCAGATGTAGGCCATTTGTAGGAGATGCAGAAGGGGAGGGAGGAGGAAGGAGGGAGGATGAGGGAGGGAGGAGGAAGGAGGGGAGGATGAGGGGAAGGGAGGAGGAAGGGGGATAAGGGAAGGAAGGAGGAAGGGAATAAGGGGAAGGGAGGAGGAAGTGGTAATAAGGGGAAGTGGGGGGATGAGGGGAAGGGAGGAGGAGGGAGGAGGGAGGAGGAAGAGGGGAAGGAGGAGGAAGGGGAATAAGGGAAGGGGATGAGGGGGAAGGGAGGAGGGGGATGAGGAGAAGGAAGAAGAGGAAGGGGGGAGGAAGAGGATAAGGAAGAAGAGGAGGAGGAAGAATAAGAGAAGTAGGTGGGAAGAGGAAAGAGATATGGGGATGAAGAGAGAAAGAGAAAATAAAGAAGCGAGAGGGGAAAAGAGAAACACAAGGAGAAGGAGGAGAGAGTAAACAAGAGAGATGACGAAGAAGAAGAAGAAGAAGAGCCCTCTGGTCAGTCGTCGGGGAAGCAAATGCCAGGCAACAAGGCATCCGCCCCTCCCCCTCCCTTCCCCTCCTCCCCCCTCCCCTTCTCTCTTCCTTCCTCTCTTCTCCCCTTCTCTCTTCCTCTCTCTCTTCTCCTTTTCTCTCGTCCCTCCTCTCTTTTCCCTCTCCCTTCCTTCCTCTCTTCTCCCCTTCTCTCTTCCTTCCTCCCTTTTCCCTCTCCCTTCCCCTCCTCACTCCTCTCTTCTCCCCCCTTCTCTCTCTTCGTCCCTCCTCTCTTCTCCCCCTCTTCTCTTTCCCCACTTCCCTTCCTCTTCCTCCTCCCCTCTCCCACCTTCTTCCTCCCTCCTCCCTCTTCTTCCCCTCCCTCCTCCCTCTTCTTCCCCTCCCTCCTCCCCCAGGATACCGAAGACTCGCGGAGACTTAGTGTTGTGTAACGGAGGTAGGATTCGGCCGCGGGACTACGCACGGCAGCTTCTAAGGGCGCTCTCCTTTGCCTCGTGAGGAGATTTCCGACCTTACCGCGCGACCGTCCGTCTCTCCTGATGCCCTCCCGCGACGGGGTTTCGTCATCGAGGCCGACGTAAAAGCCTCCGAGGCTGTTACGGTCGAGGAGATCACGGAGAGACAACGGGCTCTCCATCCCTAAGGGGTGGCGTGGCGGAGCACCTTCGTGCCCCGAGGGAGAAGCATGAATGGCACCAAAGCCGGACGAGGGAGGCGGTGGGGGAGCTCCAGGCCGCTGATGTCAGTAAGGCTCCTTTTCGCTTGGGATGGCGAGGGATCTGCGACCTTGGGAGTCGGTCGCGGCATGGCACTGTGTTGGCCGGGACCTGAGAGAGAAGACGCGTACGTGGAATGAAGAGCCTTATGACGGCTTTACGGTCCGGGAGGGGGTGGGGTGGGGGGTTGAGACGGCGACAGGAAGTGACGAAAAGAAGGATGGAAGGGGATTTGAGGAGGGGGAGGGGAGGGAGGGGAGGGAGAGGAGGAAATAGGAAGAAGATGGGTCAGTAGGACAGAAAGGATAAGACAAAATTAAACTT
>NW_020870651.1:1211977-1229850 GCF_003789085.1 Penaeus vannamei | reverse complement strand
GAGAGGACAGACAGACAGAACAGACAGACAGACATGACAGACAGACAGACTGAGAGAGAGAGGAGATGAGAGAGAGAGAGAGAGAAGATAGAAGAAGAGAGAAGGAAAGTAGAGAGAGAAGGAGAGAGGAGAAAGAAGAGAGAGAGAGATGAAGAGAGAGAGAGAGAGAGAGAGAGAGAGAGAGAGAGAGAGAGAGAGAGAGAAGAGAGAGACGAGAGAGAGAGCGAGAGAGAGAGGAGAGCGAGAGAGAAAGAGAAAGAGAAAGAGAAAGACAGAGACAGAGAGAGACGAACCGGCATAAAGCGAAAGCCTTTTAGATGACGAAGAGGAGCCCTGAATAAATAAATAACAAAGGCAGGGCTAAAACCCAAACGGTGTTCAGACGGCGCATCAGCATTATCTTTATGAGCAGGCCAAGCAGTCAACCGCTCAGGGGATCAGAGCAAATTGATGAACCTAATTAATGTTTGTCAAATGTTTACTAATTAAGCAGTCTTGTCTCATCACAATGCGATTAAGATAAAAGCAATGACAGATAGTACAAATGTGATGACAACGACATCCAGGTCGATGCTTATTCACGTGCAGGTAACGTGAATAATGACTGGCTCTCAAAACGTCCGTCATGGCCTCAGCTGATCGTGCAGTGAAGCCGCGAGTGAATGGGAAAAAAGACGCCGAGTTACGTCATTGAATGTACGAGTACAGATGCAAGCTTTGATAATTCCCACCAAAAAAGTATGTCATGTTGCGGATTGTTGCCTGAACTTCGAGCAAAGAGAGAAATTTCAGGATATACTCTAAAATTGCTTTAAAATGACTCTTCCATCAAAAGTTATAATACCGGCTTCCGACTTGGTGGGTTTCGAAGTACATAAAGACATACTCACGTGCAAACACACGCGCGCGCACAAACATACACACACACACACACAGTAAGAGAGAGAGAGGGGGGGTTACAGAGAGAGGGTGGGCAGAGAAAAAAGGAGATGGGAGAGAGAGAGAGAGAGAGAGGCATGAGATACATCATACCAAAGCCAGAGAGAGAGATTGAAAGCAAGAGAGAGAGAGAAAGGCACGAGATACACGACGCCAGAGCATCTTCCCCAGTCTGGTTGATCCGTGAACGCAAGCAACCCCGTGGGACGCAAGCCGAGACACGAGTGCTGCGCCAGGCTGCCCGCTCGCCGCGTCCGGGTTCGCAAGACTTTACAGCAGCGACGCAACAAGATAAGAAAACCAGACAGAAGTGGTGTGGCCGCGCCGAGCTGACCAGATGGACAAGCCAGGCGGCCAGACCAGCCTCCCGAACAGCGCTGCCGCCGCCGTCCGTTATCTACGTGCGGGGGCGGACGTTTGAGTGGATAGGTGAAGGGGTTAAGGATATTCTTGGGCGAGTCCTTAGTGCGAATCCCACCGAGATGGATAAGATAGAACGGCGAGAGCGAGGGTACTGGCGGGCTTCGCTCAGTGTTGCCTCGTTCCTTAACGGTACCGAGGGGTCAGCGCTGAGCTTCGGGTGAGAATGAGATTTGGCAAGAACGACCCTTGCGCTTCACATATAAATGGGGAAGAAATGGGAAGGCCAGAGTGAAAACTTGATAAAGAGAGCTCCCCAAGACGATGGCATAAATGATAACAAAAACTGTAAGTGATTAAAGTTGCTTGTATAAACAGGTTTGATAATTTGCGTCTTCCCTCCTTGAAATAAACAAACTCAAATATGAAGATATTACTCCACGAAGGAAACCGAGTCCTGGGGCCGTAGACGATGTTAACTGCCTGAAGCACATTTTAGACAGTATGAAGCACTTTTTACATTATCCTTAATATATCTATACTTTTCATACACATGAATTCTTGCCGTGTGTATGCGCTGAATAGGACATGGCAGGCACTTCCATAGTCAAGCCCGTTTCAGACACGTCGATGTTCTATATCATATTTGAAAACACGGCGTAAAGAAAGTTATCGATGCAACTGAAGCATCATATATACTTTTCACTACATACTGTTTCACGGAAGCCACTTTGATAGGGCTTTAACATCCTTGACGTGAATGAAAGTGCTACTGCTGCCTGTTGTATAAAAGCATGTAATTCGTACCATCTGTAGTGGATGGTAAAAATCGATGAGTCTGGAACAGGCCAGTATCCAGATCATATAGTACCAGAATGCGCCGTTTATCTCCAGGACGACTTCACAGCTACCCATGGTGCCTCTAACGGGACTGGCGCAGAAAATAATGATATAACTATTTACATATCTAAAAAATATCAGCGGCACTGTGTGTGTGTGTGTGTGTGTGTGTGTGTGTGTGTGTGTGTTGTTGTGTGTGTGTGTGGTGTGTGTGTGTGTGTGGTGTACGAGTAAGCTATGTATAGGGAGAAGCTGTAAAATACTAAGAATTAGCATCGCTATTCGTATGTCCAACCGGAGAGAAAATACAAATAAAAACCGCAGACAAACAAATAAAACAGGAAAACCACTAAAGTGAACAAATAAGCAAACCCCACTCTTTAGGATGCAAAAGACCAAATTTTACTTCAGGAAAACACATAAATGCAAGCGCCACATAAACCACGGATCTTCAACACATTCCCCAAAACAGACATGAACAAATACTAATTCTAAGTCAAAAGGTAACAACAGAATTTCCTCGAGATCCCGGATGTGTTCCCGAAGGTAAGAAGTAATATTAAGATTTAACGAGTAATCATTGTAATATACTAGTAATTTGAAATAATATGAATTATATAATAGTAATAATAATTAATGAGTACAATAATGATGGTAATGATACAATCACCAAATATAAGAATGACGAGAATGACTACGATAATAGGAGTTACCCTCATAGTGATAACAATTATGAACACCTTAAATGAATTCTTAAAAATCTGAATCCCAAAAGCCTAACATTATATAATCATCTAATCCCAGAAGTTACACCAACGCCTTCGCCATCTCAAACCAAGATAAGAAACACGACAGGCTTTACCGTCCGCCAACTTCGAAATAAAAATCAAGATTTAACTGTCAAATCACCCATTTCATGCCGATCACAATCTCCCGCATGACAACCGGGCAGCGCATCATCACACCTACTTCCCCTCCTATCCCCCTATCCCCATCTCCTTCCTCCCCTCTCCGCTCCTCTCCTCCTACCCCCCCCTTCCCTTCCCCTTCCTTCCCCACCCCCCTTCCTCCCTACCTTACCTCCTCCCCCTACCTTACCCTCCTCCCCACTTCCTCCCTAACCCTCCCCTTCCACAACCACTTCGCCCCTACCCTCTACCCCGCTTCCTCCCCTCACCACCTCCCCTTCCTTCCTACCCCCCCCCTCCCCTCCCTCCCTCTCTTCCCTACCTCTCTTCCCTCCTCCCCTCTCCTACTTCCTTCTACCCTCCCCCTCCCCTCTTCCCTTCTTCACCTACCTCCCCTCCTCCCTTCCTTCCCCCTTTCCCTACCCCCCCCCTCCTCCCCTTCCCTCCTCTAGTCCTTCCCTTCCTCCTACTTCCCCCTCCCCCCCTTCCTCGCCCCCCCTACCAAGCCCCCCCCCCCTCCACCTCCACCCCCTCCTTCCTACTCCTTTCCCTACTCCACACCCAGCCTTTTCCCTTCTTTTACTCCCCGATCCCCCTTCCCTTCCCCCGTCCCCCCCTTCCATCTAACCCCCCTCCCCCTCTTCCTCCCCTCACCTCCCCCTCTCCCACCCTAACTTCCCCTCCCTTTCTTTCCCTACCTCCTCTCCTCCCACTCCTCCTCCCTCCCACCCCTACCTCCCCCTCCCCCCCCCCCCTCCCCCTCCCCCCCTCTCCCCTACCTCCCTTCTTCCCTACCTCCCCTCCTCCCCTCCCTTCCCCACCCAACCCCTAAAGCACGAGTTCAGTTCAGGGGGATGAGGAGCCAGAATCTTTACTATTGCATCCTCGGCGTCAATTGCCTTGTATAACCCACCACTGGCAGGGTCCCATATCCTTTATATATTGAATAATAATTGTCAGGCGAGCAGGCAGGGGTGTTGGCGTCAGCAGGAGCTGGGGTGACCCGCCGGCGTGCCCAGATAAGCACATTTTCACCTGACACTGCGAGCTTAAATATTTTACGTAAAGGATCGACGCGAACTCCGAACAAACAAACAAACAAACAAACAAACTGACAAACGGCTCTGCCACGACGCCTCCGCTCCGAATGAAAACTGGTACAGAACAATAAAAAACGAGAGAGAAAACAAAAACAAAAACAAAAAAAAAAAATGTGAGAGAGAGAGAGAAAAAAAAAAAAAAGTTCGTGCATTAAGATCTTCGAAGCTACCCCCAGAGACCGTAAATAACTCACTTAACTATTCATAATCAAGATACACGCACTGCCTCGACTACTGCAAAAACCAACACGCTTTATGCCGTGCCAAACTCCTCCGAGATTGGAAATTAAGAAGATTTACGGACAGAGACAGACAGACGCATATCCGAGGCGAGAGAGAATTTCGAATTTGAGTGTTTTATTGACAGAGAAATCCAGCGATAAAAATGGCTGGTAATAATGTACTAAGTCCCTCAGAGTCCCATTACCAGCGCACGGCTTATTGTTACATTTCCCGAAAAAAACAACTTAATCCCATTACAGGCACTCGATTAACAATACTGCACTTTATGGAAATGTAATACTCTCTTTCCGCAACACAGAACTACGTTGTTTTGTTTTTAATACAACCTTGATGCGCTATTTTTGAAAAAATAATATTTTCGGAATATTTTTCGGTGTACTTTTGAAAATGAAGTAGAATCCCCCGCAGATAAATGTGCTTAGCCGTGTGCATTAACTGTATAACTGTAATTTCGCAACTGTTATTATCCTCTGCATTTCATGTTCCTCTTGCTACTGCTTGTCAATATTTCTGCCATCTCTCCTGCCATTGACATTGCCCGTTTTACGTGAAATTTAATTCGCGTGCCTATCAAGCTACAATATAGTGTATATCTGTCTATCTATCTACTTATATATACTTGGATATGTACACACACACACACACACACACACACACACACACGCACGCACACACACACACACACACACACACACACACACACACACACACACACACACACACACACACACACACACACACACACACATATATATATATGTATAAATCATATACATACATTATATATATATATATATATATATATATATATATATATATATATATATATATATAATATATAATATATATATATATACAAACACACATACATATATATATATATATATATATATATATATATATATATATATATATATTATATATATAATATATATATATATATATATCGGATTCTAGCCATACTTGTAGTTCATATCAATGGAACTCGAAATTCTAGAAAGCTTTATACCCAATAAATCTCAAAAAAGCAACAACAGGCGCTCAACCCTGGCTTGGCTTTCATTGCAGGCGAAAAAAAAGGAACACTGGAATTGCCTTTTATGGCATCCTATAAGGCAAACGTAAATTAAATCACACGCAGGCTAGCAGAGATGATCTTGGGGCGAAGTTTATCGGTCGTTCAGTAGGCAGCGAGGCCTGCTGGGGGCTCAATTAAACAACAACAGAGCTTCACTGTTCCTCCTTTGAATAAACCAGCTGGAACAGAGGCCGCCTCGGGATAAAGCCGACCTGCTCACAACTTCCTTTAGAAGATGAAAGTCTGTGATCCTTGGAACCTCTACATTTCCTCCAGACACGAATTACAACTTCTATATTCTAATGGTTTTGTTTTGATTATTGTTTAGTTTTGATTTAATCAGAAATAAACAATAACTTAAAAATAATAAAAACCGTAAGGAAATTAAGATTTAAAGTCCACCTATCAAAAATGGTTAGAAATAAAGAAATAGTAAAATTGATGTGAGCAAACTGAAAAATATATTTTCCAACTCAACAACTGCAGATTAAATATCCTCTTATCCCATAATATCAATGAAAAGGAATGGCGTCTTATTTCCATAGCTAGTACTTACAAAGCACGTAAATCCACCGAAAACTAGCACTTGCACAGCACGAAAATCAAATGCCTCATGCTGAAGGCTTACATTTCCACACGAAAACCATATTTCTGTAGCTGAAAGTTTTGTTTTGAATCTCACAGAATATCATCCACCTGACCGCAAGATTTCAGTGACAGGAAAAAAAAAAATCCAGAATAACATTGGCCAAGGGTTTACCTCCAGATGAGATGACCTCTCGCACTAACGGATATTTCCTAAAAATATACACTTCATATAGAAATTAAATGTGACACAATTGGCACTAGTGTACACTAAGGGAATAGTCTTCTTTTCCTCCTTCCCGAAGCCAGCTCCTTTGTAGACTGCACTCCCTCTTTTGTTTTGGGAAGTAACGAACAAATATATTAAAATCACAATCCTTGGCCAGGAATTATAAAAATTATAGAAATAGACAGAAAACAATAACCCTGTACGGACGTGCTGTGCAAGAGAATGTATCAAAAGGGAGTTTTTAGACTGACAAGCACGCCAGTTTAGGAACTCCCATGCCAGTGTGTTCTACCTTTCACCAATCTTTAAATTCCCTCTGGTGGAATACTCTCCACGCTTGTGGTTTTCTTTCCCTCAATCTCCCCTGACAATGCTCGACAGAGTGCAAAATGAACCTCGACGCTTTACGGAATTTAATATGCAAGAAAATATTTGCCCGGGCTGTTCTCCAACTCGAACATCAGCGGGATGCGGCAGCGCTGAGCATCATTTACAAGATTCTTAAATGCAGTGCACTTCACCCCGCTTCGCATAGACTCTAACTTGCATCCTCATCTTATGGCAGTAAGGCAAGGACGCTTAAAATCTTAATTATGAACTTCAGCTTCCCGTCGCAAGGCCCGACCTTTCTCTTGCATCTCCCGAAATGTGATAGTTTGGAGTCCAAGTGAAAGAAGCATATCTCCTAATATTCCTCCTGCACTTCCAGTCGAAGGTGCTTAAATGGAAAATAAATCTCTATCCGCTTGCAAGAAAGATAGAGCAAGAATATGGGACACACACACACACACACACGCACACACACACACACACACACACACACACACACACACACACACACACACACACACACACACACACACACACACACACACACAGAGAGAGAGAGAGACAGAGAGAGCTAGAGGGATAGACGACAGGCAGAGGGAAAGACAGAAGCAGAAAGACTCAAGGACAGAGGCATAAAAAGTGAGAAAAAAGACAACGAGAAAGACAAAAGAAAAAAAAAACAGAAACACAGAGAAGTAGACACACACACACGCACAAACACACAGAAGAGAGAGAAATGTGTGTGTGTGTGTGTGTGTGTGTGTGTGTGTGTGTGTGTGTGTGTGTGTGTGTGTGTGTGTGTGTGTGTGTGTGTGTGTGTGTGTGCCAGAGAGAGAGAGAGAGAGATGAAAATCGTTCTGTTGCATAATGCTTCCTGGTTTTGATTTGCGATAATCTGAATATTCATACGTGCAATTGCTTATATGCAGCGGCGTTAAGTACTCAAAACAATTAGCACATGCAATAACATCATTCTTGTTGAGCTTTCTGTGTAACGAAAGCAGCTGTGTACTTGCATTCTTCTCCAAAGCTCGCTAACAAACCACACAAAATTTCCCAAATACCTACATAAGTCGACCCTCTCCCACACACAAAAAAGGAGAAAAAGACAGAAAAAAAAGACACCAACGACAAGGAAAATTAAAATCACAGAAACACAAATATTGCCTTCAAAATACCCCGCCCATAACAGTAACGGCGCACACCGCTGCACATGCTATCTTCATAACTGTAATTAATGAGCTAAATGTTTGGTAGCGCCTGCCGCCCTTCCCAATGGGGTTTGGAAACGACCCTCGTTCCCTTGCTATGAGGGAGAGGAGAGAATCAAAAATTAACATGGAGATTTATGCGTTTGTGTTTGGGAGTGTTTTGCGCTGCATTTTCCTTTGTGGTTTGTTTACTGGCTCATAGGTGTAACTTGCCGTCGTTGTATCTTTAGAGTGAGGAGAGAGAGGCCGAAAAAACAGTAAAAGTAAACACAAACACAAAGTAAACTAGAAATCCAGACAAAAAAATAAAAGAACCAAAAAGATATACGAGAAAAGGGGGGTGGAAAGATTTCTCGAAGACAAACACAACACAAAGCAACTCAAACTAAGAAGGGTCGCTTTTTTTTTTTTTTTTTTTTTTTTTTTTTTTTTTTTTTTTTTTTTTTTTTACGCGTGTGTGTTTCTCCCCCTTTTTTAAACGGCTTTTTTATTCGCCCTCATTACATGTTCCAAAACTTAAATGGGCCAATCTAACTTTGCGTGATTCTCGGCAGATAAGAAATTTATATCTGCATGTTAAAGAGGTTATGACGGGAAATGAAGAGCAGGGGCGAGGAGATGGGTCCTTGCCCTTGGAGAGGAAGGGAATGAGGGGCAGCGACGGAGGGAAGAGATTTTATTTCATCTCGTTTCTCTTTTCTCTGATATCATCTAATCCAACCAATGAGCAAATAAAAGAAATTAAACAATTGCATACTTATACACACACACATATACATATCTATATATACATAAACATATATGCACACAACACAATAAACAAAAAAAAAAAAAAACAAATAAATGGATACAAAAAATATATATATAATATATATATATATATATATATTAATATATATATATATATATTTAAACATAGAATATACATATGTGTTTGTGTGTGTGAGTATATAAAAGTATAGATTGACATAGACTACATTGCATATATCTCGGATAACAGTCTAGAACTACACGCCTTTAAATACCGCAATATTAAGAGCTTTCGTTATATGCTTACTGAACTTGAGAGAGACAGAGAGAGAGAGAGATAAAGATTAATAGAAAAAAGGAGTGAAAAAAATTTTTTTTCTAGTCTTTGCTGTATATGTTACCTGTTATCTTACATTGCAGTAATTCTCTTCCCTTGTCTGTGATGTGTTATTAGTGCAGTTTACTAAAAGCGAAAATGATATACGTAGCTCTAGTAAAAAAATCAAGAAAAACTTTCATAACGTATCATGGCTGTTTAAAAAATCCTCTCATTACCCAATCTTTACATTACTATATACAGTAAAATTTTAAAAAATAAGTAATTCTAAACGTTAACAAGCACAATTATGAAACGCACAAGTAACGGCAAAATCACCTTTAATAAACAAGACATTTCTTTACATAACCTCAATCATGGCCTCTCTTGGGGGAAGAGCAATGAAGTGATGTATTATTTATTTCCTGGAGTTGGATTCACTAACATACGATCGTAACGCAGTTCCCAGTGGTAAGTTACCATCGCGTTTACCAGCGATGGTAAAGTGAAATTCACGTGATGGTAACTCAGACAGAGTTACAATCGTAAATCGACTCGTTCTAATGGTAGCCAATAGAGGGCTCTAGTAAAGCAAATCACACAATCACAGACCGCCATGCATAATCATTTACGGCCAGTCATGTAACATGTAAACAAAACTCGACACAGAGACTAATGTTCAGACCAGTAATTCCAATGGTATATTATTAGGGAATACCACTGCTGTGTACGATCGTAACTGCCGTTACCAGTGATTGTACCATCATAAGTGCGTTAGTTAATTTTTTTTTTTTTTTTTTTTTATTGATGTGAACTTATATGTGACAGACTGGTGATGAGTGATCATGACTTGGTAATAATCACTTATTAACAGAAATGTTGACAATAACAGTTATTTCAAATACAGTCTTGTTCATCAGACACACTGCAAACATCACCAGCATCGTAAGTGCTTCTTCAAAGAAATGACTGCTGTTTGGGAATAGATACAATCACAGCTTCAATGCAGACAGTGAGAAAGGTTGTGCACACTACCTTATACAGTACATAAAGGCAAACCACATATTCACTGATATACATATATGCACAATCCATCAACATGAACGGGAAGAGAATAGACTTCCTTTGACAACAATTAATCGATCCTTTAATACAGATCCTTTAATTTAATTAATTTATTTAATTTAATTAATTTAATTTAATTTAATCCTTTAATTCTGGGACTGAATGATAGCTCTGTTTTTGTGACACGATGCGGCTGTGTATAATGTGTAAATGAGAATGTATTGTTCCAGAACGCGGTGTGCTGTTTTAATAATGCATTTTTATCAGAATTGCGTAATTCTAAAGAAACTGTATTGCCGAGTTCATTACACATTTTATACAGGGTAATTAATGATATTTTTTCCACAGTCCTTTTGTACTTGTCACAATAAATGTTGATAAAAGTGGCAATGTTTATCCAGAGATTTTGAACTGTTCTGTAATCGCCGTCGAATTGAAATGTGTAATATGAATAAAAGTTTAAGTAGAATAATAAAACTACCAGTTTACTAAGAGGGTGCAGACAGAAAATCCATGTGTTTGTCTACTTTGCGAAGCTATATGTAGAGTTCAAAATATATGATAACCTAAAGCATGAATCTCTTAAAACGTGTGTGTGTTGTGTGTGTGTGTGTGTGTGTGTGTGTGTGTGTGTGTGTGTGTGTGTGTGTGTGTGTGTGTGTGTGTGTGTGTGTGTGTGTGTGTGTGTGTGTAGGCGCGCGCGCGTCAGAAGAAAATTGCCAATAAACCAGTGCATAAATAAGATAAATGAATAAATAACAATAATAAACAAAGATAAAGCATACATAACATTTGATCACAGAGGAAAGGCTTTTGTGTTGCTTTGTAATAGTTGTGTTGATTTCGGTAGTGATGTCGAAAATGCAAATATCATTAAACTTGAATACAATTTGATGCATGTTTTATGAACATAGTTATCATTTTCATTAGTTATGCAAGAGCAAAGCCTGAATGTTTTTGATGTTATTATTATCAAACATGCTGATGACAAGAAAAAACGATGCGTTGATGTTTAAACTGTGCTATATTTTTACATAGTTCTAAAACGATGCTTTTGGCATTCTGTATGCCAGGCCATCAGAGAAGCATTATTTTGTCTTTGGAAAAAATGTTAAACATAGCTTAATGTTTCCAAAATTAAGGGAATTTTATGACTGTTGAATATTTTGAGAGTAAACAGCGATGCACTTTAAATAATTTTCTGCAAATGCCTGATGCATAATGTGACTAAAACCTAAGATAAGTAGTAGCATTACTAGAAACAACTGTCACAGGAGATATAGCAAAAGCAGCAGCAGAAACAAGTAATAGCGAGACACTTGTAGTAACAAAAGCAGCAGTAACAGTACTTCTGCATTAATTACATGAACAGGGAGAGTAGTGGTTTTAGCATTATTAACTGCATTAATATCATAACAGAGCTAGCAGTAGGAGCATTAATAGGAGCAGCAGCAGCTGCACCAATGGCAGCAGCAGGGGGAGGCAAGAGAGAGAACAAGACCATGTCACCACAAGGGAGGAGATCCAGTTACAGCGGCAAAGTACGCACTGATAATATCACTTCGAAGAAAAAGCCGAATTGGAGTGAACAAGTATCCGGCAAGGATCTCCAGAATATGGCTTACCAGAAGCCGGAGTCAGAGAAAATACTTAGGGGAAAAAATGAATCTGGACCAAACCGACAATATCTAAGAATGTTGAATCATTCAACCCTAAATTAGAAACAGGATATCAATTGTATGAGTATGCTATCAGTTACATTAAATATTTTAAAAATCACCAACCTGATAACTACTCAGACAAACGGCTGTAGACATTTGTATTGTGGTTGATATTCAGTGTGGCAAGTCTCTGTCGGCACAAAAAGTGCCTTCTGGTGCATTTATTTTGAAAAATATGAAAAATATAAAAGCACAAATAAACTGCAATGACCACACCGTGTCGTCTTAAATTATAGTACATGCTAGGGGCAAGAATCGGCCATTTTAAGACTCACCAAAGAGGGTAAGTGTTTTTTTTTTTCTTCAAAAACAGTGACGTAACAACTATGAATCATCTAAGCCCACACATACAAACATATTCGGAACACAGTAAGCACGGACACTCGCTACGTCCTCTGGCTAAGATATTTCTACTTGTATGTGTGGTCACGGTCGAGATTGTTTTTTTGGTTTATTATATGTGTTGGGAGGACGTTATTACCAGTGGCAAAACCCTGTTGAACATTTGGGTACAAGATATGTTTAGATAGCAAGTTCTATGTTCAGAATAGCGTTTGTGTTTTCGTGCATGTGCGTGTAACGTATGTGTTTAATTATGGCAAGGAGATGCTCTTGTCTGACGGATTTAACATTTGTGTTTACTAGACACAAATTGTCAAATAAGAGTGTGAACAAAATGTAAGAGCAAGCATTTTTCTTAAATAATGCAATGTACTTGATATCAGCCAGCTCCAGACATATCATGATTAACTTTATGGAAGAATTATCTTAAACAAACAAATTTATCTGACGATCCCAAAAGTTCCTAACAGCAAAAGTTGGCACGCGATATTACAAGCAGTTAATATCAAAGGTCATAAAGCCATGTGGGAGAGGAAAATATGTGACCCAAGACAAATGCCGTTAATATCCAAGACCACGTGACATGCTCTTAATATATGTGACCGCAAGACGCACACGGTTCATATCCGGGGTCGCAGCAGACACGGGACGACCGCACACAAGATCTACGACGCCCTTCTGCCTCTGGAAAAAAGCCCTCGCGCTGCCCACCAGCACAAACCCGACAGGAGGAGCAGCTCGGGGAAAAACCTGACGACAGGGCCTTGTGTCACCCGTGCCATTAGGGTCTGGACTTGAAACACAGCGAAGGGCAGCGCGGACGGCTCCAGCGTCGCCGGCCTCTTAGCGACGGAGATAAAACGTCGGGGCCCCGTCGTCTGCGGCCGAGTAATACCGCCCCGCTACTCTTAATACGAGGACCCGTAACTGGCCATAAATGTTAATATCAGTGTCACCTTCCCGGGTTGCCGCCTTACGGGAGCTGCCCTTAGCGGTCCCCAGGGCAAGATACAGCTGCTAATAAAGTACCGAGGGGGAAGGGGGTAGGGATAAGAATTACCCTA
This sequence comes from Penaeus vannamei, assembly GCF_003789085.1. Taxonomy (NCBI): domain Eukaryota; kingdom Metazoa; phylum Arthropoda; class Malacostraca; order Decapoda; family Penaeidae; genus Penaeus; species Penaeus vannamei. The sequence continues at coordinate 1,216,769 of NW_020870651.1, read as the reverse complement.
TTATCCTCCTTTCCGCCCTCTACTCCTCCCTCCCATATCTCCCGTCCTCCGACCCTTCCCCTTCCTTATACTACTTCACTGGAAGTGGCCCCTTAAGTAACATTTCTTCAGTATAATGCGCTTCCTTTACACTCACTCTTTCAGTCCTTCTTTTCCTTCCCTCCCCGCCCTCCTCTCTCTCTCTCTCTCTCTCTCTCTCTCTCTCTCTCTCTCTCTTCTCTCTCTCTCTCTCTCTCTCTCTCTCTCTCTCTCTCTCTCTCTCTCTGTGCTTTGTGTTGTGTGTGTGTGTGTGTGTGTGTGTGTGTGTGTGTGTGTGTGTGTGTGTGTGTGTGTGTGTGTGTGTGTGTGTGTGCCGCGCGTGTGTGTGTGTGTACATGTCGTATATGTGTTCAGACGTACATACAAATCAAACTTTATTGCACAACAGCTATTCCAAGTATCAATCTTCTGTTGTTGTAAGTGTCTGCGTGCATGTCGTACATATGTGTTCAGACCTACAGACCCAAATTAAACTCTATTACGCAACAGCTATTCCAAGAATCAATCTTCTGTTGGTTCTGGTTATCGAGAGACACAAGATGACTTCAATAAGATTAAAAGGAATAAGGTTACTGCTGTGGTATTTCCGGGGTCGTTTTCTGCAATCATTTGTTTATATGTTGTATCTTAAGGGGGATGAACGGACAAAGTGGAGGAGGGGAGAGAATGAGGAAAAAAACGAGGAATAAGGGGGAAAGGGGAGAGTAAAGAGAGTTAAATGTACATAGGTGTTTATAAATAGTTTGAGGAAGAGGGATAGAAAAAGATAGAGAGAGAGAGACAGAGAGAAATGTAGACAGACAGAAAGAGACAAAACAGAGAGAGAGAAAGAAAGAGGCAGAGAGAAAGAGCGAGAAGAAAGGAGAGAGAGGGATAGGAATGTTTAACATAGGCGATCTAGCTAAAGAACATAACAGCCATACCAAAAACAAACTTAACAAACTAAAAACACACGCAGTCCGAGACACACGTGTTAAAAAGTCAACGAAATAATCTGCAAAGAACAACGAAACTGCACTCGAGCAAATAACCTCCGGGTCCGAAAGATATAAATGAATCTGTATTCATTTATGGGAACTCCGTTTCCTTGTCCTTCAGGCATCCCCCAAAACTGCTCCCCCCACCCCCTTTCCCCATCACCTCCCGCCCCCTCCCACCCTCTCCTCCCCCGGTAAGCTGCCCCATCGCTTCCTAATGAAAGCCATGGACCGTCAGATTAGCCCAAGATATTGCCCATTACATCTCCGCGCCCGCTAGCAATTGCAGACATAGCTAGCTCCTTATCAGTCAGGCGCCGCGGGAAGAGGCAGCCACGTGTCGCCGTGCCCGATAGGCTAAATTCCCACGACGGCGCTACCTGGCCACGCCTTTATGAGCGGGAGAGGCGTTGGGGCCGTGCGGCAGGTGGGCCCAGGGACGATGACACGGACGGGAGGTTTGGTATACATCAGCTGACCTTTGATCTGTGGCAGATACACATATCACCACAGCGGGACGTGGGCACGGCCGGGCCCTCGCGCCGCCCTTTATTGTCACACATACTTGGCTCCCTGGATTCTACGCACGCGGGCGGCCGTGTCAGCGTCACGCGTTCGAGAACTGCTAGTTGGGAGATGCGCGTACGCACGCGCGCGCGCATCAAGACGGAATCTGCTTGATATGCTGGACTTGCACTGGGATGATGGCTACTAGTTATGATTATAGCTGTGCATAATGTGTATGTGTATATATAAACAACGACACATACACGCACGCACACACACACACAAACACACGCACACGCATACATGCACAATCACACAAAAAAGTATACGTACATACATATATAATATATATATATATATATGTATATATAGATATATAAATGTATGTTTGTATGTACGTAGGCATATAATATATATATATATATATATATATATATATATATATATATATATATAATATATATATACACATACATACATATACAGATATATACAAATATATTTATACATACATATATGTGTGTGTGTGTGTGTGTGTGTGTGTGTGTGTGTGTGTGTGGTGTGTGTGTGTGTGTGTGTGTGTGTGTGTGTGTGTGTGTGTGTGTGCATATACAAATAGACACATGCATATGTACATACTTTAATGAAAATATATATATATATATACTTACATACATACACACATATATATGTAAATATAGGTATATTTATTTACATATATATATATATATATATATATATATATACATACATGCATATACATATATATACATACATAAGTAACTAAGTATGCATACATACCTTTAAACATACATATATACATGTATTTATAAATACATAAATACACACACACACACACACACACACACACACACACACACACACACACACACACACACACACACACACACACACGAACACGAACACACACACGCATTCCCCAGCGTTCGTTTACACACATCTCCGGCCATAACCACATGTTATGGTTAATTCCCCAATCCTTGACGTAAACACACACAAACGGCTTTCCCAATTACCCGCCTATGTAAATACGCTCCAGTTTAATCCCATAGCTCCCCTTCGCTCCTCAGAAACAGCATCCAATAGTGTCATTGTTAAGGGTTAAGGGACGGGGGGAAAAATTGCAAATAAGGGGGACCTTGAATGCCATCTGAGGCGAAGAGAAGGATTAAGAGGAGAAGGGGCATGAGGGTGCGAAGAGGGAGCGAGGGAAGCCGGCGAGGATAGGCGGGAGTATAAGGAGGTGGGAGGGGAGGATAAGGAGGTGGGAGGGAAGGGAGGGGGGGAAAGAGGGGGAAGGGTGCGAGGGAGGGGGAAAGGGAAGGAGGGAGGGAGGGAGGAAAGGGGGGAGGCGGGAGGAAGGAGGGTAGGAAAGGGGGAAGGGCGGAAGGTAGGAGGAGATAAAAGGAAAGAAGGAAGGGAAAGGAGGGTCAAAAAACTGATAGCGAGTGGAGAAAAGAAACGGACAGAAATATAGAGAAGGCGAAGGAAGAAAGAAACCTATTGATAACAGTAATAATAAAAAAAACAATATATGATAAGATAAAAATAAGGAATAACATCCAATAAAGAAAAAAAATTAAGGGAAGGGAGAGAGGAGAGGGATGGTAAACGGGGGAGGGGGATGAGAGGAGGCAGAAGAGGATGAAAGGGTTAAGACGGGGAATAGGGGGGTGGGGTGAGGGGAGGGGAGGGGGACGTTTTAGCCAAGGATGTAAGCGGGCCTCGGAGGACACCGTATGGCAGCGTGTTTTTATAGCGTCTCTAACAAGGAATATACATTTTACGACCTGAGACATGAAATTATTATTATTCTACCGAGACGGCAGCCTCGAACGCACACACAGCCGCACATCTAGACAAGACGGACAAAAGACCATCCACAAAATAAATACTCGCATGGACAATTTTTGGAGAGAAAAAAACACGGATACGAGGAATCATAATAAAACTACAAATAAAGACGTTCAAAGGCAGGCACAGACACGCCGAGACACACGCAGCTAAAAAGGCAATCCTCACACACAAACCTCGTCCAGTTCGAAACCATAAAATCTGAGGGAAAGTGCTGCTCTTAGACGCATAAACTTTGGCGGATAGACAGATAGATAGATAGAGAGATGGATCAACAGAGAAATATATATGGATCGATCGATAGATAGAGTTAGATAAAAAGATTTATAGATAAATAGGGAGGTAGGAGGAGAGAGAGAAAAAACAGATATATATATATATATATATATATATATATATATATAGAGAGATAGAAGAGAGAGAGAGAGGAGAGAGAGAGAGAGAGAGAGAGAGAGAGAGAGAGGGAGAGAGAGAGAGAGAGAGAGAGACCCATAGAAAAAAAAGGAAGACCCACGATTTGATATGGCTGCCAATTCCCAACTATCTTTTAATCATGGAAAAAAAGAGAGAGAGGGAGAGAAAAAAAAAGTATATATGGTTCTGGTAGAATGTTCTGACCAAGGAACACGGCACACGGAACGGCCATCCGGTATGCCGCGTTCCCTCTCTCCCACCTGCTTATGGGCCAGTCTCTCTACGTGCTCCGTCCGTCTCTCTTCTCTGCCCTGGTCTCTCCTTCTTTCTTCCGTCTTGGGTCGTCTCGTCGTCTCATTATCTGCTTCTCATTTCACTCGTATACAACTTGATCACTTTTTGTCGTTTCTCTTGTTTATTTGCCTCTGTGTTTGTATGTCTCATCTCTAACTCGTCTCTGTTTCTGTTCCTCTCTCCTTCCATGCCTATGTCTGTGTCTACGTCGAGGTGTACATGGACATGTACGTGTGCGTGTATGTCCATGTATATGTGCATGTCTATGTCTGTGTGTATGCCTACTCCACTGCCTCTGTCTTTCTCTCTTTGTCAATCTCTGTGCCTGTGTCTCTTTCTGTCTTTGTCTGCCTGTCTCATATGGTCTTCTTGTCTTAGCTATGCCTTTTTTTTCTTTCCATTTTGCTATATTCTTATTCTTTGCTTCCCTGCTTGTTCCCTTTGGTCATTCCCGTCCAAATACTTATATTCTCAGTTCTTTCTATGCTTTTTTATTACTATTATTATTATCCTCCCCGCATCTTCCATACTCTCCTCTTTTTGTTTTTCTCATTATTTTACTTTTCATCCCTCCTTTCTTCCTTCCATTTTCATCTCTCTCCCTCTCCCTCTCCTCCTCCCTCTCCTCTCCTCCATCCCTCTCTCTTATCTCTTTACCTTTATATCCATTTACTTCCTGTTTCCAA